>CAMXCT020000855.1:32785-203396 GCA_947184155.2 Cladocopium goreaui | reverse complement strand
GAAATCGTTGGACCAACTAGCCCGAGTCAACACAGCCGGATGCGTGATCGCGAGCCACATTCTGCATCAGTTCCGCCGACTCTTGCTTGAGCATGGAGGCATGCAACACGCGCCATCCTCAGTTCCCCTGAGTGTCGCTGAATGGCTAACCCGCCTACATGACAATGCTCTGCAGGCAATCCCAACTCGCTTCCTCCCGGAGCTTGCCTCTCCCATCAGACCCCAGAGTGCCAACGTAAACAACCAGAATCATCCGTGCCACATGCAAACCGCCGCCAATGAAGCAGTAACTCTCCACTCTGCAGCACTTCCCGATCTAGTTTGCACAGCTATTACACCCATTGCCCCGGATCAGCCTATTGCTGTCCTCCCCCTTGGACATCCATGGCTTAGCCTCATTGCCCCAGCTCGAGCCCGGGTCGCTGGATTCCGCCCTAATGCTAAAATTGTGCCAGCCTGCCCTGACTCGCCTGATTCCTGCTGTACTGTGACAGCTCTTCAATCCATCAGTCCTGATGAGCTGATTTTAGCCATCCCTCCCGGTGATACACCATCCGAACCCTCGATACAGATCGTAGGCCAATTTGATGGCAGCTGTATGCACGAAGATGAATTAGGAGGAGCTGGCTATGTCATCTTTGTTATAGAAGGTGGTCGGTCTCGCGTTATTGCATGTCGGTCAGTCGCTCTGCCACATTGTTCAGATAATATAGAAGCAGAAATCATGGCCTGTTTGTATCTGGTTGAAGAGGTGGCTATTGTCGTTAAGCAACGTTTATCGAGCCGCGGCCTCACGCCCAAGGTAGTCATCCAAGGGGGCATTCTTCCGGTTATTAAGTACTTTCAATTTGCAGGCCGTCTCCGGAGGATAGATATGCACCAACCATTGGAAAGCATTCGTTCAACCGTAAGTCTGCATCTCCCGAGTAGTTTATTCATATATCTGCCGAGAGTGGCCAACAGCATAGCAGATGACTTGGCTGGACAAGCCACCCAGTTCCTGTTGGCTAAATATAGGAGCAACCCTGCTACCTTCAATCGAAATGCTGGACCGGTGTCCATTAAACCATCCTTCCCAACGGCCATCTTCCAGGTCGGAGGCTTCCACATTCAGAGTTTTGATCACCCCTGGAGCCAGCCCATACTTACTCTAGTAGAGAGGCCCAGTATCGATCACGGTCTTCTCCGAAAACATGTGACCCTTCACCCTCATCACCGCCAGCTGATCGAATCCTATCTCTCTCCGTGTCTCCCGCAAAACTGCAGTATTGAAATTGAGTATTCCCCCAAAGCTGCTGACAACTACGGACGAAGATATTGCTGCACGGTAGGAGGCCAGCGACTACCGCGTGCTGCTAGGCTGTTATTGTTTGGACAGAATCACTGCGAAATTGACCTCAAAGGATCTTTCTATGAACTTGTTCGACGCCTGGGACTACGTTTTGCGCCTGACTTGGTACCCCTCCCAACTATCGATGAGTTCCGCGCGCAGCTAGCCCGAGACCCGTATATTCAGCAAGTAGAAGCAATCTGCCCTGACACCATCAAGCAACTCCCGTTGAAAATTATCAACAGCTCCCTAGCTACCACATACCGATTTCTCAGCTCTCTAGTTGATGACTCCCCCAGTGCGAATGTCAGCGCAATCCTCTGCCAACTCGAGTCTCTAAGTACAACCCTGACAACACAGTTGTTACCGCGTTTCCGTCCAGATTTCCTGGTCAACCATAATGACAGCGCTTTTCGATTGCTTGAGCATTTTGAGGCCACAATAGTTGAGGACACCATTCGAGCGCTTATTGCCCGCCACCCAACGCAATCATTGGTGTGGCTACACGATGGTTTCTTGGTTGCTCCCCCGCCCCCTGAACAAATGTTAAGGCAGATCGAAAAAGAAGTGCTATCCAATCATCAGCTTTACTCTGGCCAGACATGGTTTAAAGTGACCTCCCTCAGCACAGCACGCGAGGCATATGTAGACACCCTCAAGCATACCGCCAGCAGCCATGCCCTGTCCCTCACCCGCCGCGTACCCCACAACTCCCAACGTAAACACCGCAGTGCGCAAGGATCGCCCCATATCTGCGCCACCCCTTTAGAAGCCCTTGCCAAACTGCGTACTCGACGCGAACGCCCGACGGGAGTGAGTTAAAATCAAGACCAACCCTAAGACCTAGCCTACCACTCCCCAGGCAGCTATTTGCTGCTACAACGTAGTTATTGCTGATTGAAACCAACTGATCACAGGTAGCCTTCATCAGCTCACTACCTTATCTGTACCCACCCTCTGCCGAGTTAGTTCTCATGCCCCATGTACATTGGTCTTGTCCGGTGGAGTTGGCTCCCAGGGGTACCCTGGGTAGCCCTCCCCACCTTTGCAAGACCCATGGGGACATCATAATACTCAACCCTTAGCCTCGAGTAGTCAATGACCCATTCCCTCACTCAGCTTACTAGCCCAAAGAGGTACATGCGCACTAGTTTTTACCTGGAGGATTTCAACATAGGGACGACGTTTTGCGGCCCACTCATGATATGGCACTGCAAGGGATTGGGTAGTCCTGTGGAGAAGACCCAGGGTCAGCCGTCCGCAGAAACTCAGCTAAGCTCAAATACCAATCTGCAAATACTAAGTGATTGACAGGCTGTAGTAACTGCTCAAGACAACTATGTCCACCTCCCAGTTGACCAACAGTCCATTCAGCAGCATCGCTTCACTATGCTTTTACCTCCTGTTTGCCTCTTTCTGGGGGTTCAGAGGAAATCAACCTCCCACCCTGGGGAAAAGGTGGGAAAAAAAACAAAACCTACAATACTCTCTGTACTCCAGCTCCTTAGCAAACACAGGCATCGTAAGGCATCGTGTGCAACAATTTGCTGAAAGGATGGATCAGAAGTGAGATCATCGCTATGTAACTGCCATATGACCATTTCTGTTCCCAAGGGCACCTTGGGTAATGGAGAAACATTTTCAGTGACCCGCATCGAGTTCCTAAGGCTCCTTCGGACTCATTTGGGGTGGCTTGTTGCTGCCTTTGAACCCCGTTTGTAGTCTGTCCGTAGATAAGTCCTGTCCCACACTATGTATTCTACCCTCCGATCTCCCTGCGCATTGTTTCCACGGCACATGCAGTTTCAAGGTGCGTTTTTGGTGTCAAGTAGTTTCGGGTCGTCCTCCTCGAGTGCCATCCTCATTGTAGAGTGCTGCAGGTCACGCTGAGTAATACTACCTTTTAGCGCTACTTGCCACCCACATTGTTACCCTTTCGAATGAAGCATTTCTTAAAAATCATGAATGGATGACTTTTCCCTGCTCATACTCGAACGCCAATAAAAGATGGGTAGTTACTGATGACATGCTGTCCTAGGAAAAGATTTATATTCTCCGAATTAATCAGCATGGTTACCCACAACATACTACCCAAGCGTTCACCCCCTCATCTCCCGCTAATAGCTAACCCAGTGAGTGGGAGTGGTAAATGGGCCCAAAGGATAAAGGTTGCTCCCAGAAAGAACTGTTGCCCACTTGTTGCTTGCCCAGATTATCGCATCGAAGAGGGCCTCTTTCCTGATCGTTATTGCCCTGATGGCAGCATCGTTAGGCTGAGCAACACTGTTGCTTAGGGTCCTATTCATGATATCATCCCGCCCGCTGGCGCACGATCTTAAGTAAGTTGTCGAACTACCAACCACGTGGCCATAAGAAAAGTTCATGCAGGTTGCTCCATGTGATGGACTTCGCTTCCCACATGCCACCGTTGAAGATCCTGAGCCATGCACCACCAACGCAGCACAGAGAGGTATCACGATGACGCCCCCCTCGTACAGTGTGATCGAGCCGGCAGGACACTATGTGATGCTAAGTCAAAGTAGATCGCGTTCTCGCCGCCCATGGTACCTTATACTCAGAGCTGGATAGAGCCTCCAGTGCTAGCAGTTTAGGACAGCTGCTGTTCCCAAGGGTACCTTGGGTAATGGCGAGTCTCCAACTCCCACTTTGACATGCGGCACACCCTCTGAACCGACGTCAGCAATTCCCAGCGCTGGTGTCCTGGACGGAGTTTAGCCAGAGCAGCAGGCATTGGGTTGCGACAGCTCGCATACATGTGCGCCAAGTAGGTAGCTCGTGAACGGTTTTGCTTGTGTCTGCCAAGGCCCTTGGCCTAAGGATCAGGTTTATGGGCCACAGGCGTGGCTCCAAAATTCGTTGGAACGGAGCAGCACGCACTCTGTGGGCTTTAACAAGCAGTGAACGGTAGCTGGCCAGATTGTCTGGCAAACAATTTCTTCACAGACCAGCCTTTAGGACAAGCCACCTTTTGGGACATCGCAAGATTTCTCAACGAGGGTCAAGGACCATTATAAATGTTGGTGGAAGTACTTCCGCGCAATGATGAACTCAGGCCCCGTCGGATGAGTACAAGGCACAGTACAAGGCACAGAAAGGAGCGGCGGCCACGGTGATATCTCCAGTTGCCGCTTTTGAATCGGAATCGCCATCTGTCCGAAGGAAAGACGTGGGAAATGCTATCTTCCTAGACCCTCTGGTGTATCCGAAAATTGTATTTTACCGCATGGTCTAACAGTTTTAATTTGCTTACCATTTTTCGGGCATATCCATTTGGATGGTTTTGATTGCGAGCCCTGTGCAAATACGGAGTGACCACTTAATTATTCAATCATTTTTCAGAGGATGATGAACTCTTCAGACATCCTGAAAGTAGTTGCTGCACTGGCTGGTGTTTCATAATTATTGTTGCCATAGTTCCGGCCAGCATCTTGACATTAAATTATCACTGCTTGTTTACTTTTTGGTTGCAAAGCTCAACAAATTGACTGCAAAATCATGTATCTCCCTGTAACCTAGAGGGACTAGACAGAACTTTAATTCTGGAATACAGCTAAAAATCAAAAGTCTGCATGAAATGTAATGTTCACTCCCTCAAAGCAACCCATATCACATAGGCAGCTTGTTCCCAGGAGTGCGTGTTTATGCTAAGGCTCAGGGACCAAGGAAACAGTCTACTTGAATCGAGAGAGGCATCTTGAAGGCATTACGTCCCAGGGTCCAGACAACAGAGCAGCCCTAACTCCAGGGGCCTCCGTTATCAGGGTATGGTAGCGGGTAGTTCCTGTCTGTACAGGTATGTTTTATTGCCCATGCCAGCTACTATCCCCCTTGCCTAAATTATCCAATTGACCAGGGGATGTATCTGGTTAGGGTCGCCCACTATGCTTGTCAACTGTCCGCCAGGCCTTGGGACGCAGTGCGTGCCACATGGTGCCAGGAGAGAACAGAAGAACTCCACGATGGCGCTTCGCACGAACAGGATAATTGGGCTGGTAGGACATCCATTGCCGCCAAAGAGGGGTAAATAGTTTTCTCGCCGCCCATTGCACCTCATGCTCAGAGCTTGATAGAGCCTCGAATGCCAGCAGCCTCGGACAACTGCTGTTCCCAAGGGTACCTTGGGTAATGGCGTTTCTTTAACCCCCACTTTGAAATGTGGCACAATGTTCCAAACCGGTGTTATCCTAGTGTGCTGTCCTTCAGCTGCGCTGAAATAGCCAATGCATTGCTTTCCAGATACGGAGGTAGGTAGCTGCGACGATCTTTCGTGTTTTCCGCAAGTCCCCTGGTGGTGTACAGCACTTCGAACCGCATTCGGGTACAGAGCAGCACGTAGAGCAACTGTGGAGCATAGTCGTGCCTCCAACCATCTGCTCTTCCTCTTCCCACTTCATTCAACTTTTGCTTATAAGTTGCAGTGCCAGGTGGAAGAAACCATGAATGACCTGGACATTGGGTTTGATCACATAGGGTTTCCCCGCACTCCACCATTCAAGTACTCCCCCATGCCCCCACCCCCCACTGTGTCCCTTCTATCGCTGGGAACATGACATATGTCTGTTTTTCCTCTGCTGTTCCCAAGGGCACCTTGGGTAATGGTGAGGGCCCCATTTTCACCCTACCATGTACTCACCTTTCATGGTTCATCCTCCTCATGACTGTCACTCTCTTCTTAATTTCACGGCCCCATCTATGTTACCAACATCTGTGCTCCTTGCTTCTGTCCTCCCCATTGTCCATCGCCTCGTGCCTCTCTTGCATGGAGTGCCACCTCCTCCTGTCATATGCTGCGTTTCCACCATGTGCCCCGCCCCGTGCTACTCCCTCCTGTGTCATGAATCTCATACTGAACCACCATACACTGCCCCCCCGACTCTGCCACCAATCATGTGTTGTACATGTCTCCTTCTGTTGAGGTGTCGAGTAGTTTGTTGACTGAGCCTGGATCTCACATGACTCGTTCCGCCAGCAGCCATTGGTTCGAACTGTGAGGACACCGCACCTGCATAAGCCAGTGTTGCTTGGATCCTCACTTTTACTCAACCTCTAATCTCGCCCGTTCATTCTCCCTACAGCCGACACGGGGTCCCCGTTGTTTGGCCCCTGCCCGATTCCCGGTGTTTGGCCGCTGCCACGCAATAGCGAGTGGTTCCTGTCTTTTGGTCCTGCAAGCCGTGCAACTGCCTTCACTCTGAAGAGTGCTGCCACTGCAGGGTACCTGCTGCTGGTATGCCGAAGCCAAACCCTTTTCCTTCTGGCCTAATCAGTGTTTCCGATCAACACCTACTGGACATATCGGCTGGAATGAATTGGAACATGCCAGCAGCCAGCAGCGTTCGTTTTCTTGCAGTGAGAGGCACAATATGGGTCGGTGATTGCCATACAACATATAATTTCACATTAGTGGAATACCACTTGCATATTGACGAACTACCATGGATCATTTTTTCGACCCTCGCTGACGCCCTTGAGACAGAGTTTGACCCTGCCTTCTGGGATACCGTCAATTATGGCAGAAAAGAGCGGTGGGGCTTTCTTGAACTACCCTGGGATGGAAAAGTCTACGATGTAGCACCACAGTATGCCCAAGTCCGGCTATCTATCTTTAATCGTGACGCTCACACCATGCGTGTTGTGCAACCGTTTGTGTGGAACCATACGCACCTTAAAGTTCACCCGAACGGAGCAATGGTTTTCCATGAACAAAAAAGATTAGCCTTCCTGCTGCCTTTGATAGTAGAAGCTCATGGGTTGCTGCCGCCTAAGCCATTGTTCTGGGTCAATGATGACAATACCATCCCATTGTGGAGAACCACCCTATGGACGCATGAAGAAACCATCCAATGGTTAGCTGAGACTGGAGAGGCGTACCCGCAGGAACTGCGCGAGGAACTCCAGCCGCGCATTGACCAACTTAAACCTTCACAACATGCGAAACGGGCACTGCCTCCGCCTCCGCCGGTACCTACCAGGTGGGCGGAGCGATCGTCAGCAAAACAGCCAGCACAAACAGTGCAAGCAGATGCTCCACCAGACCCTAAATGTACTCAAAGCACGCCACAGCAAATGGCTGACCGAGAGCGGCAATACATGGAATTGCAGTCTATTATTCATCAAGCAAACCAACGAACGTTGGCAGATAGCCGGCCAGCGGCGACCAAACCTACCCAAAAACCAGCCAATTTGCTTGCCACAAGTCAACAAAGCACAGACATTGCAGCAACGGCCGCATCGTCCAATCCCAGTACAGGCTTAGTGGCAGAAGTTTCGACCCCGCAGCAAAGCAAGTCACCTGACAAAATCAGTGCACAGTCATTATTTCACAGACGACCAGGCCCGCCATCGGCCCTGCCTGCGAACAAAGCACAAACGGATACCCCGGGTACCGGTGTGTTATCCTCTGACTCTCACTCTGCAACCCACAGCAAAGATGATGAGCAACAACAACCTTCCGAACAGCTTGCAGCCCACGACGACACATCTACGGAAGAATCGTCGCCTGCAAACACACCCAAAGCATCGCCGGAGACTCAAGCGACTGACACTGCTGGTGCTAGCAGCCCTGAACCCGCCAGTGACCCCATGCAGGACGTCGACCTCGCCACAGTGGACATCCCAACGTTACAGAGCATGGAAAAGACAGCCTGCGCAAGAGTGGCCTCCTGTGAAACGAGACTCCTCAATGCCCGCGAGCACCTTACTCGCATTCGGAAGCGCCTTAAAAGAATGCAAGATGCCCACTCATCAGGTGGGTAGGGGGATGGGGTCCCCGATACCTAGCCTGTAAGAGGGAGCGTGGACCCGCGAGGGTCCCAAGGTTGTTGAGTGAGGGTAAAAGAGTGGGTACCCGTTGACCTCTCGACCTGGAACCATGAAAGGACATGGTTACGTCACACTCCCTAGCCGGCAGGTTGGTGCTGTCCTTGGTGACTCGGACGTGTCAACTTGTGCTGCGTGGTCGACGGGCCACAGCGCCATCCACTCCTTGGTGACTCGGAGGTGGATCCCACCCTTCTATGTGGGTTCTCTTTGGGATGGTCAGGCAAGTTGGGTGAACCCCTGCGTGTGGACTCACTGAGTTCGGACTGCGGTTCGTTCCACTGTTGTTCATGCAAAGGGGGGTCAGGTACACTTCTTTGGTAGGTTGTTGACTAGGTAGTGGTTGTCTTTCGATTGTGGTCCCACATCCTCCTTGGTGACTCGGAGGAAATGAATGGGTAACGGGGCCTAGCCCGCCACGATTGGATGTCACCACTGCTTCAACTTCCGATCCATTGCTTGTGTCCTGGCTAACGGTCAAAGTTCGTGTGAGGGTTGCTATGCTCCGCACGGATCAGACCGTCGGTTCCTCCGTGACGAATGCCAGGGTAGTCACGGTGTCTGGGGTAACCTGGACCTCCTTCGTGTGTTCCCATGCTTTCGGGTATGTGTCACATGGAGGGTGGGATCGCTATCGACTGGGTCACCCAGCGGTCGAGGTTCTGGCAGAAGCACCTCGGCTTAATGTACAGTCAGGCCACAGTAAGGTCCTACACCAGGGATCGAGCTGTGCTGCGTTGGGACCACACCCTTAAAAGGGGGAGGTTATAAGGTGGACAAGAAACCAACCCACCGAAATACCTCATGTGGGAACCTTCGCAGGCCACATCGGACAAAGACATCAACGGTCTAGTGTTGCTTGCTTCTGCGGGTTGCCGCCTTTTTGGCGAGCGAATACACAGGGAGACCGTGTACGTCCTTTGTGGTGGAAAGGGTACCGCCCCAGGGTGCGCCCTATATGGGAGCCCAAAGGTACCAAGCGACTCCGCAACCCTCGCCAGTTGCAGATATGGAAATGGAAATCATTGACTGACCGTACAGACAGCTTGCACTGTGTGCACCTGACTGTGTGAAATCACCTGATCAGTGCCGTTTCTAATGCCGCCTACTCTGTAGATGCGCCACGAGAAAAACAGCTGCGTGCCAGGCTAACACCCCCCAAACCTGCAGTAAGGGATAGTATCCACCAAGTATGACCCCCACAAACGGGAGCAAAGGGATTTATGGGTTTTTCAATCTTTTTCAACTGTCTGCGAAGTCTCCTTGCTAGGCGTGTGTCCCAGGTCCTGTCATCGTTGGTCACCTCAATGTCTGTCACCTAACATGTGCTTTGGGTAAGCAGGGTGCATAAACTGTTAATGGCTCAATTGTTCGCACTGCAGCTTTTGTGGCTCCACTAGTTCTATAGCTAGGTCAGCCATCTGACATCAATTCACACACTAAGGTATAAGATAAACCCGGATTGTTTTGCTTCCTACCTGTTTCACCTCCAACGCATTGACCCGGTAAGGGGGAACCCTGACCCCGGGTGCCGGGTGTTCAGGGTTCCTCAGCCTTGCCAATCCTGTTGATATATTTTTGCACTCGTTGCCCGTATAGCACCCACTATCTCGGCTAGTCACTTGGCTCCTGACACCCGGGCACCGGCTGTTCAGGGTCAAGCTGGCGTCAACATGCTGCAACAGCTTATGACACCAAACAGGTTCATTTCGTTGGCGTCGCCTGACCCTGATGAATCAGAAACAGATATTGAACCAGCAGAGCCAACCGCACCAGATGACGCAGTCGAGGATGTGTCAATGCACAGTGATACAGAGTACTTTGACGCCCTCGAGACGGATGACGACGTTCCATATTTTCAACAAGGGACTGAGCCTCCCCCAAGGGAGAAGTGGGAAATTGCCGCACCTATCGACTTCTTGAATGTTCACGAGGTCACACAGCTAAGCCACCAGCTTGACCAACTGTTCCTTTCGCAAAAAGAAGTCGAGACCCCGCTCGGCATGGACGACATAAAACAGAGGTGGAAATGGGACGATGTCGGCTCCTGTCGAATGCCTCGGTCACCCCTGACATACCCTGCACTCATGGTGGACGAAGGGAACGGCATCCAACGACCCGCAGCCAGCCAGGTCCATCATAAAACGCTCTTCCAGTGGATAACAGATAATCTCTCATGGTTACCTCAGTATGCCACTGTCTATGTTTATGTGGACAACCGCAAACTGTCAGGCACTGACCCTCCAGCCTACTGGCCGCATTTTGCACCCTGGATCCAAGGCCGATGCACAGTGACTGGCCCTTACCAGGAGAAAACTACTGCGATCCATTTTCCCATTCATGCTGACACAGGTCTGCACCAGGTCCACTATACCTGGGCTGGTGCCGCGGCTCTGGAGGCACTGTGTCTAATGTTCCCCACGGTAAATTTCGCTCTCATCGACTCTGACTGCGTGCCAACCTCATTGTTTGAAGTGGCCGAGCTCGTCAATCTCATGACGGATAAGACAAGCAGAGCCGCAGCAATGCAACATAACACAATGGCCAGCTCTAACCAGTGCCCTCCAGCAGTACTTCTGGCCACAGAAGCCAAAGCTGAACTGAATGCCGGCTTGATCATTGTGACAGGGCACATCCCCATTGAAGCACCTGATGTAGAAATGGCCCAAGCAGACGTGCCACCAGCCCCTAGCCAAAGCTCCTCTCCGAGTACTGCACCTGCCCCAAAGGCACGACGAATAGCCCACCCTGCCACTCGCACAGCAGATGATTGGGTTGCCGCACTCCAGGAGAGCAGGGCCAGTTTCCTAGCTACAACCGCTGTGCCAGAAGACCCTGCGGAAGCAATAAGGGGAGGACTGCTTCTCACCCCCCTACTCGGCTGTAGAGCTAGAACCCCACTTGACTGGACACATGCATGGGCAATGTTGGGTGAATGGGCAGGAGCCATTGCATTCCCCATCCCGGAGCGAGGAGAATGGCCACGTCACGGGGATGGCCGATCCCTTAGACCGGACTTTGCCGATCGGACCCCGCCATTCCTTACCTGGGCACGCCCCATTTTTGAACAAGGTGCACTCTCCCCTCTGTCAGTTTTCCCAGCCGACTTCCCCATACTTTGTCTTCCAGGAGACAAACTGTTCCAAAGCAAGGAGTTAAGCATAGGTTACAGTCTGCCACCTATAGTACACGCCTTCCATGGGAGCAAAGTAGGCCTAGGACAACAACTCCGACAGTGGCTAAACAAAGGGCTGCAACCGCTTGCTGTGTCGCTTATAGGCGTCGATGAGGCACCACCGTTGTGGACACACCCCACGGGCTGTGATTTTGTTCGAGGGAGTAAACTAATCGCCAAGCTGCATGTCCTGCAAAACAGAAGTCTTACCAAGCTGCAAGTGTTGCTTCTTCAGAGTCTGTGGACGCCGGTGGAAGCCCCCAATAACAATAATGACCACACTCCTTGGTCCAAGACTTGCGATCCTGCCAATGTTTTCTGCGGTCAGCATGCGAGCCTCCAGCTCCCCAGTGCCCCAATCCTCCCCTTGCTGGAAGCGCTGCAGCGACGTCTGGGCATTGACCCTAGTAACGCAGAACTGGCAATCAATGAAGTGCTAGCCAGCCACAATGACCCTCAATATACTGCATGGAAACTCACTGTCATGGACAATACCTCCTGGCAACTCAATGACGCTGACCCAGGGTCCCTGGATGTTCAGTTATTATAAATCTTTGAGGCTCAAGAAATTCAAGACCAAATATAATAGACAGGAAGGTTAGTCTCTCAGAAACAAGATTCAATCCAGAATGGATCGGGCGCCGCACATCTTTTTTTTTTACCACGATGGGGAGAAGAGTCATCAATTGAATTCAATGGGATACATTCGAATTGAATTTGGACTACCAGTTCTTTTTGAGGATCGGATGATTGATGGGAATATCAGGTCAGTTGTTCTTAAAGGTTCAAAACAGCAATCCGATAGAACGATGGTTAGAACTGAGTATAAGTTTAGAACAAGAATCAAGAATAGTCATAATAATCAAATCTGGTCACCATCCCCATCAATTCCATCCAGTTCATCCCAAAACACTCCCTGGTAGCCAGAATAGAAATGTTCAAAATTATTTGCGTCTTGCTCATTCTGTTGAGCAAGGTCATTCTCAAATTGTTGTTGGAGATGGGCAGCTTCGTCAGGATCAACTTCCAGTTGATCGTGTTGCGATTGGGAATCAATCTCCGTAATGAGACTGAGCTCCGGAGAAAAAGGTACATCTTCTTCGATTGAAGAATGTGGAAGCAAAACTGGTACCGACTTCACAAATTTGGCCAGCATAGCGACTGAAAGGCAGTCGGCTGCAGCAAATAGGGAAGAGACAAGTAGCTCCGGATTTGGGAGCTGTTTGAATTGGTGAAAAGATATGAGTTCACGAATTAAACAATTCACAAAAGATAAATCCGAGATGAATTGATCGAGCTCTGGAGGGAGAAGAGAATTTGCGAAGAGAAAGATTGACGTAGAAGGGTGGTCAACAAAGAAATTTGATACTGGCTCGAAATGGCCGGAAAAGGAACAATGGATGACAGAACATAGAAAGGCCCAGTGGCGTCCTGTGAAACTGTCGAAAACGTTTTCAAGAAGGAAATAGATGATATTCAGAAGTCGGACAAGGCGTTGGCCGTTCGCAATGTGCATCGAAAGCCATTCACGGAGAGTCTCACTCAGAGTGTCCATGCCTGGCAGGGAGAACAAAAGAGGGTGAGGAGGGAGGGAGAAAATTTTGACTTTGAGAATGTGAAAGATCAATGTTTGGTCTTGAAATTTCTTGAGCCATGGCCACGGAAATAAAATAAGTTAAGGGAATTCTCGATCTCACAGATTTAGAATAAAGATATGTCTAACGATGTTAGAAATAGTTCTTATTATAAATCTTTGAGGCTCAAGAAATTCAAGACCAAATATAATAGACAGGAAGGTTAGTCTCTCAGAAACAAGATTCAATCCAGAATGGATCGGGCGCCGCACATCTTTTTTTTTTACCACGATGGGGAGAAGAGTCATCAATTGAATTCAATGGGATACATTCGAATTGAATTTGGACTACCAGTTCTTTTTGAGGATCGGATGATTGATGGGGATATCAGGTCAGTTGTTCTTAAAGGTTCAAAACAGCAATCCGATAGAACGATGGTTAGAACTGAGTATAAGTTTAGAACAAGAATCAAGAATAGTCATAATAATCAAATCTGGTCACCATCCCATCCTCATCAATTTGATTGTTATGGACCTTCAAGTTTCTTGAGAAATTCATTGATGATGAAGTCAAAGACTTCTAATGGAAAAACAAAACATTCAGCGCCAAGGTCTCGTACTTCATCCAGTGAGTCTCGGGATGGTCCATCCGCAATGTTAGACGAGGAGTTCACTCTGGATATCCAAGGCACGAATTGAAGCCGTTGTTCCAGATCAAGAAAGAGGTAGACAAGAGATCTTGATGAATGATTGATAGAGCCAGCATTGATCAAAGCTGATTGTGCTGCAGAATTGTCAACGTGAAAGAACACGCGCCTTGACCTCAACTCCTCCTCAAAGGCAATGCAGGCCATAACGACCGGCAAATTTTCCAACTGATGAATCTTCCCACCGACAGTTCGAACCTGCTCGTGGGTAGGTGAAAATGAAAAGGCCTTAAGGCAATCTCCACGTTCATTCACTAGCACAGCACCGACTCCAGCAACTGAATCTGAGTCACCATTCGGTTCCAAGGAACCGTCTGTGAAGACATGCACTACTTCAGATCGTCCGAAAAAGACTTTCCTTGGCATACCAACCTTCAGGTGCGAGATCATGATCTCAAGGAGTCTTTTTGTGTTCGGATCTATCCTCTTGGAGTGTTTCAGACACTCATACCTTCCCAGGTCTTTCAAAACGGATGCGGCCGTCCGCCCGTATAGTTGCGAACATGCGAAGCTAAGTCTACTTCTTAGCCCCTTTGCATCACGGCCACATATCTTGCCAGAGGAAAGGACCGCTTCAATTCTTCTGACAAGATCTTCAACCCGTTGGTCGGTATTCTTGATCTCAAAGGAGTCCCCGGGCATCTTATGCAAGTCAAAAGCGACACCCAGTGCGCTGAAGACTTGAGCAAAGTCCTTATTTTTCTTCTCCGCCGTACTGAGGTTGAGTCCCAGGACTTGGAAAATGGTCCTTATGGCTAGGTCCGTCCCTTTAGCCAAAGACTTCCTCGTGACGACAGAGAAGTCGTCGAAGTATGAGGTGACTGGGACCTTTAAGAGGGTACAGCAGATGTTGTTGATGGCTGCTGCTGTCCTCAGAAACGCATGGACGGAAGCAATGGCGCCAAATGGCATGGTTGCCATTTTGAACAGTCTTGGCTTCTTACTGTCGGGATCGAAGACGCAAATGATCGCTTTTCCACGCTCACTTGCATGAATAGGAAGCTGGCGGTAAGCTGCCTCCATGTCGTATGTACGACCCAACAAATCGTCCATGCCTGATCCCATCAAGCGCTTGATGAGGGCTGCAATCTCGTCAACCCCTTGCAACGCAATCTTGTCAGTGGACCCAACGGTCGCATTGATACTTGAAAAGGAGAAATCATCAATGGCCCTCGATTTGTCGCCTTGCTGGATGATGAACCTTGGTGACAATACATCTCCTCTATCAAGGTCCTCCACATTTAGTTCTTCGACGATCCAGCCCTTCCGGACTTCCTCCAATGTGATCTCCAGCAGCTCCGAAGCCAACTCTCCTGAAGAATTTCTCTCACACCTGAAAATTGCAGATTGATTGAGAAAGGGAGAAACCGATTCAAGAGTGGACTTCGAAATCTGTGGAGGTGTCGTTTGTCTTGTGAAAAGTCCAGAAGAATTAAGCCAGCCAGTCAGCATGAAGCCAGCTTCCAAATCTCCAACAATGTTCACGTCTGGATGTTGTATTGATGACAGCAACTCTTCGAGAAGACACAGTCGCTTCTTAGAATTGATGGCCTTGACAACATCATCACAGTTATGCTTGCGCTTCCTTTCCGAATCGTTCAGTTCCTTCGCCCTGTCCAAAATGGACTTCAGGGTTTGTGCCTGTTCCCTCATGTATTCCTCTTGAGGCTTTGATGCCATGTCTTCGACGGCTTGAGGATACCAGCCCCAAGAAGAAGAATCAATTTGACTTGGATGTTTTGTCCCAGCCAACTTCCGTAAATAGGTACATGGGGAAATCGGAACGAGAACCTTCATCTTTCGTGAGTCATCTATCCGAGTTGAATACTGAGCTTTTGAAGACGACCCATCATCAAACTGAAGCTCAGGAGGGAAAACAGTCCCTTTGAGAAAAGGAGAATGAAGCTTGTCATTTGGGATACAAATGTCAGGTAATTCAGATTGAGCAACCCAAAGATCTTGAAAAGAGGATGGTAAGAAAGAAAATTGCGCGCCACGAGGTTGAATGCCAACTGATCCTCGAAGAAGGTGTCGAGCGTGACGAGGGTCGCTTGTGTCAAAATCGAAAATGTGAGATGGTGGTAAACAAAAGTTTTGATGAAGAGCAATATCGACCATGAGAGAAGCAATTGCAGAGCAAAGTTGAAGAGGGTACGCTGCTTCTTCAGCCGTGTGAAAATGAATGGAATCTTCAGAAAAGGATCGCCAAGGAGCATGTTCATGAGCTTCATCACATAGAACTGCCAATGACGTAAGGTCAAAATTGGCTAATAATCCAGTGCGTTTCGGACGAGAGCCACCGAACATACAATTGTGTAGCAAAATTTTGGGGAAATTCTGATGTCGTTGAGAAATCCAAGAAGTAGACCAGAATAAAGAATCAAATGGATTCTCAATCACCCAATAGAGACCCAGAAAGTCGCAAAGAGATGCAATACGATCACAAAGTTCATAAAGAGAATTGGCTGACAATACTCGTTCGAGGTCCATGCCAGTCAGATCTGGTAGTCCATCTGGGCATAGATCAGATCTCAATGGACCTGCAAAAGCCTGGCCGAACTTGTTTTTCGCAGGGATATTTCTGGCCCGTGATGCTGTACCGCACGGAGGTGCCATCCAAACAAGAAAAGGCTTCTGATGACGTATCAGGTCCAATAGCAAAGATTGGTCATGCTGAATGGTAAGATCCAATGGCATTACGCGAAACTGGTGAGACTGTGTGTGGTCAACCGCAATGGTCTGGAAACCAAACTTCACAAAGGTTGAGGAAAGATTGCACGATCCAGCAAAAACTTCAATGATGAGGAGCTCACCAATGGATGGTATTCTGCTGGCTGCTGATAAATTCGGATGTGAACCTGCAACTGACTTCGAGGGCAATGGTTCGTCATGCATCGGTTGGGCCTGTTCTGAGCAAAAAGAAGATAGTCAAGCCTGATTCTGGCCAGGCTTCTTGTTTTTGGCGTGGCACGTTTGGTAGGAGTGCTTGGCGTCGCCACACGACCATGACATACAAGAATGGTCACCCTTGGGACACGAATCTTTGTTGGGGCACCCATGGCTCATGTTGAAATCAAAGCATTTCGGTTTGTTGTCACGCGTGCGTGCATTCAAACCGCGAAGCGGCGCAGGCATGGGGACAGAAGGCAGTTTGCCTTTGCCTTTGCCTTTGCCTTTCGAAGTTTTGCCCTTGTATGGACCATCACGTTCTGACCGAGGTCGATCGGAGTTCTTCCCATAGGGCGAAGGTGTAGTAGCCTTCGAAGATGGGGCCACAGAAGGGGCTTCCGGGCGCGGGAGCAGGTGAAGAGAGAATTCTGGACTGACCATGATGTCTTGGATCAGGACATCCACTGTCTGAGGCGAGATCTCAATGCCAGCTTTCTCCGCCAATTTTGTCCAAAAGAACTTATCGGCTTGAATAATCTGTTGGAGGTTGGCCGCAACATAACCTGTTGGAGCTTTGACTGAGAGCTGGGCAAGAAGCAATTGATGGTACTTGTTAATCTGAGAAAAAGAGGTAACTTGGGCAAGATCCAGAGCCAGGGCTCGTCTGAGAAAGCAATTGGAGAGCTTCAAAGCATCTGAAGTTGAGGTATTTGGCAGCGATGATTTCTTCGATGTAAGGCGACCCTGCTCAATGGTAAGGACTTCCTTATCCTTACTGGTGTTTTCCACGAGCTCTGTATCTCTCTTTGTGCATCGATGAGGTGGAATGAATTTGATGGACTTAGAGTCGATCATCGCATATGCCAGATCGATAAGTTCAAATGATGGTTCAGTTTCGCCTTGGATGATCACACCAACTAAACGTTGCTTTTGTTCGACAATCCGTGCTTGCCTCTCAACCGGTGGAAGCTTCTTGGTGGTTGAGTCGGATCCTCCAGGCAAACCTGCTGATAGAACTTGAGATTGAATAGTTGTCATAAAGAGGGTCTGTGCCTCAAAAATCAACCTCTTCACAAGGAACTCATCCGATCCCTCAAGAGCGATGTTCTTGTCCGAAATGAACTGCTGGAAGTCTTGCGAGGAACATTCTCCTGGCGTAGTTCCAACAGCAAAGGCCATGGAGCTGAGAGAATCGATGCCATGTACTTGAAGAGAATTCACACATGAAGTAGAGAGTCCAATCTCTCTGGCTCTTGCAGAGAATTGGGCTTTGCTATCCAAAAGTGCCATGTCTGAAAGAAAAATCCTCTCAGAGAATCAGAAGTTCGAATGGGAGTCTTGAGAAGAAATTTGCAGAAAGGAAATGAAAATTGGGAAGAAACGAGACTGTCAAAGATCAGAAGAATGCATCATAATTATGCACATCCGCTTTTTCGATCAGCATTCATCATATGAGCCAACTAATTTGCTGGCGAAACATTGGACACATGTCGGCAGAGGATGTGAAGGGAAATGGTCAAGACGTTCATACGTCTGTGAAAGTGCTCTGCCACAAATCAATCTTGTATGTTCAGCATTCACCAAAAGGTGTAAACGATGGGTTTGTTTGTGTTTGACAGGGAGAAATTTCTCCACATGCTGAAAACACTTATTCTGTAATGAAGAAGGAAAATCAGGTACAATATCAACCTGGTCTTCGTCGTCAACGAAAGAAGAAGAAGAAGATGAAGATGAAGATGATGACGATGACGAGTCACAGTCGCGGAGCTCTTCTGTGCCAGCATGGGCATCATCTTGTGGTTCTGGAGTGTCTGGTGCCACCGGATGAATGTCAGGGTCAGAATGCGAAAATTCAAAAACGGATTCATCTGAATCAGCTTTAGCTGGCACTGCATCTAATGGTGCATCTGGGAAATAACCTGAGCGGGTGGAATCTGGAAGAAAAATGCCGGTCTGGATCTCTACAAGTAGAAGTTTGAGTTGTCGTAGAGGTTCTGCAAGAAGGTCACGACTATAGGTTGCCAGAGTGACTTCACTTCTGTCCAAATGATAGCCTAATAATTTTCGAATATGTGGATCCAGACCTCTTTTGGCTGCAAAACTCAAACATGTATGCTTCAAAGAATGTGAACGAACAAGATCATTCTGGAAAAGTTCTCGTAGTAACTTTGTAATCTGTGAAGAAGTGACAGGCTCGCTGGATAGCTGATCATCAGCTTTGGCAGGAAGAAATGGAGAGGAAAGCTTACCTGATACTGGTAAACTCAAATGATGACGAGCCTGAATGTAATGATGAATCCAGGGTTGTCCAGATATCGAAAAGGCAATAGCCGTAATTGGTAAAAAGTGCAACTTCTTGGCCAACATGGCAGCAGTTTTGAAATGTTGAGATGGCAACTCAATGTATTGCGGTTCAAAAGTGTCTGGGTCAAAGTCAATGGAATGTGCTCCTTGGATGTCCTTCCATCGAGATCGTGCATATAAGGCAATCAAAATGGATCCATAGAGAAGCTTCAAGTACTGATCAGAGGAGGAGCAGCACAGCATTTCCAAATGAACAATTTGATCTACTGAGAGTGGTGGTGCGTGCTTGATTTGTAAGGCAAGAGCCTTGTGGCCTGCACAGATGCCTTTGACTCGTACTGAGGCCAATGAAATACCTTCATATTGACATCCAAGAACATGAATGGCAAAATTCACTGATTGAAGAATTGACTGCAAACCAGACGGTTTAGCAGAATGTTGTAAATCACGAAGAAATTGCCAGAGAACATTTTCTGAAAATGGAATGAACTGTTTGTCATGCAAATCACACCAGGATTTGAAACGAAGAAGGTCCATTGATCGTTTAACGATGGTACTTGTAGCCTTCATCGACAATGCAGCACTAAAACTGTCGTGTAAGTCCCATGGATCTGATGAAGACATAAACATAGTTGATCCTGAGGTGGAGGCCAGCATAGAAATAAACCTTGAAATTGCAAGATGACGAAGTCCATCAGAACGTCCTTGTTGAAGATCCGAGTACCCGAAGAAAGATGACCAGAAAGATTGTGTAGGAGCATTCAGAGGAGGAGAAGATGAATTGATAGAGACAATTGCCTCACTTGAGAAAGAGGGTAAATTGGAATTGGAATGTGAATTGATTGAGGAATTTGAGAAGAAATTTGGGGAAGAATTTGGAACGAAAGATGATTGAAGTGAAGATGAATCGAGAGGAATGGAACGACTAAGAATTGAGAGAGGGGAAGGATGAGGATTGAAAATACGTCTCCAAATTCCACGTTCCCAAGGCATTTGAAAGACAGGACGAGGGCCATGGCGTTCAACGGTGGCTCGACCTGTACGAAATTCAATATGGAATGAAGAATCCATTTCGGAATTGAGCCTAGATGAATAAAAGAATTGGAGGTTGCAAGAAATTGAGTTGAGAGAATTTTTGGCACAATTGTGCACAGACCAAGTGGTCGACGATCAAGAAGGCCACAATTGTGGTCCTGTCAAGCAAGATGAACGTAAGATTAAGGCCAGCATAATGCAACTTGAAAAATTGACAACATCAATTGATGAAGACCAATTGGAAATTGTGTGATTAATCACATGGAAAGGAAGGCTGATCAATAACTCCACGAAGATGTTGAGGATGTCGAAGCCGAAGAAGATCAAGAAGGAGGTCCTGCCAGGGAGAAGCGATCGACTGAATACAGGATGAAAATCAAGAGCGATAACAGTGAACATGCAAAGTTAAAATTAACATCACAAAATGAAACATGGATCACAAAGAGACAAGGCAGCGATAAGCCCCTTCTTTTTCTCATTCCATTTCAGAGGAGCTGGTCTTTGACATGTCCTCCCCTTCGGCCAAAAGGCCATTCTGTCGCAGTACTCGTTCGGTGTTCCGGCTGATTTGGTTCAGTCTGCGAACTTTGATGCCCTGCTTCTCCAACTGATCCTCGACCTCATGGAGGGATGCTGCGAAGGCCTTGAACTTCCTGCCCAAAATGTCGTGTTGGTCGTCGCGTTGCTCAAGATATTCCAGTCTGGCTTTGATGGATGCTAGCTCCTTCGATTTCTTCTTGTAAGCCACTCGCTGTCTGAAGGAGCTCCTCTTTTTGGATGCCACCTTATCGCCAGAACCACGAGGCTTGGCCTTTGCTCTGATTCGAGCTTGCATTGGTTGAAAGAGGAGCTGATGTACCTGCTGCTCCAGGCGTTCCAAAGATGCATCCAGGACCGCGATGAGGATCTCGAGCTTTGCAAGGTGCCGAAGGAGCTCTCGAATGGACTGTGAAAGATTGTACAATTGAGAGCGCACCCAGATGAAGTTCTCGGCGATCTGGTTGGCACTGAACCTGAGGCGGAAATCCAGTCCTTG
This sequence comes from Cladocopium goreaui, assembly GCA_947184155.2. Classification (NCBI taxonomy): domain Eukaryota; class Dinophyceae; order Suessiales; family Symbiodiniaceae; genus Cladocopium; species Cladocopium goreaui. Next base: position 182,507 of record CAMXCT020000855.1, on the reverse strand, counting down.
ATAGAGCTCGTAGAGCTTCTGGCAGCTTGTTCGGGCGTTTCCGCCAGTCTGTAACCAAGATGGCATCTTGAAGCTGCTCGTGGCCTCGCTGTAGATCTCTGACAGACTGGATGGCAGTGAGGGCAGGGTGAATGCCGCGCACATGGTAGCGTACCACCCCCAAACATGGCTGCGCTTCTGCTCCAATGTCTGATTTCCAAGGCGAGGCATCCCAGGAGGGTTCGGCGGCGTACAAGGTGAAGGCACAGAAGATGACATCACTTCCAAGGATCAAGAAGATGTACTGAACAAAGATGATGAAGTCAACGATGTAAATCCAAGCAAAGTGTCAATAGTTCCAAAGTTCCAAAGTTGACAATCAAAAGGATTGCAGTTGTAAATCGCAGGTGCACTGAAGTGACAATCGTCACAGGAAGAAAAATTCGAATATACAGAAAATCCAAATTGAAGTCCAGAAAAAGGCAAATTAAAATCCAGAGAATTGAAGTCAGAATTGAATACCCAATCGGGTGGCCAAAGCGGCGCAAAATGGCAATATGAAGGTGCGCAAAAAGGGCGAATCTGGGGGAGAATTGAGCCGTCAAGGCTGGAGAAAATGATCAATCGATCTCTCAGATTCTCAATCTTAAATGCAAAAGGTGATTGCAATCAATTGATGTCAACTGACTGGCCAACTGGCAATGAAGTGATACTAAAGAGAAAATTGATTTGAGTTGCAATTGCAACACGGTCCTGACGGCAGTCGTCGAAGGTCAAGAAGCCACGGACATGAACCTGTCAGAATATGTGGATGAATAAAGGAGATCACTACTTTAGAACAATTGTAGAATACGAATGGTGAATCAGTCACTTCAAGTGAAGGTAATGCAAATTCACTGAATTGAGACAGCCACGTCGTTAAGACAAAAGGTGCTGCAATTTGGGCCGTCAAGAAAAGCAACAAACGGCAGCGGGACAAGAAATCCAGAATTTGATGTGTGAAGGTATGACATGAAGAAAATGGATTGTACAACACAATTGATACAATTGAGTAGGGAACGTAGCAAATTGCTGTGACAAATCACTTTTTCATTGTTTGAAAGGCATTAATCCTCATTTCCCTGGTGTTTGTCAACTGACGAGATCAATCGATCGAGAGAGGGAAAGAGGGAGTCTCAGACAAGGAATCTCTCTGAATATGTAAGTCAATTGACAGACCAACTGGTCAATGAGAGATTTACTGTGAGAAGAATTCATCACTAATGGATGGTTGGCCAGGTGTCGAACGTTCGTCTGAGATAAGATGGATATTGGCAATCAAAGTCTCTTTGGATAGGCCGGAGTCCAAAGCACGTTGAACAGAGACAATGAAAAGATCCAGAGGAGTCGACGTAGACGAGGACGATCCAATAGCCGGGGAAATAGAATTGGTCATCAAAGTCGTAGGGACAGAAGATGTAGAAGTTGTAGAAATATGAACGGGTCGATCAACACGCGACAAAGGTTCCCCGAAAGCGTCATCACCATTGTCTCTCATTGCACCAAAACGAAAAGAAAATTTTGACTTTGAGAATGTGAAAGATCAATGTTTGGTCTTGAAATTTCTTGAGCCATGGCCACGGAAATAAAATAAGTTAAGGGAATTCTCGATCTCACAGATTTAGAATAAAGATATGTCTAACGATGTTAGAAATAGTTCTGCACTGGGTTGGGTGGGGGAGAGCTCGATGAAGATTGGGACGTTCTGCTAGCCTGCAAAAAGGAAGCACATGTTTACGGGCCATCCCTAAGCAAACAGGATGATTGGAATGCAAGAGCTGGCACAGTAGCAGGCACTGCTCATACACAGGAATACTTGCTCTTGCACATCGCCATGTTCCCCATAGGTGCACACTTTTGGTGCCGAATCTTAGGCATGCCCAGTGCAAACCAATTGCAAGCGCAAATCATCAGTCGGGCCATGAAGCTGTTGCAATTCTGTCCCATCATCCCAGCACACAGGAAACCACCATGGCCCGGCTACATACATGGCCTGCGACTCTTCACTAAGTTGCTAGTTGCACACCCGCTAGTCGGAGTAAGCCTGCCCCCTGAAATCCGCCCAGTTGATCTCCTGAGATTAACAGGATACATGGTAGGCTCCATCTACATTCGGGGGCACAGCGCTGGCTCATACGCAGGAATGGTATGGGAAACCATCCTCTCCGAATTCCCAGATGTTCATGGCAAAACCGTGCTAGCAGCCATTGCGCTACCACCATCGCTGCTCACGACATGCAATGTATCTCAGCTGAGAGAGATCCACCTCATTCACCATACAGATGACAGGCTCTGCGTATGGAACCCGTCAAACCATGACGTTAAGCTGCTTAAGCAACGGGGCTTTAAGATTACGCATATCACAGGATGGAGAGCATACCTCGGCACTGCACAACATAACTACTCGCATTGGACAAGAGTTGCCCTCCCAGAAGGACGACCAGATATGGACCAGTTAGAAGGTACCCCGGGAGTACTCCCCTTCGAAGTGTACTCACAGGCCCCGCTCCGGCTGATCTCATGGTGCAGCTTCGAGCTATCAAGAATTGCCAGAAAACTCCTGCGTGAATTAGCGGAAATGTGTGAGATACCTGAAACCACTATACAGGCACTTGTTACACACATTGCCACCCACAATTCAGAGGTCAAAACTGAACAAGAGGCAACCCAATACCTAGCCACGTTGGCAACAGTCACCATTTCCTCAAGGTCCACGTTGCTTAACTATACCACTATGGTACAACATTTCCTTGGCACCTTGCAATTGCCCCTGGCTATCTACATGCTAGACTACTACTTGCCCATGCTCAGTCCTAATGAAGGCTATAATGAAACAGGGTTAACAATGCAGAGTGCAGGCCCCATCCGGCAGCCATCGCAACCCATCGCCCTCGAATTTCTTTTCAAAGGCAGCGAGTTTGGACACTGGAAAGTTAAAGGCGGGCAGGATGCTTTCGCTTTTCGACATCCAAGCCTGGGCAAAACTGAAGTGTTCAGCCTGCTGGCCAGCGATGCGCACCATCACAAGGTCAGCCCCATTGGCACGGGTAGACTCATTGCCATGGTGGGTACAGCAGATGCACTAGCTTATGATGGAGATGACCTTCAAATCCTGTTTGGCTTAGTCCTCGCCATCACACCACGCGCAGCCAAAAAAAATGAGCTTGCTGCCTCACGCATATACAGACAGTGCAACCCTAAATTCATCGAAGTTGCTTTCCTCTCAGGACCGGCCATTGAGTTTTTTGCAAAGGACCAACTCGAAGCCCTCCAAGACTGGTATAGTGCCTCCGGCCAGCACCTGGACCCCGTCGACGCGACCGTTCAGGGGCAGAACAACCCAGTCCCCCAGACCTTCTTTCTCGATACAATGTGGATGTTCGGATGTACCAAGCCTACCCGTGAGCTTACCGCGGTTGCCCAAACCCCCCCGTGCAGATACCACCTGGGCCTAGGCATTTATAATGTCCAAGTAGCTGTAGAAGGAATGGAAGGCAACAAAAGATCACACTTCTTATATTTGTGCGGCCAGTTGCTCCGCCTAGTGCTAATTCCATGTCACGTGGAGGGCGAGCTTCACCCTTGGACTCGCTCCACTGCACTTTCCTTTGCCGCTGAGATTGACGGACATGTGTTAGGCACACTCTGCGCAGTAACAATGGCTTTGCTTACCAACCGGCTAGATCTGTGCATCCAAGGGCTTTTCGGAGCAGGCAAGTCGAAATCGATGGCAATCCTCATCCTGGCGTTGATTGAAATCGACACTTCTGACAGCCTCAAAATATTGTTCATTTGCAAAGAGAACTCCGGCACCCGATCCTTTGCTGACCTCCTCCTATGGCTCGACCCCCCGTCGGGGGTGTTTGGGCGCATAGGTAGGCTGGTAGGAGACCAAGAGCGCAACAAAAGTAGCTACTCGCACACGAAATTTGATATCCACCCGAGAGAGAGAAGACAAATGCTGAACAAGTGTCAATTACTATTGGCCACCGGGGGAACAGTCGCCCAGGATCTTACCATGCAATGGTCCACAATGAGCGGATTCATGCAAGAGCTCTCCCTCCTGGTCATTGATGAAGGCCAGCAGTACGGAACTGACCGCGAAATTGCAGTTATCAGCCTGCTGAAACAGCAACCCCTGGTCCTGTGGACAGGAGACTCGGAGCAGACACCTGGCGGTATTGATCGGGCAGCTCGCAACGCCAAACGGGCACGACAACTACTGTTAGCCAAAAAGCATGGCCTGCGAAGCGACCGCAACTACTACATGCCCGCCAACCTTGCCGACGCAATGATCCGACTGCTAGATGCTTCGGCAAATGAAGGCTTAACAGCTCTTAGTCAGATCCTCAAACGAGGCCAGTCCACGTTAGGTCAGCTATGGACAAATCACCTCTCGCCACAGGATGAGGAAGACCTCAGGGCAGCTAGCACTGTACTCCCAGGCCTCCAAGCCGTATTTGAAGCAGCTCAACCACATATGCAACGACACTCCCGATTTGTAGACTCGGAACTGCTGGAGGGTACCGCTCTAAATTTTCCACGGTCTCTTGTGCGCCTTGCCTGGATTTTGCAGCATGCCGCTACCCTCCTGCCCATGGCTGGCGACATACAAGCAGTATTAAACTCTCAGACCGCCGGCGTAAGTGACATCCATGCCTGGGGGTTAATGCTGCCGTCCAGTTCCAGGGTTAGTCCCGTAACATACCATGCGGTAGTTGCAGTTAGATATCCCAATCTCTGCAGGCTGATCAATGGCCTATGGGAACTAGGAAGTTTTGCTTCGGGAGGCCTTCCCGACAAGCCACCCGGGTTCCAACTAGTGCTCTGGGATACTAATGCCAGGATCAACGGATTGGTGGCGACGGACTTAGAAACTCTAGTGTCAGAAGTACTCCGCCCCTTCCCTCACAATGCTGGATTTGCCGATGGGCTTTTCACAATGACCACAGCAACTGATCACAAAAACAATTTGAACCGCTCCGTGCTCAAAAGAGATTATGTTCGCACCCTGCGGGTAGAAACAATAGCCAATTCGGCAGGAGGAACAGCGCAGGTATCAATCGTAGCTCAGCCCAGTATTGGATTTCTCAACACTAAGTATTACTCCAATGGCTCGCCTACAGAAGACACTGAAGATTGCCTAGGCAGAATCACTGTCGGGCTCACTCGGTCCAAATCGTTAACCCTGCTGGTCTCCCGTTGGACATGATGGGGCTCATGGGCATGGCACAGGTGATCGCTGCCATTGCATATGGAATCCGGGGCCTAAGAAGAGGAGAAACGACATGGAGCATGCCAGAATTTGACCCTGACCCAGTCCAAGAGAATCTAGCGCAGTTAAGTAGGTGGTCACTCAATTCGGCACCAACTTGGGAGTACCCTCCCCTTGCAATTGCCAATCAATACTACGATCAGCAAGCTGACGAAGTGAAGCGGGCAAGATATCGGCTGATCTTGGTGCGAGGGTCAGACCTTAGATGGCTGAACAGGGAACGCTTCCAAGAAATTCAAGCAGGGTTACGAGCCCAGCACAAGTGGCTCCCTGAGCAGAATCTCCCTTTCTCTGAAGTTGTTCTATATGCCTACGCTGCTGATCGCACACACTCTCCCACGTATGTGTGCCTACCCTCAGGACTGTACAAAGCACGCACCGGGCATTTAGTACCACAGACGGGCCCAGAACAGGAGATCCTGTCTCTGCCTGGCATATATTTTTTTGATGGATGGCGATTACACCCGAAGTTGCCGATCCCAGACCACTTGCCACGCGCAAAAGAGGCGCCAGTCCAAGGCACCGCTCCCGCGGCACCTGCACCTGATACGGAGCCCAAACGGTCGCCAGAGGAAGAAGCACGAGACATTCTTGCAGTCGCTGCCAAGAACCAGCCCGAAGATGGGCCAAGCACAAGAAGAGCGGCGGTTCGAGCATGCAAGTACTTACGAGCAATGGTCAGCCAATATGAAACCACCATTCAAGCCGTGCACAGTGCCGCCCGCACCCACACGCAAAGAAGCAAAGGCACGGCGGGACCTGCAGTTGACTATCGCCCACAAGGAGAAGCCCTCCCCGTCATCTCGGCGGACCTGACCTCCGAATTGTTGCATTGTCTGTCTACGCTCCCAGACCCATGGCCCCTAGCTAAGATCACCATCGACATGGAGAAACCGAGCCAATGGGTCTCGAAGTTGTGCAGACTTTACTTTGCTGACGAGTATGCCAAGCGAACAGTTGGGTTGCCCTCGCGTAGGCATGTTCCAGACATCGCGGGTGCACTACGAGCAGTTCAAGCCATCCTTCCTAAACTCGAAGTCAAAATGATTGAGTTCTTAGCTGAATGGATGGTAACTCTACTAATGTGAGCCTCGCACGTATTGGAAGTGAGGGCACCTCACCTTTCCTTTATGATGCTTAAGGAATACTGGTTCAGAGAACTTTATCTAGGCCTGAAAGTCACGGCGTCCTTTGATCGCTCTGAATCATACACTAGAGTGATCGATGGTCAAGTAAGATGTATTACGCCTGAAGTCAAGCCGCAGAACCTGCAGGTTATCTGGAATGTGCAGTTCATCACAGTCTTTGTGCCGGCATGGATGATCCCGCCCGTCTATCATAGCCTGCGCAGAGAAAGCATTAAAACTACCAGTTCTGCAAGTCCCATAGGAGTCCAGTCAGTCCGCCCTACCTGGTTTGAGGACACAACACCCAGAGACACTACATCCCAGCAACCTCAAGACCCTCAGAAAGAGCTTTTTTTTCCGTCCAACGCCTCCGAGGCTTTCGCCAGGTCGTTACACAAGCTTTTACTTGCCGGAAATTGAATTGATATGCATGAAAAGCCACAAAAGAGAGCTGGTGTGGACCTTTACATAGTCCATAAAGCTATCCAATTGCCGAGAGCGAGCACAAACCAACAAAAAAGCAAACGAAACAAAAACCACAAAAAACAAAACACACAAAAAAACAACCAAACAAACAAAACAGCACAAAAACAAAACAAAAAACAGGGCAAAAGGACAGCAATGTGCTCTTGAGATGAATTCCGATAGCAGCTTGTGTGCCATCCTTCGCGCAGGCCATCATACATCTCGACGCATGCAAATGACAACTTCTGTGCCATATCAACGCAGGCCCTTAAACAAGAAAACAACCAAAACACCAACCACAAAATCACCCAGGGCCACATCACAGGGTGCTGAAGCAACACAGCTCAATGGGGAAACCAGGGATCCCCCCAGCCAGGATCCCCGAGATCTCAAAGAGCAGCCATCATGGCATAATATAGCACCAAAACACTTTGAAGCAAACACCGTCAACGCCGGGTCACAACAAAGTGGTGAGAAGCAACCGCAGTGAAACAGGAAAGTGAAACGTGGTCTAAGGTGAAAAAGACGGCGCGGTAACAGCACTCAGGTACCCTCAGAGTCCGCTCAGTACTGCTTTTCCAATCATCATATTGCACCGAAATTGTTAGTGGCACTACCATGCTAGTGCTCTTGCATTGCATCTTCGTGATATGGGAGAAAATATCCATATATGGGAGTTGCAGTGCACTTTGGCGGAGTATACCACTTTCAAAACTGAATCCAATGCGATCGAGTTCGCGAAGGGCGAGCTCGACCGCATGGATGCAGGCTTGCAAGCGTTGCGCAGCTTGAGCGGTCAACTTGGCAGGTGTTGAAATCAACTGCATTAGATGCGGTCAATGATCATGGTAGCTTGCTTAGTTACCTTGGTGTAGGAATACGAGCGTTTTTTTCTGCCCAGGGACCAGGTCTATCCTCAAAGTGCTCAAAAGAGGTTCTGGACAGGCAACTTGTGTCAGCTGTGTTAAGGTCTTCAGTCCGGTACTGTTGTACGCTCGCATGCATGAGCTGTAGCTGTCGACTAATCACTTCTCGTTCTGTAACGTTGGCACGGGCTTCTAGTCGAATGCGCAGACTTCTTAAGCAACAGCAGGCTGTGCGAATGTCTCTGCAGTCTTGCTCGTTGATAACACCTGCAAGGAGTTCCGTTTGCTGCAATACGGCGTGGGTGTCTTCCAAAGTTCTGAGAGTGTTCGTCAGTCTGTGCACATAGTCCTGCAGTAAGAGGAGATCCTGTGCCTCATTGTGAATCTGGGGTTCCTGAGGCAGGCATACAACTTCGTTTGATTGCACGGAGCTCATATGGTCGGGTGACATTCAAGCAATGCAGGTACCGGATTGCCTGAGCAAGACAGCAACGGGCGCCATGGCTTGATGTGCTTTGACATCTCACTACCCTACCATGCAACGTTTAAAGACACAAAATGACAAACAACCCATAACAGGATAATTAGTATAAACGCCCCCCCCGCCTCCCGTCCCATGCTCGATTCTGCATGCTGAGAACATGGTAGCCGCAGCGGGCAGTAATCAACCATGAGTACCCCATGGTGACAACGCCGCTCAACCTTACTGTCACCAAGATATCTTGTGCTGGCAATCCTATGCTGGCTCCAGCATGTCGACTGGAAAAGGGATAGTAGCAGGCAGTTATCAACCATGAGTACCCCATGGTGACAACGCCGTTCAAGTTAGTTGAAGTTGGATGCTGATTGCTCTTCGTGGAACTTGGGTACTTTGTGTCATTTGGTGCGTTTTATTGGAACTGTTCGTGTGGTGTAGTGCGAAGGTCTCGACTGCTACTGGCACCACTCGCGCTCGCAGTGGCAGAGGGTGGCTCACTACTCTCCGCAGGTTTCATCATTTGGGCTATGAGCGGGTGAGTATGCTTATCGCGCAGGATGCGTGTCATTTCGCGGGTGAATGCCGCAGGGTCATCAACTAATTGCTTTGCTTCCTCCAGTGGCTTGTCCAGAACAATGGCAATAAGCATTTCCCCGCCATCTTCGTGGATGATGGTCGGTCGTCCAGCTTGTATCTCGGCAAGGATTGCTACTGCCTTGTTTTCGCACAGAGTACGCTCCCATTCTTCCAGTGCCCTTTGCGCTAGGGTATCAGTCTGTGGTGGGGCTTTCAGGGCAGCTGGTGTTCCTAACGCTTGTATGAAGGGGCTGTCCGGAGGAATGGGGGGCGGAAAATGCCGAATGGCCGATACGGCACGCTGAAGGTCATCTGCCTGTACTTCATAGGAAGTGGTCGTTTTTTTATTTACTGCAGGTTCGGAGTCAGCCCATAGCTGTTCCAGCGTATATCCAGGTTTTGGTTCCATATACTTGCGGTTCCACACTGCATGATGGGACCATTGAGGCGCGTCATGGTTGATTTCAACAGAGTCTCGTTTCATGTCGTATTCCTTGAGCATATCGTCTAATTCTTGCAAACTAGCAGTTCTGTGAATGCAACATTGTCTGACAGCGCCATCGATGTGGAGTGGCCATCCTACTGGCATGTGGGAGTCTTCCAGGAGCCCATCGCCATTTTGCTCTATGATTGTACCCAACATGGGGACATCAATAGTTGCTTTCAGGCTGACTTGTGCGCGTTTGCACTTCCATGTATCAGGTGCCAACAGGCCCCTGCTAGCCAACAGCTCAAGCGACTGGAATTGCGGTTGGTCAGTCGCTGGTAACACTTCTTCTTTGATGACTAACTTGAGACCATGAAGTGGCTGGGCTTGCTCCTTGTGAGGGTCTTGAGATTGCTGAGAGGTAGGGTCCTTAGGTGTTGTGTCCTCAAACCAAGTAGGGCGGACTGACTGGACTCCTATGGGGCTGCCAGAACTCACAGTTTTGATGCTTTCTCTGCGTAGGCTATGATAGACAGGCGGGATCATCCATGCTGGCACAAAGACTGTGATGAACTGCACATTCCAAATGACCTGCAAATTCTGCGGCTTCACTTCAGGCGTGATGCATCTTACCTGGCCATCGATCACTCTGGTATATGACTCAGAGCGGTCAAAGGACGCTGTGACTTTCAGGCCTAAGTAAAGTTCCCTGAACCAGTATTCCTTGAGCATCATGAAGGAAAGATGAGGTGCCCTCACTTCCATTACGTGTCTGGCTGGCATTAACAGAGTTACCATCCATTCAGCTAAGAATTCAATCATCTTGACTTCCAGTTTGGGGAGGATGGCTTGAACTGCTCGGAGGGCGCCTGCAATGTCCGGAACATGTTTACGTGAGGGAAGTCCTACTGTGCGCTTGGCGTACTCGTCCGCAAAATAGAGTCTGCACAATTTTGAGACCCATTGGCTCGGTTTCTCCATATCGATGGTAATTTTGCCTAAGGGCCATGGGTCTGGGAGCGTCGATAGGCAATGCAATAACTCAGAGGTGAGGTCTGCTGATATTACTGGGAGGGCTTCTCCTTGTGGGCGATAATCAACAGGAGGTCCAACCATGCCTTTACTTCTTTGCGTGTGGGTGCGGGCGGCACTATGCACAGCTTGGATGGTGGTTTCGTATTGGTTGACCATGGCTCTCAGGTATTTACATGCGCGGACAGCTGCTTTTCTTGTGCTCGGGCCATCCTCTGGCTGGTTCTTGGCGGCTACTGCAAGAATGTCCCTCGCTTCTTCTTCTGGCGACCGTTTGGGTTCCGCATCAGGTGTAGGTGCATCAGGAGCGGTACCTTGAACTGGTGCCTCTGCTGCGCGTGGCAGGTGGTCTGGGATTGGCAAGTTTGGGTGTAATCGCCATCCATCAAAGAAATATATGCCAGGCAGGGACAGGATCTCCTGGTCTGGGCCTGTCTGCGCTACTACATTCCCGGTGCGTGCTTTATACAGTCCTGAAGGTAGGCACACGTATGTGGGAAAGGGTGTGCGATCAGCAGCATAGGCATATAGGACGACTTCGGAGAAAGGGAGATGTTGCCTGGGGAGCCACTTGTGTTGGGTTCGCAAGCCTGCTTGAATTTCTTGGAAGCGCGCTCTGTCCAACCAGCGAAGGTCTGACCCTCGGACCAATATCAAACGGTACCTTGCTCGCTTTACCTCATCAGCATGCTGATCGTAGTATTGGTTGGCGATAGCGAGGGGCGGGTATTCCCAGTTTGGTGGTGAATTCAGTGACCAACGGCTTAATTGCGCAAGATTCTCTTGTACTGGGTCAGGGTCAAATTCTGGCCACTTCCATGTCGTTTCTCCCCTCCGCAGGCCCCCGATGCCGTAGGCGATGGTGGCAATCACCTGTGCCATGCCCATGAGCCCCATCATGTCCAGAGGTGAGACTAGCAAGGTTAATGATTTGGACCGGGTGAGTCCTACAGTGATTCTGCCCAGGCAATCTTCTGTATCTTCTGTAGGAGAGCCATTGGAGTAATATTTAGTGTTGAGAAAACCAATGCTGGGCTGAGCCACGATTGATACCTGTGCTGTTCCTCCGGCTGAATTGGCGATTGTCTCGACACGCAAGGTACGAACATAGTCTCTTTTGAGCACGGAGCGATTCAAGTTGTTCTTGTGATCAGTTGCTGTGGTCATTGTAAAGAGTCCATCCGCAAATCCAGCATTACAAGGGAAGGAGGTGAGGACCTCTGACACAAGAGTCTCTAGGTCAGTCGCTACCAAACCGTTAATCCTAGCATTGGTATCCCAAAGCACTAGCTGAAACCCTGGTGGTTTGTCTGGTAGTCCTCCCGAGGCAAAACTGCCTAGTTCCCAGAGGCCATTTACCTGTCTGCAGAGAGCAGGGTATCTTACTGCAACCACTGCATGGTATGTCACAGGACTAACTCTGGAACTGGAGGGAAGCATTAACCCCCAAGCATGGATGTCACTCACACCAGCGGTTTGGGAGTTTAAGGTTGCTTGTATGTCCCCAGCCATGGGCAGGAGGGTAGCGGCATGTTGCAAGATCCAGGCAAGGCGCACAAGAGACCGTGGAAGATTGAGAACAGCACCCTCCAGCAGTTCCGGTTCTACGAAACGGGAGTGTCGCCGCATAGTGGGCTGCGTTGCTTTAAATACGGCTTGGAGGCCTGGAAGAACAGCGCTGGCTACTTTGAGATCTTCCTCATCCTCTGGCGATAGCTGACTTGTCCATAGCCGGCCTAAAGTGGACTGCCCTCGTTTGAGGATTTGACTAAGAGTTGTCAGACCTTCATTGGCCGAACCATCTAGCAGCCGAGTCATAGCATCGGCAAGGGTGGCTGGCGTGTAATAATTGCGGTTGCTTCGCAGGCCATGCCTTTTGGCGAGCAGTAGTTGTCGGGAGCGCTTTGCGTTGCGAGCTGCCCGATCAATGCCGCCGGGTGTCTGCTCTGAGTCTCCTGTCCACAATACCAGAGGTTGCTGCCTTAGCAGGCTGATAACAGCAATTTCTCGGTCAGTGCCATACTGCTGGCCTTCATCAATGACCAGGAGGGAGAGCTCTTGCATAAAACCACCCATTGTGGACCATTGCATGGTAAGATCCTGGGCTACCGTTCCCCCGGTGGCTAAGATTAGCTGACACTTGTGCAACATTTGCCTTCTTTCTTTGGGGTGGATATCAAATTTTGTGTGGGAGTAACTGCTTTTGTTGCGCTCTTGGTCTCCCACCAGCCTACCTATGCGCCCAAACACCCCCGACGGGGGGTCGAGCCATAGGAGGAGGTCAGCAAAAGATCTAGTACCGGAGTTCTCTTTACAAATGAACAATATCTTAAGGCTGTCGGTGGTATCGATCTCAATCAGAGCCAGGATAAGGATTGCCATCGATTTCGACTTGCCTGCTCCGAAGAGCCCTTGGATGCACAGATCGAGCCGGTTGGTGAGCAAAGCCATTGTCACTGCACAGAGTGTGCCTAAAACATGTCCGTCAATTTCAGCAGCAAAAGATAGCGCTGTGGAGCGGGTCCAGGGGTGATGCTCGCCTTCAACGTGACATGGAGTTAGCACTAGGTGCAGCAACTGACCGCACAAATGCAAGAAATGTGATCTTTTGTTGCCCTCCATTCCCTCCACTGCTGTTTGGACATTATAGATGCCTAGTCCCAGGTGATACCTGCACGGGGAGGTTTGCGCGACAGCTGTAAGCTCGCGGGTGGGCTTGGTACATCCAAACATCCACATAGTGTGGAGAAAAAAGACCTTTGGAACCGGACTGTTTTGCCCCTGGACTGTTGCATCAATAGGGTCCAGGCATTGGCCAGAATCAGTGTACAAGTCTTGGAGGGTTTCAAGCTGTTCCTTTGCAAAGAACTTAATGGCTGGTACGGTAAGGAAGGCGACCTCAATGAATTTAGGGTTACATTGTCTGTATATACGTGAGGCTGCCAGCTCATCCTTCTTTTTGGCTGCACGCGGTGTGATGGCGAGGACCAAACCAAATAGGACTTGGAGGTCATCTCCGTCATCAGCTGGTGCTTCTGCTGTGCCAACCATGGCGATGAGCCTACCCGTGCCAATGGGGCTGACTTTGTGATGGTGCGCATCGCTGGCAAGTAGGCTAAACACATCAGTTTTACCAAGGCTTGGATGTCGGAATGCGAATGCATCCTGTCCGCCTTTGACTCTCCAGTGGCCAAACTCGCTGCCTTTGAAGAGGAACTCGAGGGCAATGGGTTGTGATGGCTGCCGAACCGGTCCTGCACTTTGCATTGTTAACCCTGTTTCATTATAGCCTTCATTGGGACTGAGCATGGGCAGGTAGTAGTCTAACATGTAGACAGCCATGGGCAGGGGTAGGGTACCAAGGAACTGTTGGACCATGGTGGTATAATTGTGCAAATTGGCCCTTGAGGAGATGGTAACCGTTGCCAACCCGGCTAGGTATTGGGTAGCTTCTTGCTCAGTTTTGATCTCTGCGTTATGGACAGCAATTTGAGCAACCAGTGCTTGTGTTGTGGTTTCAGGTAGCTCGCACATTTCCGCTAGCTCACGCAGGAGTTTTCTGGCAGTTCTTGGGAGCTCAAAACTACACCATGAGATCAGGCGAAGAGGAGCTTGTGAGTACACTTCGAAGGGGAGTACCCCTGGGATGCCTTCCAGCTGTTCCAGATCCGGTCGTCCTTCTGGGAGGGCAACCCTAGTCCAATGCGAGTAGTTATGCTGTGCAGTGCCAAGGTACGCTCTCCATCCTGTGACATGCGTGATTTTAAAGCCTCGTTGCTTAAGCAATTTGATGTCATGGTTTGACGGGTTCCAGACACAGAGCTTGTCATCCGCATGGTGGATGAGATGAATCTCTCTCAGCTGTGATGAGTTGTATGTTGTTAGCAACGATGGTGGCAGCGCAATGGCTGCTAGCACTGTTGTACCATCAACATCTGGGAACTCTGAGAGGATTGTTTCCCATACCATTCCTGCATACGAGCCAGCGCTGTGCCCTCGGATGTTGAAAGAGCCTATCATATATCCTGTCAATCTGAGGTAGTCCGCTGGACGGATTTCAGGGGGCAGGCAGACTCCGACCAGAGGATGTGCCACCAGTAGCTTGGTAAAAAGTCTCAGACCATGTGTGTACCCCGGCCATGGTGGTTTCCTATGCGCTGGAATGATAGGGCAGAAGCGCAACAGTTTCATGGCTCGACTGATGATCTGTGCTTGTAATTGGTTCGCTCTGGGCATTCCTAAAACACGGCACCAGAAGTGTGTTCCGATGGGAAACATGGCGATGTGCAGTAGCAAATATTCTTGTGTGTGGGCAGTGCCTGCTACTGTGCCAACTCGTGCATTCCAATCGTCCTGTTTGCTCAGGGATGGCCCATAAACATGTGCTTCCTTTCTACAAGCCATTAACACATCCCAGTCTTCATCAAGCTCTCCTCCACCCAACCCAGTGCACTGAACTTCCAGGGACCCTGGGTCAGCGTCATTGAGTTGCCAGGAGGTGTTATCCATGACTGTGATTTTCCAGTCTGTGTATTTGGGGTCATTATGGCTGGCAAGCACCTCATTGATGGCAAGCTCTGCGTTGTTAGAGTCAACGTTCAGTCGTCGCTGGAGCGCTTCGAGCAGGGGGAGGATGGGGGCGGTGGGAAGCTTAAGGCTCGCATGCTGACCACAGAAAACAACGGCAGGCTCGCAATCTTTGGGCCAGGGTGTATGGCCATTGCTGCTGTTGGGGGCTTCGACTGGCGTCCAGAGGCTCTGGAGTAGCAGCACCTGTGTCGGGGTAAGGCTTCTGTTTTGTGGAACTTGCGGCTTGACGACTAGCTTACCCCCTCTAATAAAGTCGCAACCTGTGGGGTGTGTCCATAAAGGGGGTGCATCTTCAACTCCTATGAGCGACACAGCTAGCGGTTGCAAACCTTTGCTTAGCCACTGTTGTAGTTGGTGCCCTAGGCCTACTTTACTCCCATGGAAGGCGTGTAGAATTGGTGGCAGGCTATACCCTATATTCAACTCCTTACTTTGGAACAATTTGTCTCCTGGAAGGCAGAGGATAGGGAAGTCGGCTGGGAAGACTGACATAGGGGAGAGTGCACCTTGCTCGAAGATGGGGCGTGCCCAGGTAAGGAATGGCGGTGTCCGCTAGACAAAGTCCGGTCTAAGATATCGTCCATCACCATGGCGAGGCCATTCTCCTTGCTCCGGTATGGGGAAAGCAATGGCTCCAGCCCATTCACCTAGCATTGCCCATGCATGTGTCCAGTCAAGCGGAGTTCTAGCCTTACAGCCTAGTAGGGGGGTGAGCAGTAGCCCACCTCTCATCGCTTCTACAGGGTCTTCAGGCACGGCGGTTGTCGCTAGGAAGCTGGCTCGGCTTTCTCGAAGTGCGGTGACCCAATCCTCCGCTGTTCGGCGGTTGGCAGGGTGGGCTATTCGTCGCGCCTTGGGGGCAGGTGCATTACTCGGCGAGGAGCTTGGTGCAGTGCCGGATGGCATGCCTGCTTCAGGGGTTGCCTGGTCCATGTCCACATCAGCTGCCTCAATGGGGATATGTCCTGTCACAATGATCAGGCCGGCATTGAGTTCTGCCTTGGCCTCCGTGGCGAGGAGTACTGCTGGGGGGCACTGGTTAGAACTGGCCATTATGTTGTGTTGCATTGCTGCGGCTCTACTTGTCTTATCCGTCATAAGATTAACTAGTTCAGCTATCTCAAACAACGAGGTCGGCACGCAGTCAGAGTCAATGAGGGCAAAGTTTACTGTGGGAAACATTAGGCACAGCGCCTCCAAAGCTGCGGCACCAGCCCAGGTATAATGGACCTGGTGTAAACCTGTATCAGCATGAATGGGAAGATGAATAGCAGTCGTTTTCTCACAGTAGGGGCCAGTTACTGTACATCGGCCTTTGATCCAGGGTGCAAAAAGTGGCCAATAGGCTGGAGGATCAGTGCCTGGCAGCTTGCGATTGTCCACATACACATAGACAGTGGCATACTCTGGTAACCATGAGAGATTGTCTATGATCCACTGGAAGAGCGTTTTGTGATGTACCTGGCTGGCTGCTGGACGTTGGATGCCATTCCCTTCATCTATCATGAGTGCAGGGTATGTCGTGGGTGCCCTGGGCATGCGACAAGAGCCAACATCATCCCATTTCCACCATTGTTTGAGGTCATCCATGCCGAGGGGAGTCTCAATCTCTTTCTGAGAGAGGAAGAGTTGGTCAAGCTGATGGCTTAATTGTGTGACTGCCTGTATATCGAGGAAATCGATAGGTTCAGCAATTTCCCACTGTTCCCTTGGAGGAGGTTCGGCCCCCTGCTGAAAATACGGAACGTCATCATCTGTATCAACGTCAACTGTTTCGATAGCGTCAAAGTATTCTGTGTCGCTGTCCATGGACACATCCTCAACTGCGTTGTCCGAAACGATTGGCTCTGTTGGTTCGATCTCTGTATCTGAATCATCAGGGTCAGGCGACGTCAACGAAATGAATCTATTTGATGTCATAAGCTGTTGCATCATGCTGACGCCGGGTTGACCCTGAACAGCCGGTACCCGGATGTCAGGTGCCAAGCGACCGGCCGAAGGCAGTGAGTACTATGCTGGTAGGGAGTGCAAAACGTGTGAACGGGATTGGCTATGCCAGGGAAAACCCCGAACACCCGGCACCCGGGGTCAGGGTTCCCCTGGCGGGGCCGTGCGTTGGAAACAAAAGTGGTAAGAAGCAAAACAATCAGGATTGGGTTACACCTAGGTGTACGAATTGGTGTCGGATGGCTGACCTAGCGATGAAAACTAGTGGAGCCACAAAAGCTGCAGTGCGAACAGTTGAGCCTCTGACAGATTATATAACCCACATTCGGAAAACAAGTACTTGGTTCACAGGACATGTTGATTCGACAGATAACTTGATGACTAGCGGTGACGGGACCTGGGACACTCATCTAACCAAACGGCTTCACAGACAGATTAAAGTAATCCACTCACACAAAACAAAAACCCCGTAAATCCCCTTGCTGCAGCTTATGGGGGTAACCTTGAGCGGGTGTTATCCCTTACGGTAGGTTTGGGGGGTATTAGCCCGGCACGCGGCTGCTTTTCCTTTGGCGCCTCTGTGAAGTAAGCAGCATTAAGTTAAATCAGCACTGGTCGAATGGTTGCGGACAGTCAGGAGCACGCAGTGCTAGCTGTCTGCCTGGTCAATCAATGATTTCCATTTCCATGTCTGTACCAGGAGAGGGTTGTAGAGTGTCTGATGATCGGTCATCGCTCATTCGTTTAAGGCGCTTTCTGATGCGAGATAGTTGCTCGCGGGCATTGGAGAGCCTTGTCTCATAGGATGCCACTTTCTCACATGCTCTTTTCTCCATTTTCTGTAGCGTCGAAATGTCAGCGTTGTCAAGGTCATCGTCCTGTTTGGATTCGCTGACTGGGTCAGGGCTGCTAGCACCAGCAGCGTCCGTTGCCTGAGTCTCTGGCGATTCTTTGGGTGAATTTGCAGGCGACGATTCCTCTGTTGAAGTGTCGTCCTGGGCAGCCTGTTGTTCCGAAGGTTGTTGTTGCTCATCATCCTTATTGTGAGCTGCGGAGTGAGAGTCAGAGGATAACACGCCGGTACCCGGGGTATCCATGTGTGCTTTGCTCGCAGGCGGGGCCGATGGTGGGTCTGGTCTTATTTTAAATAACGATTGTGCACTGATTTTATCAGGTGGTTTGCTTTGTGGCGGAGCTGGAGTTTTAAGCACATCGCCTGCAGCAGAATCGGATGACGCAGCGGCTGTCGCGTTGTCTGTGCTCTGTTGACTTGCAGCCAGCAGGTTGGCTGGTTGCTGGGTGTGTTTGGTCTTTGCTGGCCGGCTGTCTGTCAGCGTTTGTTGGTTTGCCTGATGGATAATAGACTGCAATTCCATATATTGTCGCTCTCGTTCAGCCACTTGCTGCGGCGTACTCTGAGTGCCCTTAGGGTCATGTGGAGTGTCTGTTTGTGCTGTTTGGACGTGCTGTTTGGCTGTGGAGCGCTCCGTCCACCTAGTTGGTTGAGGTGGCGGCGGAGGTTGAGTCCGTTTCGGATGCTGCGAAGACTTTAGTTGGTCAATGCGGGGCTGGAGCTCATCTCGCAGTTCGAATGGGTACGATTCTCCTGTCTCCGCTAACCACTGTACAGTTTCAGCATGCGTCCATAGGGTGGTTCTCCACAATGGGATGGTCTTGTCATCATTCACCCAGAACAAAGGCTTAGGCGGCAGCAAGTTATGGGCCTCTACGATCAACGGCAACAGGAAGGCTAATCTCTTTTGTTCATGGAAAATCAACGCTCCGTTTGGGTGAACCTTCAAGTGGGTATGGTTCCACACAAACGGTTGCACCACACGCATGGTGTGAGCGTCTCGATTGAAGATGGAGAGTCGGAGTTGGACATACGGTGGTGCCACCTCGTAGACCTTGCCATCCCAGGGTAATTCAAGAAAGCCCCACCGCTCCTTTCAGCCATAATTGACGGTATCCCAAAAGGCAGGGTCAAATTCGGTCTCAAGGGAATCGGCAAGAGTAGAGAAGAGAGTCCACGGCACCTCGTCAATATGCAAATGGTATTCCACCAATGTGAAATTGCATGTTGTATGGCAATCACCTACCCATATTGTGCCTCTCACTGCAAGAAAGCGAACGCTGCTGGCTGCAGGCATGTCCCAATTCATTCCAGCCGATATGTCCAGTAAGTGCTGATCGGAAACACTGATTTGGCCAGACGGAAATGGGTTTGACCTCGGCATACCAGCAACAGGTACCCTGTCGTGGCAGTATAAAGGCAATTAGGATCGGAATCACTCACTATTGCAGGCAGCAGCCAAACAACGAGAACCCCGTGTTGGCTGATGCGGCCAAACAACGAGAACCCCGTGTCGGCTTGGGTGTATGAACGGGCGAAAGCTAAAAGTTGGGGTCAGTGAGGATCCAGACAACTGGCTTATGCAGGTGCAGTGTCCTCACAGTTCGAGCCAATAGCTGCTGATGGAAGCAATGAATCATGTTCGAATCAAGCAAACGACGAGGTACCAGAAACTGCAGTGGTATGAAATATGCACAACATGTAACCCTTGACCGAATTGAATAACGACAGTGTGATGCAGGAATAAACTGGTTTGGGGGAGGTGGTAGGGGCAGAAAGTGTGGTGGAGCAGTAGCACTTGGCAGAAAGGGAGGCCTGGTAGAAGCGAGAAAAGGGAAAACACTGAGAAGCACTGCTAGTAAGGAGCACACAGCATTGAGAGGAGATAGGGCAGCAGGATATCGGGAAGAGGATAGCAGTCATGTATGAGTCAACCATGGGAGATAAATACCCGGTAGAATGATCACTGAGCTAAACCCTCCCCATTACCCAAGGTGCCCTTGGGAACAGTAGAGGAAATAATGGACAATATGTCGCGTTTCTACTGATGTGAGGGGCACCGCGGGGGGTGGGTAATGGGGACTACTTGACTAAGTGCGCTAGCGTGGGAAGTAGGGGCAGTCAGCAACCTGTGAAAAAATTAGGACTGGCCAGGAGAGTATCCCCTCAACGTGACAACTCTCTGGTTGACCAATAGTAGTTACCAGGAGATCCGGAGTGTCGACTGCTTAACTGTTTCTTAACGGTAAGAGGCACTCAGCATAGTCCACTCAAAAAATTCAACCTGTACATCTCTGTTCAGCATTTCATCGCAGGAGTACTCGCAGGATGCGTTGCTCTGTCATGAGCATCGTGCGATCACAGCGGGTAATAAAACTAATGATCTCAAGGTGAGTGGTTCGTAGCACTCCGTTGAGTACCTGTTCATCAAACCCTATGTCGTCCAGGTCATCCATGGTTTCCTCCAACTGATACTGTAATCTCATGGCTAAGAGTTGAACCCGATGGATAAAGAGGAGCTGCTGGAGTAAAACTCGGACATGGTCAGCTGTGATGCTACGCGCTGCCCTATGCATGGAAGATCAGAACTGCTATCCTTCACGATCGTTCGGTCTGCTCGAAGCAGGGCGGCGGACAGGAAATACCAACAGACAACCTCTAGCCGAAAATTTGCGGACACAGTGACAATGATAAGGAGCAGTGTACACCTAACACCGATGACTAGAGAAAATCCTCTTTGGGTAGAACTAGGGATGAGATATACTCTTAGTAGATGGGCATCCTAGCATGACGAATGGTCGTAATTATAATGGACGGTACTACTTAAATACCTCTCTTGGGCAATTGACTGGATTGGTAAAGGGGATAATGGTTGACCTATCACCATAGAAACCAATAAAAGTAATTTTCTGAATGTGGACGCTAACAGAGTGAGTGATTCTTATGCTCTGGAATTAAGGGCGTACTGCCACCCAGGTGCCCCTTCCATGCCCAGTCTACTGCTCCTTGGGTCCTTGGGTCTTGACAATAAACAAATGACAACAAGACCAAACAATTCTGTGAACTTGTTAGCTACTTGACACTCAATAGGCTGCTCACAGAGAGTGGACGTGACGTTTCACGCAACCTCTTGGTCCGCATAATCGTCCAATAGTTGGAATACTGCAAGCCATCTCTGGGTTACAGAGAGACCACCTATTCGGCAGTCAATCTGCTGGGCTTTGTACCCAGAACACTGGACATGGCTTTGATGGTGTCGGCCAAGTGTTGCTGAAGCCATTCCTCCAGCAGCTAGGACGTACCAGTCTTACCAGTAGCTGTTGACAGCATGTCGAAAGAGTTCATAATCCGCTGAAAAATTATGATTGTCTAGAGGTCGCTCAGCGTTGGTCAAAGGGTCCACTATCAAATCTTCCAAAGGGAATGCCCGTGAATAGGTCAAGGAGGGGAAGCCTCACCATTCTATCCTTGGACCATTGGCCTTGTACTCTGATTACACTTGGTCCGAGGCACCTGCGTCCAGATTCGCTGGCCACATAGAGCTTTACGGCTGCATGCCGCTGTCTGGCATGGGCAAGGCAAGGGACGGCAGCAATAGGTACGTATCAAACCCTGTGAGGCACTGGTTTGGAAAATCGCAACGCATAGCAGAATAGCAGCTAACGTCTCGCCATTACCCAAGGTGCCCTTGGGAACAGCAGCTATCGGACTCTGATGGTCTTCTAGGCTATATTAAATTTGGGGCATGAGGTGCAATGGGCGGCGAGGGCACTATCTACGTGCGCGAAGTCCTACCGGCACCATAACTCTGTACGGGGGAGACATCATCATGGGATTGCTTTGGGATTGCTTTACCCTCGTCGGTGGTGCTTACCTAAGGATACTTTGTGATGGGCGGCGAGGGCACTATCTACTTGAACTTGGCTATACTGAAGGTCCTGCCGACTCAATTACTCTGCACGAGGGAGGCGTCATCGTGATACTGCTTTGTCCTGCGTCGGTGGTGCTCACTTAAAGATATTTTATTATAATTACTAGGAAGGTCTTATAATCATTAGGATATTTTATAACTCAGGCTAAGATAGTGCGCCGGCTGGCAAGTTGAGAGTGGGAGAGCAGTTCTGAGCGTAGGCGCTGCTCAGCTTGGCGATGTTGCCAACACGGCAATAACTATCAGAGAACAGGTCCTCTTAAATGTGGTAGACTGACAAAGGCACCTGGGCAAGAACTATTTCTGAAGCAACCATATACATTTATTCAGTTTTATGGGGCATTCACTCGCACGGTACGTGACGAGGCGGTACTTAATTTGGAAAATTGGGTAGTGTGCTGACGGCAAATTATGGTTGGAGCATAGAAACAAAGGCTTACCAAGGAACGTGCGAATCGGCCTAACTACTCAGCTGTTGTTGCGCCTGAGCACGGACAGGGAGGTGTCATTCATTGGTGTCTGCGTCGGGACGCTTCATTTGCCCGAGGGGGGCGTCATTATGGTACTGCTTTGTCTTACGTTAGCAGTGCTCACTTAAGGATATTTTGTTAGAATTACCAGGAAGTGTTTGTAATCATTGGGATATTGGTTGACTGAGACTAAGATAGTGCGCCGGCTGGCAGGATGGAAGTGGGAGAGCAGTTCTGACCGCAGTCGCTGCTCAAATTGGCGACGCCGCCAGCACGGCAATAACTATCATAGAACAGGTCCTCTTAAATGCGGTAGACTGCATTTACCCATGGGTGCAGTGCTTGCGTAAAGGGCCCGACGCTATGAGGTTCCTACAACTAACCCAGGAATTTAGAATAGCGCAATGGACTGCTAGGCACTCTTAGATTGAAGGGTCAGAAGTACAGTGTGAGACAGACCCGACCAAGGGACACACGAGAGACTCAAAGACAGTTAAGGGTTGCAGTGTCAGCGACTCTATGTGGGGTAGGACTTATTCCTATACCTACTCCATTACCCAAGGTACCCTTGGGAATAGACACGATCAGATGGCAGTTGCATGGTGGTAGCTTACCGCAAGTCGTTTAATTTAAGGTCAGCTGTTGCGCACTTCGCTGCCTGTGCTTGCTGTGGCTCTGGGGTGCTTAGAGGATTTTTTATTTTTATTTTATTTATTATTATTTTTTTTTTGGGGCCTTTTTTCCCCCTCTCTGCATCCCACCTCTTGCCCTGGGTGGAAAGTGGAGTCCTGCTAGGCTCCCAGAAAAACAAGCAGTAGGGAAAAAAGAGTAGGACTGTAAAACGGGTTGTACCTTTGGTTAACTGCTTCGTGGAAATGGTCATGCTGAGTAGCTACTACAACCAGGCAACCTAATCGCACTGGTAAATTAATATTAAATTGATATTCAGGCGTAGCTGAGTCCCCGCTTGGGTTAAGGCCGGGTCCTGTCTGTAGGGTCACTCGATCCCTTGACGTGCCATATGCTGCATTGGCAGCAGAAAGTCATGCAGGCTGAGGGTTCTTGAAGTAGAACCCCACGCGCATAGGACACTTGGGCAAGATTGCGGAATTATGGCCCTGGTTTCTTATTATCCAGGGCAACGGTTCAGGATTAGGATGTCCTCATGGGTCTTGTGCAGGCAGGAAGAGCTACCCAGAGTACTCCTGGGAGCCCCCCCCTTCCTTTGACCTGACTAGAATGCATGAGGCATAAGAACTAACTTGGCATAGGGTGGGTACCAAAAAAAGTAGTAAGCTGATGAGCGTTATTTAGCGATCGAAGACACCCCAGCAGCAATAACTACGCATCAGCAGCCGGAAGTAGCCTGGTCAGTGGTAGGCCGTTTACCGTAGGGTTGCATCACCACCTGTTAGATTACTTCAACTTGGCGGGCTGCGCTTTGTAATTCCAGGCAACTATAGTGGCGCAAAAAAGACTGAGGCTCATTATGCGGGGTTACATTCGTCCCTGAGAAAAGGTGGTTGTATGGTCACCAATGAAGGTACAGAGCCTGGGAGGACGTTTCAACCCCCTCCTGTAGAACGTTCGCGTCAAGCACGCAGCTTGGCAAGGGCTTCCAAGGGGTGGCGTAAATGTATGACGATCCTTGAGCTCTGCGCTGTTTACGTTGGGAAGTAGGGAGTGCTCGTCGGGCTAGGGTTAAGGCATGGCTACTTGCAGTATGTTTGAGGTACGTATGCATTGTGCGCCGTGCACAGAGGGGTGACTTTGAACCATGTCTGCTCAAAGTACAGCTGATGCTTGGAAAGAATGTCCTTCTCGATCTGCCTCAACAATTGTTCAGGAGGCGGGGGAGCAACTAAGAAGCCATCATGCAGCCAGATCAAGGAGTATGTTGGGTGGCGAGCAATGAGTGCACGAATAGTGTCCTCGACAATTGTGGCTTCGAAGTACTCTAGCAATCGAAAGGCGCTGTCATTGTGGTTGACCAGGAACTCTGGGCGAAAACGCGGTAACAGCTGCGTAGTCAGGGTTGTACTTAGAGAGCTTAGTTGGCACAGAATTGCGTTTACACTCGCACTGGGGGAGCCGTCGACCAGAGAGCTTACGTATCTGTATGTGGTATCAAGGGGACTATTAATAATTCTCAGTGGAAGTTGCTTGATGGTGTCGGGACAGATTGCTTCTACTTGCTGAATATAAGGGTCCCGGGCTAACTGCGCGCGGAACTCATCGATTGTTGGGAGGAAGACAAAGTCGGGCGCAAACAGTAATCCCAGGCGTCGGACCAGTTCATAAAAGGATTCTTTGAGGTCAATTTCGCAGTGATTCCGCCCGAATAGTAAGATCCTGACAGTTCTCGGTAGCCGTTGGCCCTCTATGGTGCAGCAATACTTTCGTCCATGGTTGTCTGCAGCTTTCGGGGAGTAGTCGATATCAATACAGCAATTTTGCGGTTGGCATGGGGAAAGGTAGGATTCGATCAGCTGGCGGTGGTGGGGGTGGAGGGTCAGGTGTTTCCGGAGAAGGCCGTGGTCAACACTGGGTCTCTCAACTAGGGTAAGGGTGGGCTGGCTCCAGGGTGGTTCAACACTTTGAATGTGGAAAGCTCCGACCTGAAAGGGGGCAGTCGTGGAGCACCCTTCGGCGAAGGTACCTTAAGCCCCCTTCGAAGGTACCTTAAGCCTTTGCCGAAGGGGGGACGGGGGGGGAGGGGGGGGGGGAGCGAGGAACCGAAGCCCCCTTAAGGTACCTTAAGGGGGCTTCGAAGCCTTCGAAGGTACCTTAAGGGGGCTTCGAAGCCTTCGAAGGTACCTTAAGGGGGCTTGGACGAATTCTTCGAAGCCCCCTTAAGGTGCCTTCGAAGCCTTCGAAGCTCCCTTAAGGTACCTTAAGGTGGCTTCGAGCGTTGAAGCCTTGGCTGAAGCCTTTGAAGGTACCTTAAGGGAGCTTCGAAGGCTTCGAAGGCACCTTAAGGGGGCTTCGAAGCCTTCCTCACGGACCTTCAAATTCAATTTCTCAAGCTCCCCCCTTAAGGTACCTTCCTGAAGGGCCTCTCACCGACTGCCTGGGGGCAGTCGTGTGGAGGGCAAGAGAATTAGATTTCAGATCATGGTATTGTGGAAGGCAAGGGGGGAAGTTTCAATAAAAGTTAGAATTTAGATCATGGCATTGTCGAAGGCAAGGAGGGGGAAGTTTAAATAAAGAGTTAGATTTTAGATCATGGCATTGTGGAAGACAGGGGGATGAAATTGAAACAAAAAGTTGGAATTTAGATCATGGCATTGTGGAAGGCAAGCGGGGGGAAGTTTTAAGTTAGATTTTAGACCATGGCATGGTGGAAGGCAAGGGGGAAATTTAAATAAAGAGTTGGAATTTAGATCAGGCATTGTGGAAGGCAAGGGGGGAACTGAAGAGTTCGATTTTAGATCATGCCATTGTGGAAGGCAAGAGTGGAACTATAAACAAAGAGTTAGATTTTAGATCATGGCATTGTGGAAGGCAAGGGAGGGAAAAGTTCATAAAAAGTCAGATTCCATGTAGCCCAACGTAGGCGCGGTGCCTAGACATGTAACCCTCTTGGCCCACGACGGCACGCCAGGCAGCAAGGAACGCCTTCTCGGTGTCTCCCTCTTTGCTGTTGTGGGTACAAAGAAACCAAAAGTGTCAAGCAATCCCACACGGCTCTCCCGATCTTTGGCTTGTTGCCAGGACGATCAGCCCCCAATCCAGGCCTGGACAGGCTTGGAAAGGATGCTGCCGCAGTGTCCCACGCTGCGGCCCCCGTGTTGGGGGGGTTGTTGACCCGGACCCTCCCCGGGATGCAGCTCAGCGAGTGCGGTAGAAGGGAAGGCACCATGCCTCCAGTTCGTACACCCAGGTGTGGCGCCCAGCGTGCAACTGTCGCAAACAGCTGCTGCAGCACAGGGCCACATCCTGCCATGGACGGTCATGCGTGAGGTGTAGCTTTGCTGTAGAAGGTGGTGGCACCGTCCACAAAAAAAAATTAGGTACGGGCATGGTGGAACTAATAAATCAATGTCGTTTCTCGATGAATTCAAGTCATGTGTCAACAACATGTGGTTAAGTGAGTGAATGGTGGGTCGGAAAGCATGAATATGATTTAGGTAGGGAAATGGTGAAACTCAAAAATCACTGTGGCCTCTGCTCTCTGGTTGAAAGTTTAGTCATGCGTCAACAACATGCGGTGAAATGAGTGCGTGGTGGGTCCGTAACCATGACTCACAATGATCTGTGGTCCAACTGTAATTGATTAACAACCAGATATGTCGAACGTCAAATCAGGAACATGCTAGTATGCGGAAGGTGTAGATGGTCATGGTGTATAGTACCCGGAAAAACACAACCCCATGCCCGGCCTTCTGCCGGTAGAGCACAGTGACTCGCTGCAGCTGCATTTGCTGCAGGTCCCAGGACTCTTCGCCACAGGCCCCACAAAACCCGTGGAAAAGGCGGCGCCGCACGTCCCAGGCAAACGGCGCAGCCTGCCACGCACCACGCTGGCTTGGCACGTCCTGCGCCGACTCCAGCAAGGCGCGCTGCAACGGCGGCCCCGGTGGCAAGGTGACACTCCTGGCGCGCGGAAGCAACGGACGAGTTCACAACATGTAGAGCGTGAACTCTCGACCTAGCTCCATATGGTTACAACCAGGCACACCCAACCCTAGAACTTCTAGAACCTGGCATCGTAGCGCGAAATCCTCACAACTCAGGACAACCAACCCTCGAACCTGCAATAAATATAACGAGTCAGTGCTAAGTCTCGAACCTTCAAATCAGTACAACCAGTTGCAACTAACTCGAAGTAGGGACAAATTTACAACCAGTGCCTACGTACCCAAGACCCGGGCTCTTGGACTCCTGGCCCTACAAAGGAAAACAACACGTGGAAATGAATATAGGAAAAAATTGCAACCAGGGCCGACGTACCCTAGACCCGGACTCTTAGACTCCTGGCCCCACAAAGGAAAACAACACGTGGAAATGGATACAGGGGAATTCGCACAGACTTACGACAGGACTAATAACATAGAGCGTACACCCGGACTCTTAGCTGTGGAAAGGGAGTGGCAGTGGCTAACAACATGTGGAACCTGCTGAAGAAGCTGTATGGACTTTGTCAGGTTCAAGGGATGATCACGCAGACGTGACACTCGCTCTGATCTAAAACAAAAGGCGACACACCACGCTTATGAGATGCATGTTGTGAACCCGCGTGAAAGTGCCAAACAAAGGAGCACCCCGCTATGCCGCCGACCCAGCCTGCCGCCGACCCAGCCTGCCAGTGTTCTGTCGCTGCAGGAGGCTCCGTCCCGCAGCCGGATCCGCCTCCCGTCGAACTCGTACAACCCCGAAGTCCTCAGGCGGCGGCGGCCGTGGTGGGCAAGAAAATGGAACCCAGAAAGTACGCAACCAAGCCTGTCGAGCACGCTTGCAGCGCGTGCGGGGCCGATGCGGCGCGACAACTGCAGGCGGCACCTGACCGAAGCTGGGACAGTGTGTGCAACAAGAAATGCTGTGGTCCACACAGACACAAGTCGCCATTGGAAATCTAAAAGAAAGCGACTACAAAGTTTCACGTTCGACGTCTATTGGTGTAAGATTTTGATGGGGGGATCTTTCCAGGGACAGCTGTATCTCATTCGTGCAAACTCTAAAAAAAGTTTCCAGTTGGCGACCCCATGGTGGAACACGGAAAACAGAAATGCGAGCAGGGCGCCAGCTCAGGAGGGGGTTCCCGGACAAAGAGTTCTCCGGCCGGTAGCCGGGGGCACGGCAGGCAGCGGGGCCGGCAGTACCGGTTTGAAGTCCGGCCGTCGGTGCCCCACACGTGACGGTGGCATTCGAGGCAGAGATTCCAGTACCGCAGCCCTCCGTGCTGCCGCCATTTGATGTGCTCCCATTCCTGCAAAGAAGCACCAAATAATGAAGGTCCAAAAAACAGGAAAACACGATCCCCAACACACACAAGCAAAACGGGCATTGAAAGAGACTCACGGTCTGGTCCGTCCGGCCAGGCCTGCCACTGCCGAGCCAAGTCCTGGCGTCGAAGAGAAGACAGCCACCTGCCACAAGGGCACTTTGGCCCGCCACTGCCGACCATGTTGTGCACAGTGCGAAAACCTGTGAGCCACACCTTTCGCAACAAAACCGAAAAAGCCCCCTTGGAGCCGTTCGTTCTGTGTTGTGTGTCTGAAAAATTCTGAAACATTGTTGTCAGCGTGAAAAAGAAAACCATGGTGCCATGGTTCCAAGTAAATTGGCAAAAAAAAACGTCGCAATGTGACACTCACAGCAAACCAGGCCAACAAGCCGAGAAATACGAACAGCTTCGTTCCGTGTTGTGTGTGTAAAAAATTCTGAGACATTGTTGTCAGCGTGAAAAAGAAAAACCATGGTTCCAAGTAAATTGCCAAAAAAAACATCGCAATGTGACACTCACAGCAAACCAGGCCAACAAGCCGAGAAACAGCTTCGTTCCGTGTTGTGTGTGTAAAAAATTCTGAGACATTGTTGTCAGCGTGAAAAAGAAAAACCATGGTTCCAAGTAAATTGCCAAAAAAAACATCGCAATGTGACACTCACAGCAAACCAGGCCAACAAGCCGAGAAATACGAACAGCTTCGGCTTCGGCACCCAACATACCCACCTGGACCAGGCGCGGTGACTAGAAATGCAACCCTCTTGGGCCACGACGGCCCGCCCATGACGACTACTACTACTACTCCTACTACTACTGCTACTACTACTACTACTACGACTACTACTACTACGACTCCGACTACGACTACGACTACTACTACGACTACTACTACGACTACTACTACGACTACTACTACGACTACTACTACTACTACTACTACTACTAGTACTACTACTAGCGACTACTACTACTACTACTACTACTACTACTACTACTACTAGTACTACTACTAGTAATACTACTAGTACTACTACTACTACTACTACTACTACTACTACTACTACGGCTTCAAAGCCTTCAAAGGTACCTTAAGGGGGCTTCGAAGCCTTCGAAGGTACCTTAAGGGGGCTTCGACGAAGGTACCTTAAGGGGTCTTCGCCGAAGCCTTCGAAGGTACCTTAAGGGGGCTTGGACGAATACTTCGAAGCCCCCTTAAGGTGCCTTCGAAGCCTTCGAAGCTCCCTTAAGGTACCTTAAGGTGGCTTCGAGCTTTGAAGCCTTGGCTGAAGCCTTTGAAGGTACCTTAAGGGAGCTTCGAAGGCTTCGAAGGCACCTTAAGGGGGCTTCGAAGCCTTCCTCAACGGACCTTCAAATTCAATTTCTCAAGGTCCCCCCTTAAGGTACCTTCCCGAAGGGTCTCTCACCGACTGCCTGTTTGATGCTGATGCCAAGAAAAGACAACTGAGCACAGAGTCTTTCAGCCCTCGTGCAATACACATGGATAACCCTGGCCAATATGATGATTGGAAAAGCACTTCTGAGCGGACTCTGAGTGTGCCCTGAGTGCCGTAGCTTTCCTGTCTTTTTCACCTTAGATCATGTTTCACTCTCCTGTTTCACTGCGGTAGTCTTTCTCACCACTTTCGTTGCGACCCGGCTTTGTCGGTGTTTGCTTCAAAGTGTCAGGGTGTTATGTCATGCCGTGATGGCTGCTCTTTGTGATCTCGGGGATCCTGGCTGGGGGGATCCCTGGTTTCCGCATTGAGCTTTGTTGCTTCCTGCACCCTCCAAAGTGGCCCATTGTGATTTTGTCGTTGGTCTTGTTGTTGTTTATTTTTATGGGCCTGCGAACATGACACATAAGTTGTCATCTGCATGCGCCGAGATGATACTAAGCCATCACCTCTCGCCTCAACAGATCTTTTTCACCCATAAACTGGAACCCGTCACGTCACTGCTTTGTGGTTGTGTGGTTGTTTGTCTTTTGTGTGGGTTGTTTTTGTTTGGGTTTGTTTTTGGTGCTGTTTTTGCTTTTGGTTCTTTGTGTTTCGGTTTTTGTTCTCTGGAACGTGACGAGGGAATAGGACTATGTATCGGTCCTCTACCAGTTTACTTTTGCGGCCACTACAGCTTCGGCCCCTGCGTGAATTAATTAATTAATCTCATATGCAACATGCTTGGAAACATGTTGAACGACCTGGCGGAAGCCATACGGCGTTGGACGGAAAAAAAAATATGGGACTTGCGGAGCTGGCGGTTTTGATGCTTTCTCTGCGCAGGCTATGGTATACGGGTGGGATCATCCATGCCGGCACGAAAACTGTGATAAACTGCACATTCCAAATGACCTGCAAATTCTGCGGCTTAACTTCAGGCGTGATGCATCTTACCTGACCATCGATCACTCTGGTGTATGATTCGGAGCGGTCGAAGGATGCTGTGACTTTCAGGCCTAGGTACAGCTCTCTAAACCAGTATTCCTTGAGCATCATAAAGGAAAGGTGAGGTGCCCTCACTTCCAATACGTGCGATGCTGGCATTAAAAGAGTGACCATCCATTCAGCTAAAAATTCAATCATTTTGACTTCGAGTTTGGGGAGGATGGTCTGGACTGTTCGAAGTGCGCCCGCAATGTCCGGGACATGCCTGCGTGAGGGCAGTCCAACCGTTCGCTTGGCATACTCATCAGCGAAGTAGAGTCTGCACAACTTTGAGACCCACTGGCTCGGCTTCTCCATGTCTATGGTGATCTTGGCCAGGGGCCATGGGTCTGGAAGCGTGGACAAGCAATGCAGTAATTCAGACGTCAGGTCTGCGGAGATGACTGGGAGGGCTTCTCCTTGCGGGCGATAGTCAACTGCTGGCCCTACCGTGCCCTTGCTTTTTTGCGTATGGGTGCGGGCGGCTATATGCACGGCTTGGATGGTGGTCTCATATGCGAAAATCCAACAGGACCTAATTACAACCACTAGTCGCGCTCCTAACGTCGCAAGGGGTCGGCTTAACTCCGCGTCGAGCGTTTAACAAATTAAACACGAATTCCCCAAAACACGACAGCTTCACTGCGAACTCTCAAATCCTTTTTCCACACAGGAAAAACACGAAGGCAAGTAGTCTGTCATGCACATGCAGCATGTTATAGTTGGACTTCTTCTGTTTCAGCTGCTTTGCCTTTGCAACATGCAACGGCGGCGGTCGAAAAACATCATCAACATGTTGGTGAATTCATTGGTGATGAATTCACCATCTTTTCAAAAATAAATCAGCTTCACTTCCATCTTCTCTTCAAACGCACTGTTTGCACAAATTCCAAAAACATCCAAACTGTTGACAAAAATAGTTGGCAGCTTCCGAAAATAAAACGCATCATGCAGAAAACAAGTCCAGTCAAGGTTGTGGTTGAAAACGCATGCACATGTGTTTGAAAAACAACGTTGAGCTTGTTCAAAAAGTCGTCGATACCAAAATCATCTCCAAATTCATTTGCAGTCCAGTAGAACTCATTGCAAATGAATTTCCATCACAAAAAAACATC
Organism: Cladocopium goreaui; assembly: GCA_947184155.2. Classification (NCBI taxonomy): domain Eukaryota; class Dinophyceae; order Suessiales; family Symbiodiniaceae; genus Cladocopium; species Cladocopium goreaui. The sequence continues at coordinate 150,970 of CAMXCT020000855.1, read as the reverse complement.
CTTCTTCTCCACCAAGTTGACGAAAAACATTCACATGCACATAAAACGCATCTTCACGGTATTGTAACAAATTCCAGTTGTTCTCAAACCATTCTGCATCAATTTCAGAGTTCTGCCCAAATAAACCATTGACAACATCATATTGTAGCCACCATGCAAGTTACATCCAGAAACGTAGCACATGCAGTCCATATGCACGGGAGTGTATATTTCCATACCCCCTTTTGCTGCGTTTCCCATCCATAGTCAGCCAAAATCCAGAGAAGTCTCAAAGGCTCTCATGCCACACATATGTATAAAGCGGTCATCTGTTCAACCTCCAGTGAGGACTTGCACACGAAGTCGCATCTTCACACATCAGTTGCAGATGTATTGCAAAAAATACCTGTGTACTTGAATTAGCCTTGTGTTGTAATCCATTGACCTTGTCCACATACTCATTGATGTAGAAAAATGAAAAAAGTTGTGCAAGAATGCCACATTGAAATTGCTCCACAACGAATTCCCTGCAGTCCAGCTCATCGCAAAGGAAGCCCAAAGATTCTGCAGAAAACACTCATCGCAGCAAATTCCAGGCACATTGCACATGCAAAACCAAAAATCGCCACATCCAGCTCCACATTGGCATCCGCAATCACTCCATTAGCGCCAAGAGAATTCACGCTGGTAGACATAGCCGGCATTGAGGAATGCGTCTACCCTGCAGTGAATTAAGAATGCACAGAAATCAGGACCCTGTGTCCTTGGCGTTGGAGTTAATTTCTTGCGGAACTGGCCAATCATCTTCTTTGCGTAGCGGCACTCCTCCATGCTTTGGTTGAAGACCCTCACAACAAAGTCATGGTAGGTGATGGGCTTTTCGGCAAAACGGCCCATCTTGAGAAGCGTGCATGACCAGTGATATGTATCCTTGATCCATGCAGGTTGTGGCACATTGAAATCGACCTCCTCATAGTCGATTGTGGCATCTTTCCAATTGTCATCCCACTTGTGGGTTGCTGGCAGCCCTGACTGCACCTTTGGAAATAGTGGCGGGGAGTCGCCGGTGTCGGAGATGAATGAATAGCTCCCCAAAACGCTGCTGGCACTCTCTGCATCCGAATTTGACTCGACAGCTTCATGCCGTCTCTTGGAGCCATCGGTCATAGCGCCATTGTCATGCATTTTGTTCGAATTGCCTTCCACAATCTCCGGAGGCTCTTCGGAGATGCGTGCACACTTCGAACCAGAAGCTTTGGGCGGAGGCAGAGCTGGTCCTTTGGGACCCTGCTTCCCCTTCTCTCCATCCTTTCCTTTGAATTCACCTTTGAATTCTCCCTTTGCCACATTCTTGCCACCTTTGTCATCCTTGCCACCCTTCTCAAACTCTTTGCCACCTTTCGCAAATTCCGGCTTGCCACCTTTGGTATTGTCAGGCTTCCCACCTTTGTCATAGCTCTTTCCCTTGCCCTTCTGCTCCTGGAACGCTTTCTCACTTCCAATTGCAGATGCAGGCAAAATCGGTGGGTCTGCCTTTGCTGCAGGAGGTAGAGGAACCTGTGCATTGAATTTTGGAAATCCTGCAGACTGTCCATCAGCATCGGCACAGTAGCGGTTGGCAATCTCAGCAATGGCTGCAGCCGCAGCTTTAGCCTCTGCAATATCCGCATTCTTCTGCACCACATTTCCAAAAAGTTGTATCACAGGTTTGTCATTCTTTGGGTCTTTGACATCATCCTCAATCCAAGGGTCGTCATTGGGATCATATGGCCTGTCTTGCCATTTCTTGTGGTATTCACGTGCATCGACGATCCCTGAATTCCCTCCAGCTTGCAAAGTAGGCGGCGGTGTTGTCGGAGGCACCTTGTATGCATTCTGGCTGTAGGCATCCGGCCATAGGGCACCAGGTGGTGCAGCCGACGCAGCAGATGAATTCGAACCTGTCGGAGCATCCACTTTGGAGGGGCTTGGAGGCACATGCGATTCCATGCAGTCCTTCCAATCATCATCATCTGGTGGATATGATCTGTTCATAGGTGCGTTCTTGACCTCTTTCTTGTGGACGGTCAAGAGTTCATTCATTTTTCCACCAGCTTCAGCTTTGCGCATCAACTCGCGCAATTGGTCCCATTCTCCCTGTGTCATGTCCGTTCCCAAGACTGGGTCACTTGGGTTGTAAGGCATCGAATTCTCTCCCTGTCGGTACCATCCAGAAGCATCACTATGCCATTGCTGTGGTTTTGAAGCCATGGCGTCACGTCAGAACCGAATTCCTAATTGTGAACTGTTTCAACCCTCACACACACACAGGAGTCGAGTGCAGCAGTTCAGCTGTTTCAGGGGTTCCTAAGTGTCCGCAACTGCTAAGTTGGGCGTGTGAGTGAATTCTGAAACCTGACATCCTTAGTTCTCCAGGCAGTGTTCTGACTTGCATTCTGTATCCAAAACGTTGCAAACGAAAACAAACTTCTGTCCAACCCTGTCCACATCAGTCCAATGCAAAATCAACTGAACATGCAGACATGACTGAACATGCAAAAACTGTGTTTCTACATCAATGCAGTTCTTTGACAACAACTGTCTCTCACATCAAAAACTGTGTTTCGCGTACGCCAGTGCTTCGCAAAAATAAAACAACTGTGCTTCACAAGACTGCAGTGCTTCACATCACTGTCGTTTGGTTTCAACTTTGTTTGAAATCAGACATGCAAAACATCTTTGGTTCCCACATGCCAAAAAAAACTTTCCTTCACACATCACACGTCCCCCTTTTAAACTGGCGACGTCCGGAGACGTGCAAAACAAAAACAAAAAAACAGTTCCACCTGCCACGCACATTTCTTCAAGAAAATCATGCATCCTGCAGGTCAAAAACAAAAGAAAACGTTTGTTTGGTTTCGGTTGTTTCCATGCGACATAAAAAAATGAACATGCTCAGGGGTCCTTCCGTCCAGCACGAACTGCGGCCAAAATGGCCTTTGCCAGTTCTTTGTTATACACACCGGTTGCTGTCCAGTTGACATCGTACATCCCTGCATGTTTCTCACACTCGCACCAACCAAAACGTCTTGTAAGCAAATTGCAAAAACCAGCTGACGCACTACAAAAGATAAGTACTTTACCGATAGGCAGTCCATTCGGTGCTTGCATACCGGTTTGACATAAAAACACCTCAGCATCAAACTGCAAACCACATTGTTTCAAAACTCGTTTGGTTTCTTCGCGTTTCCATATGTTGTTGTTTCGGGGCAGCTCGAAAGACCTCGAATTCCCAAGCAACAAATACTTAGAGACGTTCTCCATGATACCTTTCCATGACCTGTCTGCCTCTGATTCAATCGTTGCAGAAAAATTCTTGAGTGGCGACCCTGAGCTACAAGGAGTAGAAGCGTGCACATGCACCCAACGGTAGCCTAACTGTTGATGAACCTCAACAAACTCTTTCACCTTTTGAAACATGTCCGGAGTTTCCATTCGTTTGACTATACCGATATAGGGCATGCGTGCAACTTTGCAGGCTTCTCTCAGAGCTGAATTAGTCCCACAACAAACTTCCACAAACGCAACATCTTGCTTGTGATCAACCCTACTGTTGACGAGCATGACATCACGCACTCTGTGCAGGTCTTGCATAGGCACTTCAGGAGTCTCAAACCCTAAGCTTGTTCGGTGTCTCAGGAAATCTTTGGTCCCCAAACATTTGGTAAACAAATCTGCCACATTGTCCGTTCCGGCCCTGTGTTCAACCAAAAGTTCATTTGAGCTAATTTTAGCTTTCATCCAGGCCATACGAATTTCAACATGTCTACTTCGTTTGGGTATATCCTGTCCAACCAACAATTGCAAGGCTGAAGAGCTATCTGACTCCAGCAAGATTTGTGGCACATCTCTCTCTCTCTCATTTCACCAATCCCTGTGCAAACACGATGGCAAAAATTGCTAAACGCAACAGATTCTTGGGCAACCATTTGCAATGCATACAATTCTGCTTCACAAGAGGACAATGACACAGACTGCTGTTGCCTAGCCAATGACCTAACCAATGCACCTTCACAGAAAACAACCCCACCAGAAATTCCTTTTCTACCATTGAATCTGTATGGGGCAAACGATGCATCAGAGAATGAATGCAAAATTGAATGTCTTGCAGGCCCAATCATCAAATTCTCATATTCTGGGGATGGTAACCTCAAACATGTTCCCACATCTTCAAACAGAAATCGCAGCAAAGAATGAATGGCAGCTTCAGTGCCTTGGTTGGGCTTTGCAATTAGACTGAGATATAGTTTCAGGTCGTGCCTAGACTGCGCCATCCACAGAAGCTTGCCAAGTGCTCGGCGAAATCGTGAGTACGCAGAGGGAGAGAGTTCTTGCAATTGATTCTTGTCGCCCATGGCCTTGTCCAAGATGCCGGCCACATCCGGAACAGATGCGGATCCCTTTGTGATGTTGAATTCAGTAAAGGTCGTGTCCAAAAACTTTGGATCCACGCCAATTGTCAAAGAGTCGTCATCAATTCCACGATGCACATGCCTGCCAATGAAAATTAGACGTCCACCTCCATGTCGTGCAGGAAGGATGATTCCGGTCTCCTTCAAGGGCACGGCTTTGCCAATTGCTTTCTCCACGATCTTCTCAGCTTTCTCAGATTGGCAACAAAGGAGTAGGTCGTCCACATATGCGACAAGCAGTGCAAGTTCTCCATTCACGACACCTTGATAAATGCATGGTTCGACCTCGTCAGAAGTCAATCCAACACCACGGATGCTGTCACTCAGCAAATTCAGCCAGTGCAGCGATGCATCTCGAAGACCATTTAAGGCTTTGTAGAGCAACAAGTAGGCTTGTGAGCCATCAGGCATAGAGACGGAGAGGGGCAGTTTCAGCACAATCACAAGTCCATGAGGAAGGGGTGAATGCATGAAGGCATGAGAAACATCAAGTCCTTTCAGTCGAAGAGCACGTTGGGCAGCAAGAGTGAGAACGAAATGCAGGCCCTCAATGCTTGGTGTTGGGCTCGAAATTCCCAGCTTTCGTGCACTAATTCCTTTGTTCAAGTCCTTTGCAACTATTCGGACTCTGACTCGTGATTCACTTTTGTATGCTGAAACCCATCTACTTGGAATCACACGCATGAGCGGGTGTTTCTTTTTCAATGCATCAACCTCTGCCTGTCCTATGACTCTACCAGCACCACATTTCTCTAAATTACCAATTTCTTCTTTCATACCCTCAAAACCTAAGTCCACATCAAGTTGCATGAGTGAGCTGTCATCAATTACTTCATCTGGTTTCCACAGCAGCACTTCTGAACCACCAAGTTTCACCTTCACACACTGGTGATCCTTCCCATGTGCAAACTTAATTGAATTAAGCTCGGCATCAAACAACTCAGGACTCGTGGCTCGTGCATTCTCTGGTCCTTGTTCCAAACACCATGCAACAGGTCCTAAGGCATGACATGCATTGTCCATGTGAAAAAAATCAAGAGTCATGGGTTCTTGAGTTCCAGCTGCGCGTTCAGCAGCCATCTCATCCTCTAGATCTTGCACAGACTGTTCTGCTTCCCTTTTCACGCCTGAACCTTCAGTGTCCATACTTAGACCGACCTCTCTTGAACCTGCGCCAACCGGAGTTGGGCCATTCTCAGTCTCAACCTCCATATCTTCATGTCTCACCTCAAGTCTCGGTCTTGCAACATTAGGCACAACATCTGGCATTTCAACGGGAGTTTCACTCGCCTCAAATGCAGCACGTTTTCTCTTACACTCAGCATTATGCCTAATTCCAGGTACATCCATTCCAGAATCACATGCAGGACACCGGGGTGTCTTTGGGAAAACACGCACATCTGACCTAGCAACATCTGGAGACGGAGACGGAGACTTTGGTGACACTTTCGGAGACGCTTTAGGCAATGCAGGTCCATCAGAAGTAGATGCACGAATTGGGTCTTGTCGGGCAATCTTCAATTCACCTGGCTTTCTCGGTTGAGATGGAGCTGACTCCACCGGTCTCTTCTTTGGCATAGGGGCTCGGAAGCCTGGATCGGGTTCTTTCATTTCTCGCACTAGATCACCTGGAGCACCATCTGGATACTCAACAACATCATCATCATGCATAGGTTGCTCAACATTGGCATCAGGCAATCTTGGTCTTTCAACATTCGGGGCAGCCGGCTCAATGCGAATTCCTTCGCGTGCTGGCAATGGTTCTCCTTGAACTTGTCCACCTTCAATTTCAGAAAACAATTGATCACCAATGACTTGGTTCCACACGATTGGTGTGATTGGCTTGACATTCCTTGCAACAAAGCGCTTCAGAACTAATTCACCATCAATTCTGACAGCACCTTGCACAACTGGTCCAGTATCCAAACCTGAATGCACAAATGCAGCTTCAATGCTTCTCGTCTCATTCGGTGATTGGGCTCGCATGCTGCTGGGCAATTCGGCAAGGACAGTTTGACCAAACATTGCAAAGGAAGGTCGAGACAACTTTCGTTGTGTGGAGTATTCCAACGGAGAAAAGTCAGTTCCATGAGCTTTGGAAAAATGGTTGTGGCTCAATGCAATGTAGGTTGCAACATCTTGCAATCCACGCTCTGTGAAACAGACATCAGCACCACCTTGGTTCATTTCAGCACGCAACACAGCAAGGGATTCTTTGAGTCTTCTCACAGCTCGTTCAGCTCCTCCATTGCTTTGGTGTTGTTGAGGTCGTGCACGTCGAACCAAGAATGTATACTTGTCAGAACTGGTTCCGACTAATTCAGATACTGCTCGTTCGGCATCAGTATGCAGGACCACGGAAGACGTTGACGATGCAAGGCCGAAATGATCCAGCCACTTGCATATTTGATTCTTCACTGATCTTGTCTCCTGGCCCACAACGACATAGCCAACGCAGTTTGTTGACAACTCAGTCAAAACCAGAACTTTGATAGTTCCGTCTGCTTCATCTTCAACCATTTCACCACGAGTGGTTAGAAAACCAAAGTCGGCTTGCACCTCAGTCTCAAGAGCGCCTTCTCGACGGCGTCGATGTTGAAAGGTTGACTTTCCTCGCGCACATATTGTGCACCTTGGATCATAAGGCACATGTCCCTGCAACCTATGGGCTTCAAGCGCAGCTTCTGCCGCTCTGCTCAATGGATTCAAATTCCCATGCACCGCATGCAAACCCTCTGACATGATGAATTCATCATCATGCCGTGCAGATCCATCAGAATCACGGTACATCCATGCAGGGTCAAGTTTAACCCATGGACATCCACCAAAGTTGCAAATGTTGTCAAGTCTCAAACCTGACGCACAGTGAGTAACCTCAGCACCTTCTGGATTCTGATTGAATTCCCATCCGCACTCACAGAGAGTGTTGGTTGAAATGATGTTGTGGCTGATGCCACCAACTAAGCACTTCAACTTTGCCTGTCGGTACACTGGGAATCTTCCCAAATTATCATTTTTCTTCTTGAATCCAACCCAAACAGAAACAGTAGTTGATCCATCTATGTTCACCTTACTGCCATTTGCCGCTCGGAAGCGGTCACTTTGTGAATTAACAACCCATGCACCATACGTCACTCTTGACGAAGTGGCCATCACAGTTGCAGCCGCACCGGAGTCCAGTAACCACCAGTGCTGGCTCTCATCACCCATCATGATTTCCGAAAGCAATGGGTGCAAAACAGGTGAGTATCGATGCAGTTCAAACTCATGAGAAACAGTATCTTGCACGTTCAGAAAAGTCGAAGTTCCAACTGTTTGCAACTGAATTCGATGACAGTTTGAAGAAATTAAGTCTTGGGAAACCGCAACATCACCTGACACCTCTGAACCTTGCAAACCACACTCAAAGGTAACCGGACGGTGTAGAGCTCCATGCAAAGTCCCTGAAAGGTCGGTGGTCCCTGTTGCAGACATGCCACACAACAAATTGGAATCTACCTGTGGTGTTGTTTCATGCAACCATCCAAAGTTTAAATTCCAAAGTTGACACGTTTCTGTTTCCGTTTCCGTTTCACTGTCACTGTCATCAAACTCGTCTCCAAACATGGTGTCCATGACAACTGAACATGCAGATTCACTGTCAGAAAATGGAACGAATTCTCCACTGACGAAAAACTCAGGTTCAGAAATAAAACATGCTGGCGGCAACCTGTTGAAAAAGAGTTTCAGTCTCACGTTTCGAAGTTGGCAGCACTCTAAGTTCGCTGCAAAATCATCACTAATAGTCATGCAGTTTTGACACGTGCAGAAAAGTCGATTCGACTCTAAACACTGCAAACCTGCAATTGAGACATGAAAAACAGTTTCATCGGTTGAAAAATGACTGCAAACATCATCAAAAACGTCTGAAATTTCAGTTTCAAGTGTCAAACCTGTCGAAAAACCTGAAAACATCTCGGAAATCAAGGGACTCAGCACTAAGGATTGGACACCTTGAGTTGTTCCACCTGCACTTGCACTAGGTTGCTGCTCATCCGTCACAGGCCAACTCCAAGATTCGTCCCAATTCTCCTGTCCTTCTTGCCACGTGCAATCCCAAGATTCATTCCAACTGTCATTCCAGACCTGTGCAGTTTCATACCATGACTGGTCCTCCCACCAAGAACCATCGTCATGCCACCACATGTCCGCACTGTCCCATTCTTCATCGTATCCTACTTCGTTCATTTTTCCTTTCTTGCCAAAACCTTTACCTTTGCCTTTGCCTTTCTTTCCTTTCTGCTTTCCTTTGCCCTTAATTACTCCTTTTCCTTTCTTTCTCTCTGGGCAATTTGCAGAAATGTGGCCAAATTTCTGGCATTTGAAACACTTCAGTTTTGACAAATCAACATCACATGCATTTGAACTGTGTCTCCTACTTCCACAGGTACCACATCGCACACCCCCTACTGCATCTAAATTCCAGTTACCATCACCATCACTTGCAGACATATCGTATTGCACAGTGGATTCATCTGAACCTTCCACCTGGGTGACCTGGTATAGATTTTTCTTGGGGTGGAACTCAGCGAAAGCACGCTGCTGCTGTTCCCATCTCAGTGCTGTGGCCCTAAAAGCTTGGTACGACTCACCTCCAGTGTGATGCAAACAAAACGTCCTGACTGCTTCAGGCAAACTACGTAGCAAAACAGCTACCAAGTCAGCTTCGGCTACATGCAACCCTGTGGCATCAATTCTACTTGACAGTGTTCCCAGCAACTTAGAATACCTGGCCATTTCAAAGTCTATCTTTCTGATTGTGTCCGTTACAATCGTACTTGCACTTGTCTCATTCCCATGCAGTGCAAAAGACTTCCCTGCCAGTGCCGTTCTGAAACTAAGTGCCTCACTCCTCGTCCTGATGCTGTACTCCAGGGTCAGCTGTCTCACCAGCTCAAAGCCATTCGAAGCTTGCAACTCTGCATTCACACCCACATCCGCATTGCACAAGTTGATTCCTTCACTGAATGCATTGATCAACGTCAAAGTTCTCGGGTGATTTCCAAATGCACTTCTCAAAATAGCAAGCAACCTTCTGCTTCTTGCACGTTGCGGCACAGCTAATTGATTCCAGTGCAACGGATCTGGCCATCTACAGGCATGCTCGATTTCACTTCCGAACTCAAGGCTGGCTTGCATCGCCCAGGCTGTTAAATCATAGATGTAAGCTTGCCACCCTAGGATTTCTGCTTCTCTACTGGTCCACTTTGCACAATCCGGTGTTGGAGGCGTTCCCAGCCATTTCTCACTTTTAGCAAATACGTCACCTACGTATTCCCCGGATGTTCCTGGTACGTGCATTGGATCCATACTCTGAGGAAACCCATTTGTGGCCCTTTGTCCAAACATCTCAGGTACACCTCTAGCCTGGCCAACCTGTTCACCTATCACCTGCCTGACTTGCATTAACTGCATCGGTTCCAAACCTCCCATCAGCCTCAGCACATCCTGCAACCTTTGATTCTGGGGTGTTACTCCGCCAATGTCCGGTCCCATGCACATGCCTCCACTTTGACCTTGTCCTACCTGACCTTGTCCTCCTTGACCTGGGGCACCACCGCAATGACCTGACATCCATGGCATTCCATAACATGCATTCCCCTGTCCTGGTTCTTGACTTCTACCTGTGCTAGCTTGGGCACTTTGACCTGCAGTTCCCATGCAACCTTGTCCTGGCATCCCTTGTCCGTGCAGACCTTGTCCTACCTGACCTTGTCCTGTCAGACCTTGTCCTCCTTGACCTTGTCCGAACTGACCTTGTCCTAACAGACCTTGTCCATGCACTCCCAGACCTGGATACCCTTGACATGCAGTACAACCACTACATCCATGACCTTGACATCCAAGAAAACCCTGATTCTGACTATAGTTCCGTGGATCCATCAAACCACCACGCATCGGTCCATATGACCCAAAAGTGTTCCATGCAGGAGGCAGCATCTGTCCAGTTCCAACTAAGCTTCCAGCTTGACCAACTAAGCCCGGAGCCGCTTGTGTCGCTGCTGTCCCAGTTCCTACTGCTGCTTGCGTGTTGCCTTGCATCGCAGTACCTGTGGGCGAATTACCTGCAGCACCTGTGTTTCTTTCTACGCCTTGCTCACCTCCTCCTTCCATTCTGCTCATTGTTGGCGACCCTACTGGTCCTATATGCAGTGAGTTCATTCCTAGCGCACTTCCTTGGCCATTAGGTCCTTGTCCCTGGTTACTTCCTGGCATCATCGCGTCTACTTACACTACGCGTGGAGCACAACCGCTCCGCTACCATGCGAAAATCCAACAGGACCTAATTACAACCACTAGTCGCGCTCCTAACGTCGCAAGGGGTCGGCTTAACTCCGCGTCGAGCGTTTAACAAATTAAACACGAATTCCCCAAAACACGACAACTTCACTGCGAACTCTCAAATCCTTTTTCCACACAGGAAAAACACGAAGGCAAGTAGTCTGTCATGCACATGCAGCATGTTATAGTTGGACTTCTTCTGTTTCAGCTGCTTTGCCTTTGCAACATGCAACGGCGGCGGTCGAAAACATCATCAACATGTTGGTGAATTCATTGGTGATGAATTCATCCTTTCAAAAATAAATCAGCTTCACTTCCATCTTCTCTTCAAACGCACTGTTTGCACAAATTCCAAAAACATCCAAACTGTTGACAAAAATAGTTGGCAGCTTCCGAAAATAAAACGCATCATGCAGAAAACAAGTCCAGTCAAAGTTGTGGTTGAAAACGCATGCACATGTGTTTGAAAAACAACTTTGAGCTTGTTCAAAAAGTCGTCGATACCAAAATCATCTCCAAATTCATTTGCAGTCCAGTAGAACTCATTGCAAATGAATTTCCATCACAAAAAAACATCCTTCTTCTCCACCAAGTTGACGAAAAACATTCACATGCACATAAAACGCATCTTCACGGTATTGCAACCAATTCCAGTTGTTCTCAAACCATTCTGCATCAATTTCAGAGTTCTGCCCAAACAAACCATTAACAACATCATATTGTAGCCACGATGCAAGTTACATCCAGAAACGTAGCACATGCAGTCCATATGCACGGGAGTGTATATTTCCATACTCATATTGGTTGACCATAGCCCTTAAGTACTTGCATGCGCGGACAGCTGCTCTTCTTGTGTTTGGCCCATCTTCGGACTGATTCTTGGCAGCTGTTGCCAGGATGCCTCTCGCTTCTTCTTCAGGCGACCGTTTAGGTTCCGTACCAGGTGCAGGTGCAGTTAGAGCGGTACCTTGAACTGGCGCCTCTTTCGCGCGTGGCAAGTGCTCTGGGATTGGCAACGTAGGGTGTAATCGCCATCCATCAGAGAAGTATATACCAGGCAGGGACAGGATTTCCTGTTCTGGGCCAGTCTGCGCTCTACTTACCCGGTGCGGGCTTTGTACAGTCCTGAGGGCAGGCACACGTAGGTGGGAAAGGGTGTGCGATCAGCCGCGTAGGCATACAGGACGACTTCAGAGAACGGGAGAGTCTGCTCGGGGAGCCACTTATGTTGAGTTGCTAAGCCTGTTTTGACTTCTTGGAGGCGCTCCCTGTTTAGCCAGCGAAGGTCTGACCCGCGCACCAACATTAGACGGTATCTCGCCCTCTTCACTTCATCGGTTTGCTGATCGTGGTATTGGTTGGCGATTGCAAGGGGAGGGAACTCCCATGTTGGTGCTGAATTCAGTGACCACCTGCTTAACTGTGCAAGATTACTCCGCCCTGTCCTCCTCTGCCTTCCCGACGCCGCCTCTCTCGCTCCTGTTGTGGTTGTGTCGTGTTTGGTTGCTCTTTTGTGCCTTCCGCTTCTTCTTGCAATTCCCCTGCCCTCACTTGGGTGCGTGACGTCTAGAGCTTAGATTTGGAGTGTGCCTCCTAGGGCCCATGTTTTTGCCCCTCTTCCTTTGCTTTGCCCTCCGCAAAGGGATGTTTCTACCTGGTCTTGTTGTTGTTTTATTTTCATGGGCCTGCATCTGCATGGCACACAAGTTGTCATATGCATGCACCGAGATGATACTAAGCTATCACCTCTTGCTTTGATCGATCTTTTTCACCCATAAACTGGAGCTTGTCACGTCACTGCTCTGTGGTGTGTGTTGTTTTTGTTTGTTTGCTTTTGTTTTTGTGGGTTTGTATTTTGTCTGTGTTTGGTGCTGATTTTGGTTTTTGTTTCTTGTTTCTTAGAACAATTTGAACCGTTCGGTGCTGAAGAAAGATTACACCCGCACCCTACGCGCAGAAACAATGGCCAATTCGGCAGGAGGAACAACACAGGTATCAATCGTAGCTCAGCCGAGTATTGATTTTTAAACACCAAATACTGCTCCAATGGCTCCCCTACAGAAGATACCGAAGATTGCCTTGGCAGAATCACTGTCGGACTCCCCAGTCCAAATCGTTAACCCTGCTTGTCTCCCCACTAGACATGATGGGGCTCATGGGCATGGCGCAGGTGATTGCGACAATTGCATATGGCATCCGGGGCCTCCGGAGAGGAGAAACGACATGGAGGTGGCCTGACTTTGATCCTGACCCAGCCCAAGAGAGGCCGCACATACTGCCAAGAATAACAATGGCAGAGCTAAGCAGTGTCCAATGGAGAACCTGGATCATCACAGATGAATACCTCAGCGTGGTAATACTAAGCACCCTAACAACACATGCATCATGGTGTAGAGGGAAGGGCCAAAGGCTTTTGCTGTGTGTTGACCAGGTGAAAGCCAATTGGCGCCGTCCACAAAAAGGACCAAAGGCTTTTGCTGCCATGAGACAAGATGAAGTAAGGACAATAGAGCCCAACCACACCCCCAGCAGAAGGCAAGGCAACCAGGCCGTCGCAAAGCAACCAGATGCACAATCTGCACCGTGCCTCCATACAAATCCCGCAAGAAGTTGCCATTGTTTGTCCCATCGAGAGTTTGAAGGACTGCAGAGGGACGCGGTTGACCAAGTGCTGCAGGCAGTCAAGTTCACCGACAAGAATGCCCCTGGATTGAGCTTGGCACTGGATGAGGAATTCCAAGCAGCCAATTGTTTCACGGAAAACTCATCCGTGGGCACACAATGGGCGCAGTGGACCCCTACATCATGATGGATCTATGGAAATTTGACATCCTGTGAGACCACCCTTTGGGTAAGGGTGAAGCGACATGTCACTCATCATTGTGTACAAACTATGCACAGAGGATATGTGGAAGGTTACTGCAAGAAGTCATGGAGGATTGGTAGAGAACACTCTACTTATTGCGGAAAGAATCTTGTATGTGACCATCCTGTGTCACAATATTCTATCAGTCTTCGGACTTATCGTTTCTGACATCAGGATGATGTCATCGATCAGTGTTGACCAGTGATTGTGGTATATGGATCAGTTCTATATCTTATCCTGGATTCAACTTGAGTCTGGTATGGCTTATTGCTTGAACTGAAAATACCTACATTGGTTTGACATTGGAATTGTTTATTGTGTCTTTGACGTTGAGAAGCTCATTCTCTCCAAGTGATGAGAACACAGCTAGAAACTCTTGGAGAAGAGTTTAAGCTAGCTGGAAATATCTGATGGAGAGAATCTATTATGCTTTGAGCTTGGACCTTGAGATGCATTGGCATTGTGAGGACAATGATCATATTTGGGCATCTTATTTGTCTGAGAGTTTTGTGATGAGATGTTTCGGTATTGTGAGGACAATACCTACATCATCGTCATCGTGGCCTATGGATCATGCACTTGATCTTATGGTGTGCTTTTTATCGTTCCTGAGATGACTTTGGTTATCTCTATGAGGACGACATTGTTTTGGTACGACTTTGATCTACATTGTGGATTGGCTATTACAGTGGTCGAAAGACTTCAGCGATACAACTGTATTTGGCTGACCTACACTGACAATGTCGAATAGAACACTTTATTCTCCATTGAGCTTGAAAACTGTGAGATGCTATCTCTATGTGGAAAACTGATTTGGAGGAAGAACTTTGTGTTCTGACTACGTTTTGTATCCAGAAGAAGGTTGTACAGACACCTTGTGTGAATCACTTCGTTCTTGAGAAGTTAGTCAGCTTATGACTAGTGAGCTGGTTATTCACGTTTGGATGAGAACCAGTTTGTTTTGAGAACTTTTGGAAGTGTTTCGATGATTTTGAATTCATCTAGTGAAATTGAGTTTTGTAGACTTCTAGCAGCTGGAATAGTTTCAACAAACCTTTATTTGAAGAACTTGAGGTTTGTTAACTGGAAACCTGGAATCGAGTTTACCAGTTGAGACATGAGCTCGAAGGACTGGTGTCAGAAGTTCATGTAATGAACAAGAGCTGCTGTGTCACATAACTTGACATAAGACAGACCGACAGAGGAAACACACTATCTTGCGTGTTTTCTTGTTTGTTTTTTTTGTTCCTGTTGTGTTTGTGTTTTCCTTTGACTGATCGTGTTGCGTCTGGAGCGAAAAGAAGGAACTTGACGTCAGCATGTGGGAGTCGAGGAAGAAACATCTCTTTTGACACGGTATTGCTTTAGTTTAATTAGTTTAGGGACTTACGCGCTGCGCTTGTGCTTGGTGTGCGTGGTTGACGTACGCGTCCGCCTGCGTAGTTCTGTAGGAATTTTGGAAGAAGCGTTGGATCTGACCGTGGATCTGTGCACGACGCTTTTTCTACATGGTAGCGGAGCTCTACGGAGCTACCCACACCATTCTCCGCTGACCCTTGTTGCAGTGTGCTAAGGACGCCATCTAAGGTGAAGCTGAGATCGTTTGTATTGAGCTCCTGAATCTTTTGCACAGGGATACGTGTTGAGCTTGTACTAAGGTTCTGAAGTGATCACTAGGTTGGCACATTGCGGATGTAAAGTCAAGGGCATCGAAGAGCTTGAGTATTCTTGATTTAGATGAGACGTGTTTTGTTTCACTTGTGTGGCATGTTGGCTGTGAGGTCATTGGTTGAAGGTGACTTGTCAAGTGATTGCCAGAGATGACATGTTTTGGAATGCTTAGAGCATCTCGACAGGCTGAGGGGGGAGTAAGTCCTGAAGACACAAGTGGGGTGTTTGGACAGTGAAGACTCCGACAACTTGCCTGGAGATGAGCATTGAGAATGTCCGGATAGGCTGAGGTTGGGAGTAGGTCCTGGAGACACAAGTGGGGTGTTTGGACGGTAGAGACTCCGACAACTGGCCTAGAAGTCTTTGAAAGCAAGAGTTGAGACATCACTGGAGTGTGGTTGGAACTGTAGCGTTTAAGCTCAAGGAAAGTATCGCCACGTAGTCTATACCAGGAATGGACAATCGCGACAACCGACCATTACGTGAAGCAATGGAGGAACGGTACATTGAATGGATTGTTGGATTGGAGAAGGTGACGAGTATCTTTCGGATAGTACAGACTATGCTTGTTCTCATGGAATGGCTTCTACCTTTGCTTGAGGATATTGGTTTGAGTGCGAACCAACGAGACATCATGACAATGTTCCGCGATCATCTCTCGGAATTGGAGATCGAGATGCAAAGGCAGATTCTTCAGCTGCGTGAGCATATCTTAGGCAGATATCAGAGGTCATTGCAAGGTTGAAATACCTGTGACCCATTGCTGTGTGATAGATTTGACAGATATGTGGTCGATAGGGTTCCTGGCAGTAGTGGTAAGCGTGGAAAATAGGTGACAACGCCGGAGCTGCATGTGAGAGTAGGTTGCAGTGGCGTTGCATGTGTGAGATTTGTGATTTAGTTGTGTAAGAGGTTTTGTGACTTTGGCAAGAAAGAGAGAGAGAGCCTGGAGAGTCACTAGGAAACTAGGAAGCTTGGTGATTTTGGCAGAGAGTGAGAGAGAGAGTGCCTGGAGAATCACTAGAGAACATTGGAAAGAGTTAGAAGGAAAGTGGGCTGTACGGCAGGGTGCTGCATAGGTCCATATTGAAAGTAAGAAAGAGTAACATCTCGACAGGTTGGTCAGGTTGTAGATGATTCTGGACGCACGGAGTGCACAGTGCGTGGTGCTACTGAGCCTGGCGTCATGCCTGGAGATGACAGTTGAAGAGAGAAAGTTCGGCATGAGAACCACGGAGGGTTGTTGGCCTTGGTTTAGTTGCCACAGAGTTGAGAAAGATCGGCATGAGAACCACGGAGGGTCAGTAGCCTTGGTTTAGTTGCCACAGAGTTGAGAAAGATTGGCATGAGAACCCGGAAAGGTCAGTGACCTTGGTTTAGTTGCCACAGAGTTAAGAAAGATTGGCATGAGAACCCGGAAAGGTCGGTGACCTGGTTTAGTTGCCATAGATTGGAAAACGTTGGCATGAGAACCACGGAGGGTCGAGTTTGCTTTGTCAGTGACCTTGGTTTAGTTGCCACATTTGTAATGTAATGCGTGAATAATTGAACACCTGAGGTTCAGTAGTGTGCAGGAACAGTGGAGCTTGACGGATGTTTGCACTGACTGGTAGCCTTGAGATTGAAGCCTGAAGCATTGTTGTTTGCCTGGCAGTGTAGGTACTAGAGTGCTGAGAGAGAGAGAGAGATAGGAACCGTCATGGCACTGAAGGCACAGTGGAACTTGGTGTTGAGGCTGTGAGTTGACAACGGAGTGAGCTGTGTTTGCCTGTCTGGGAAAGTTGGTTTGCTTTATCAGATGCATCAGGTAACCAAGGATGTTAGTTGGAACTGCAGTCGTGAGTGCGTTTGATTGGGACATGTAGTGAGTCATTGGAAACGACCTGAACTGTGTAGGAAGTGGAAACTGTTTTGAACTGTATTTTGAAACGAAACAGGAAACTTTGTTGTGAGTTTGTTTTCATGTTTTTGACCGGAGTCTGAACAGTTGTGCAGGGTCGCAGGCAGGTCAGGTATGACTTACATTCTTTGGATTGGTGCAGTTGTGTGTGAAACCTGGTACAGATGCAGAGAGGGTCCAATATACCTGAGACAGGTAGATACTCTGAAGTTGTTGTCAGACTGACTGGACTTTGTGTGAAGACAACTTGAATGCAAGTATTCCCTTTTGGCTTAGAGCAATCATACCGTACCTCTCTATATGGATGGACGAGTACGGAGGTTTCTGCAAGCCGAGTTTGGCTGTGAGACGAGCTCTATGGTCTTTATAGCGATGATTGCCAGTGTGGTTTGCCTACGATGGTTGTGGCATTTCCTTTGATAGAGATATAGTTTGAGAACAAGATGCTTGTGATGTTGGTCGACCCCGGAGGGTTTCCTTTGCGAACCTGGGTCATGTTGAGTGGACATCTTGTACTACCAGAAGGCTGGCATGGAGTTTCACGAGATCTACAGCAGTGGAGCTTTGCAGAGGATCCTGAGAGAGGGAAGTAGAGCGGTAGTGTAGTTTGTGCGTTTGCGTGTTGCTCAGAGGGAAAAGCAAGAGAGGGAATCTGGGATTTGAGATTTGCAATTTTTTGAGTTGAAGAGTTTTGACTTACAACAGAAAAGAAAAGAAATGGGCTGGATGGCAGAGGCGCTGCATAGGTCCATAGGGAACTGGACGGCAGGGGCGATTACGACTTGCATAGGTTCCAAAAAGAAAAGAAAAGTTGTAGAAAGTCAAAACGCGGACCAGATTGCAAGACGTTGCAAGGTTCACACATGAGCTAGATTGCAGACGTGCATAGGCTCAGAGAACAGATTTAAGTAGAAGAGAAAGAAACAAAGGGAACTGGACGGCAGGGGCGATTACGACTTGCATAGGTTCCGAAACGTGAGACTGACTGAAATGAATGTAAATGTGCTGTCTGTTTGTAGCTCGACATACTGTCTAAGTGAGAGACGAAGTATGGAGCTGTCTATTATGCTGGACTTGACGTGACATTTTGTCTGGACTTCTCATGTTTGTATAGGTTTCATTCCACCGTTGCTGTTTTACTATAAGACGACTTTGGCTCAGTGTTTTTGCATTTCAGCTGCCCTCGCGATAGCTTTGAGATACTATGGCATCAATGGCAATGGAATCCATTCGTCTTTGGTTGGCGTTGACTCCTAAGCAGTTTGAGGACTTGAACAATGGGAAGGAGATTCAGCCTGACGAATATTCCAAGAGGTTTGGACTACGAAAAGACCCGGTTGCTGCCGTCGAGCGTGCTCAGTACTTCAACGACTGGACACCGGAAGGTCCAAAGGGTGAGTTTTGTGCCAAAGACTATGTTCTGGTCGAGGTCGAGGTGACCGCCATTGGCTATCTCCAGAAAGCCGAGGCGGGGATTCTCTTAAAATATAAGCCCAACGAATACCGTTGGCAGGGAACGATGAAATCCGTAGAGTTTGACCAGTACGGAAACTTGTTATACAAGTTTTCCACGGAGGCTCACCAGATCATCTGAGCACAGAGGAAATATCCTCTCTATGTATAGGTTTTTTGTAATGGTTCCAGGTCGGGTGGTAGTGCTGTAGGCTTGGAAGCCGACGATAGCTGCGAGGAGAAATGCAAAAGCTGTGGTGAAAGAGCTGTCAAGCTGAGATTGGAGTGAAGTGACAATTTTGGGATGTCTCGGAATTTCAGAGTTTTGGACGATTTCGGACTGGACAGAACTCGGACTTGTGGAACTCATTTTGAGTGGTTTTCTGTCAGCTGTCACGAGTTTTGCATGAGTTTTCACTCTTGCTGCATGACACGTCTATGGGTTTCATACGCGTGGAAACCACTGTGATCTGTTTTGCAGTTTTGTGAAGAGTTGTGCATGCATTGGCAGTTGGATCTGGATTGAGTTTGCAGTTTGCCACAAGTTTGCACTATTTTTTGGTCTGAGACATTGGAGTTTGGTCGATCACATATTACCTGTCAAGATGTGCGGCACGCATCTTGGGGTAGTATTGAGTGTGATCTTTGTCGGAAGTGTAATTCATCTGTTAAGGTGTGAGTCACGCACCTTAGGATGAACGAGAGAGAGTTTGTGCTTGGCATGGCATGAAATGGCTGAGATGTGATCTGCATGGTCATTAGAGGGATTGTCAAGTTGAATTGCAGATTATGCCCAAGCTGTATTTGGGCCCCGGCTTATCCCAGCGGGTGCATCAGGCCTTGACTAGGAGACTCGAGCAATTCATGGCAGCGAACGTGGCAGCTTCCGCAACTCCAGCAGCCCCAGCAGCTCCATCGACAGAGGGTGTAGAGTTTCCTGTGTCTGAGAATCCAGCGCTACCGGCGCAGACAGGAGTGACTGAGACGGATTCCGAGAAAGAGAAAGATCAGGATACTATCCATGTGGATGGAGAGGATAAGGAAGATAAGGAAGAAGGAGATGCTGGAAGAGATGATGACAGATCGAGATCTCCGAGGTTGAGAAGGCATCATGAGTCCTTCGATCCCAATGAAGCGGCCGACTTGTTGAGTTCTACCACAGGCTTGGCTGTGGGAATCACGTCCATGGTCGCTGCGCTGAAAGGGTCGACGGACAAACTTGAGATTCTCATTAAGAGTACCCATACTCTGCAGCATGACCTTTGCAGATCCCTGGAAGCCGTTGGAGAAGCCGTCACCAACATGGCACGTGCATCCGAATCCCTTGCTGCGGGCGTGAATCACAACACCAGCAGGGTTGGTGCAATGGTAGGTGAACTTACCAAGCTGAAGAAGCATGTTGAGTGGTCGCTTGACGTCTCGATGAAGGACACGCTCAGAGACAACAAGAAAGGTCGCTTGGAGAGGGACCAATCGTTACAAGACATCATGACTCAACTCCAGGAGTCCATGGATAAGCTCCAGGAAAACCTGAAGCTGGTTGCGGAGAGAATCGAAAGGGGAACGCCACCGGCAGAAGTACCTCCTGCGTATGACCCGCCATTGGCACCTATGACGCCAGCTATGACACCAGCTGGACCTGGCCCAAGTATCCCACCGCCGCCGGCGGTGCCGCCAAGGCCTGCAATTCCAGCACCACCGACGCTGCAGACGGTGCGATTTGCAGGGTATAGCCCGGCAAGGATGGGCGAAGTGCCAATGAGCTATCCCCTGGCTTTGGAGGTGAAAGACATGAA
The DNA here is from genome assembly GCA_947184155.2 of Cladocopium goreaui. Lineage (NCBI taxonomy): Eukaryota > Dinophyceae > Suessiales > Symbiodiniaceae > Cladocopium > Cladocopium goreaui. The sequence continues at coordinate 130,534 of CAMXCT020000855.1, read as the reverse complement.
GTCGCCACCAACTCAGGTGATCGAGGAGGTCACGGGGCGTGTCAGAGCTGTTTCACCCACACCACGTCACGATCCTCTGACGGGGACCGCAGCGTTCTCCCCTCTGGGGTATATGCAGATTCAGGGGACGCGGGAATACCGCAGGGTATACCCATGATATCTATCCCTGAGCAGAGTGCCAAAGGCACTGGAATTCGCCTGGTCTAACGACAAGAGAATAGTTGATTTTGTCAGCTCGAGGTTCACTTGTTGTTTTCAGAAATGACGGCATGGCTGAGCGCAGGCATCGGATTTGAGTTTAAAAGGGGGTGAGACACGCCGACTGAGTGGCGCAGTAGATACGGTTTTGTCTGCATATTTTTTTTGGTTGTTTGAGGTTTGTCTTGTTGTCATATGTCTCTCAATGACGATAGCGAGAGCAACGTTCTTGAAGGCATTCAGAACTCGGAGTTGCTGGCAGATCTGAGGGAGACATCATGAAGAAAGGTTGAGGTTGTTCTTGATTGGCTTGATTGCGATATTTCTCATGTTTGAGTCGTTGTATACATGACTTGAGTTTTGTTGCTTGAAACATGGAACTTGATGTTGTGAGTGTTTTCACAAACATTTGGTATAATTGTGTTGTCATGGCACATGATGAGAACCTGGGAAGAAACTCGGACGGAATCTGAGTTTAAGTAATCGGAAAATCTTCTGGGGAATCTGATGCCATGATTGCAGACATATCGCACCCTCATGTCATGATATAAACTCAAACAAGACATACCACACCTCCGAGATCATTAGGATGGACCAAACGTTAAAAGGGGGACGGCGATCTATGCGATGATGAAGCTGTGAGAGCTATTCTGTCCTAGAATGTCCCTCACCGCTTCCTCATTCTGTGCCAATCTTAGCTAGTCCTGACCTTGACACTGAAAGATTTTCATTCAGAACATTTTGAATTTGTTGTGCAGTGACTGTGAACTGTACTTCACTTGCTTTGAATTTGAGATGAGTTGCATGAGTGACATTATTTCACTTGCGTTTTCTTTTCATACGCCTACCTTCTTCACGAAGGTGCGGATTAGCTGAAACAGTTGGCCTTTGTTTTCGTGTTGACTCCGATTGTGCGACGTTAGGTTTCGTCTTGGGTCTCGTGTGTGTGTGTGTGTTTGTTTTGTTTTGTTCTGTTGTTGTTGTTTTGTTTGTTGTAGAAAGGCAACAGTACTGTAGATATATCGTTATCGACGCCATGGTTTATCCGAGGAACTGGATCTTGGAAGACGAGCTTAGTACTGGAAAGACTTTAGGAGTCTTTGGACTGAGGCTGGTATTCCAACATCTGGCTTTCGCGACAGAGAAGATTTTGAATTTGGAAGTTACGACATTATGCATGAGTTGAACAAGATGAGCTTTGGATGATGCTTTATTATCTACCTTGCATTGTGGAAGTCCACGTACTTCCTTGGACATCTTTTGATCATGGATATGATCTGGAACGTGAACATTTTTTTGGTACGGGTATATGGAAGCGAGTGAGTGGATGAGATGTCATGTCGAAAGGGGGTATGGAAATTTGACATCCTGTGAGAGCACCCTTTGGGTAAGGGTGAAGCGACATGTCACTCATCATTGTGTACAAACTATGCACAGAGGATATGTGGAAGGTTACTGCAAGAAGTCATGGAGGATTGGTAGAGAACACTCTACTTATTGCAGAAAGAATCTTGTATGTGACCATCCTGTGTCACAATATTCTATCAGTCTTCGGACTTATCATTTCTGACATCAGGATGATGTCATCGATCAGTGTTGACCAGTGATTGTGGTATATGGATCAGTTCTATATCTTATCCTGGATTCAACTTGAGTCTGGTATGGCTTATTGCTTGAACTGAAAATACCTACATTGGTTTGACATTGGAATTGTTTATTGTGTCTTTGACGTTGAGAAGCTCATTCTCTCCAAGTGATGAGAACACAGCTAGAAACTCTTGGAGAAGAGTTTAAGCTAGCTGGAAATATCTGATGGAGAGAATCTATTATGCTTTGAGCTTGGACCTTGAGATGCATTGGCATTGTGAGGACAATGATCATATTTGGGCATCTTATTTGTCTGAGAGTTTTGTGATGAGATGTTTCGGTATTGTGAGGACAATACCTACATCATCGTCATCGTGGCCTATGGATCATGCACTTGATCTTATGGTGTGCTTTTTATCGTTCCTGAGATGACTTTGGTTATCTCTATGAGGACGACATTGTTTTGGTACGACTTTGATCTACATTGTGGATTGGCTATTACAGTGGTCGAAAGACTTCAGCGATACAACTGTATTTGGCTGACCTACACTGACAATGTCGAATAGAACACTTTATTCTCCATTGAGCTTGAAAACTGTGAGATGCTATCTCTATGTGGAAAACTGATTTGGAGGAAGAACTTTGTGTTCTGACTACGTTTTGTATCCAGAAGAAGGTTGTACAGACACCTTGTGTGAATCACTTCGTTCTTGAGAAGTTAGTCAGCTTATGACTAGTGAGCTGGTTATTCACGTTTGGATGAGAACCAGTTTGTTTTGAGAACTTTTGGAAGTGTTTCGATGATTTTGAATTCATCTAGTGAAATTGAGTTTTGTAGACTTCTAGCAGCTGGAATAGTTTCAACAAACCTTTATTTGAAGAACTTGAGGTTTGTTAACTGGAAACCTGGAATCGAGTTTACCAGTTGAGACATGAGCTCGAAGGACTGGTGTCAGAAGTTCATGTAATGAACAAGAGCTGCTGTGTCACATAACTTGACATAAGACAGACCGACAGAGGAAACACACTATCTTGCGTGTTTTCTTGTTTGTTTTTTTTGTTCCTGTTGTGTTTGTGTTTTCCTTTGACTGATCGTGTTGCGTCTGGAGCGAAAAGAAGGAACTTGACGTCAGCATGTGGGAGTCGAGGAAGAAACATCTCTTTTGACACGGTATTGCTTTAGTTTAATTAGTTTAGGGACTTACGCGCTGCGCTTGTGCTTGGTGTGCGTGGTTGACGTACGCGTCCGCCTGCGTAGTTCTGTAGGAATTTTGGAAGAAGCGTTGGATCTGACCGTGGATCTGTGCACGACACTTTTTCTACAGGGTCTGCTGCTAGCTGGGCCAGCAAGCAGGAGGCTATAGTTTGACGGCCAATCGAGTGGGCACAGAGGGGCTGGCGCAGGGTGGCTGTCTGCTTCCACTTTGCTGGAGTAAGTCCTGTTGGAAATGGTACAATGACTTCCAAGTTAACTCTTGTGGGTCCAGTGGGTTGCAGCTGTCATCATGCATGAACTGAGATGATACTAAGCTATCACCTCTTGCCTGACATTATCCTTGTCACCCATAAACTGGTAACCTGTCAATCACTGCTCTGTTGTGTTTGTTGTTTTTGGTTTGTTTGGTTTTGGTTTTGTGTGTGTTTGTGTTTTTGTTTTGTTTTTGTTTGTCTGTTGGTTTTTGGTGTTTTGGTTGTTTTGTTTCGCTTTGCGAGCTGGTGATGAAATGTGACAGTACACAGGACTACGTAACGGTCCTCCACCAGTTTACTTTTGAGGCCATTCCACCGCAGGCGGCCTGCGCACGACTTAATTAATCAATTAATCTCAATTTGCAACATGCACCAAAACATGGTGAACGACCTGGCGGAAGCCATGAAGGCGTTGGACGGAAAAAAAGTGCATTTTGTCTTCACGTGCCCAAGTAACACCAGCGAATTTGAAGCCTCTGCATGGTTATATAACCTTCTTCATGATAAAGTCCAGCATATTGGTTTCATGCAAAATCTTGGTGTCACATTTTGCGCCAACAATAACTAGGAGAAATATCTTATTGCATGCCAAGTTGAGCCGTATGCCGAACATTGTCATGTCTCTTGGACTCAATCTTGCAGAACGCTGGAGTATGTCTTTCCCAGAACAGTTGTTGAACGGCACCATACTGTCAGTGCTACAGAACCTGTCTGCTGAACTACAGTGATTTTCGACGACCCAATGGATGCCACCGCACATCAGATAAGATTGACGTCACCTCACTCACAGTACAAATTGCCAATGACAGCCTGGCAGATATCGAGCTCGTGGAGAAGATCTTACAACCAACTGTTGATGCTGCTTGGTCGCATGGTCTTGCTGAGTGTCAAGTAAAGCATTTTTTTCCATGGAATGACACAGAGTTCCAAGAACATTTTCCACATGGAATCACCATGTCAGTGCTTGATTTGAAGGCATTTTCGAGCACTGTTCTCTTGGAAATTCTCGCACAGTTGGCCAACCTTAAAGTGAGGTACCATTTCATGAATTACAGAAGACTTGCCATTTTTGAACCTGCGTCACTTGTCATCAACCTCCACTTGGCCCTTCTTCCACTTGACGTTCATTTACCTATTGGTCCGAAACAAGGTGCTTTCACTATCCACATGATGCGATCGGAACCTCTGAGCACACACAGACCACCAATGATTACAACCATTTCCAAGTGAAATTTGGCAAGATTGGCTCCTTCCAGTACACGCCTGCACAAATTCTTTGGAATGAGATTCATCCATCAACATGTATTAGGCGACCCGATGGCTCAGTTGGTATGGCGTTGGTCTTGCCAGCGCTGACAGACTGCTGGTGGTGGTTCGAATCCCTGCTGGTCCACTCGGGAGTCTCAAGTGCGACCCGCCGAAAGGCAACGGGCGCCGACCACAAAAAATCATCCATCAACATGTATTGAGGACCAATTAGAACAATCAGTTTTAGGTAAACTGCTAAGACAAAAAGTTGGGGCAGTTAATTTCTCGATCCGCTGGTGCCAGGTTGACCTTTCACAACAAAAGTGTCTATGTTTTGACATTGACATTAAACATGAAGACTCTTTGCCTCTTTTGCTGCATTGTGACTCTTGTCAAGTTGTGATTCAACATCAATGCCCTTCAGCAGAGGTTTTTCGTGCTGATGTTTCCCTTACGGAAATCGAAACTAGACGAGACCACTGGAACAAGGTCGTCGCTCAGCAAATGATTCCCAAAGAAGGTAGAATCAGTCATCTTTCCTTTGAGCCAGACAAGAAACAGTCAGCGAAAAGATACTATGACTTACGTACTACCGTCATTGACTCCATGCATGACTATACCAACATCATTGCCATTGCGTCCCAGCCGCCTGCGTGGTTTTTCTCGCCCAAAGAGTTGAATCTTCCCTTGACAGAGTGCTTACAAAAGACCAATTACTGTGATAACTCTTTCATCCAAGAATCATTCATGACGAATCCTGACACAGTCAAGCTTGATCTACGACATCATGAATTTATCAAGTACAGAGACTACCACAAGTGGCTTTTCTACCATGTCATTCTTGGCCCAGAACAGTGCTTCCATTTGAAATCCATCCACCTTGAACGTGATGAATGGAAGGTACGATACTATGACGAGTTAATCATACGTACCTTTGAACCTTCTTCCATTTTCATCACACTACCCCCAGGAATTTCAATATCACAGGTTATTGACAAGACGGAATGTTGTCACCTTCGAGAGGCACACGCCTGCATTGGACCATCTCAAAGAACCCCTGAAGTTGGCGCGACCCATGCTGGACTGAAGGATCAGTACACTAACGGCACACCGACTAACAATTTTCCGAATGGTCATGGGATGCCTAGCACAAAGAGTACACCCACGCGTGGACAGTCGTGTTCTGCACCATCAGGCATCAAACCCACTTATTGCCCACCTCTCAGATCCAGACAGACTAGAGGTATTCCGAACACACATCCTGAAAGTGATGTTGAAATGTTACCTGCACAGGCCGATGACACTAATCACCCGAAACGTCATGAAACGCACAATCAGCCAGCTACCCGCGAACACTGTGACGATGTACCCATGGAATGTGTTGCGACAGCTATTGACCCTGAAGATGACAACACACATGATCCTGCAAGAGACTCACAGCATAACAATGACAACACTGATAGTCGTAGCACCCTAATCGTTGACAGTAATCTCGCTATGGCCAACTCCTCACAGAACAAATCCCTCCAACCAGGGCAACATACTCGCGATGGTCACACAAGCAGCCCTAGCACTTCTAACGCGGTGCACTTGCACCACAACGCTAACACGCTCACTGACCACAAAGATGTTGCCAACGTGGGGTACCCACGGTTGAGTGACACTCCCCATATCACTTCTCCGGTTAATCCTGCTCCTGTGGCTGCCGTTGAACTTTTGCAACCGGATAACACTACCAAAGAAATTGATGCCCCCCAACGACCCACCCATACCCCTGCAATACCTCATGATGCAAACCCTACTGACTTTGCTGAAAGTATTGCCAATGACTCAACAGCCAAGCACCTTACGCTGAAAGACCATTTCGATAGCCGTTCCCAACAATCTGGCCTGCCTGCACAGAAATGCCGTCAATCTAGTCGACAAACTAGCCGCATCAATAACGGACCTAAAACTGGTGTTGGCCAACCGCCAGAAACTGTCCTTGACCTCCTGACACACAACACTGCCTACCAACAGGTGGACAACCATGCAAACGAACTCACCGCCAGCGATGATGTGATTTTTGTTAAGGCTACGCACAATCCTATCGATAATATCCTCTGCAGCAGTGAACAAAGCAGGAATTGCCTGATTTCAAGCAAAGAAATCATTGCTGGGTGGCCCAACTCCTTTGCCCATGCTGATAGTGATTATTTTGCCAAACTAGCAACATGTTATTTAATCCAATTCCCAAGCTACATGTGCTATGCGGTTACTGCGCTTCGCGTTCTCACCCATGCACCTTGGAGTGACAACATGTTTCATGGCCACATCAGGGAACTAGTCTTATGCGCTATCGGGAATGGATGGACATGGACTGACCAGACAGCCACGGTGCAAGGAAGACGAGTGAGCATTGGAGAAGTCTGTGCTGCATTTGCCAGCTACCTGAACTTGAATGCCTTTCCACCGGGACAAGTTTCTGATCTCGATACGGCTATTATTGCAGTTTGTGATGATTTATTTCCAGACCACTGCGAACTCTTTTTCGCACAGCTCCGAGTGAACTGCCTCTCATGTAGCGCATCGGGTCAGGTGTCGACCTCCCTGTTTGATACCATGCTAATTGTCAATCTTGAGAATGATACCATCGATCTTGCACAAATGATCGCAGGTCGTACTCCACGCCTTGCACTTGACAGAGATGACGTTGGCTTTTCTCATGCAGGTGATTGTCTCAACCAAGACCAACTGAACCATGAAGAAATTGAAGGTTGCTTGATTTTCACCTTAAAAATCACAAGCCCAATCGAACAACTTCCGCCAGCTACCAAGCTGCGACTCACTTTAGTGATACGCCTTTATCTTAAACTGGTTCATAGGCAGGGTGCTGCCGCCCTCAAATCCCTCTTCCTTGCGTTCGTGTAGTTTGTTGTTTGCCTTCCTGTGTCCTCTCTTCGCGGTCTGCCCTTTGCGCTCTCGCTCTGCGCGTCTGTGTCTCTCGTTGTGAGGGTTTCACGACTTGCGGCGAAGTGAGGTAAAAGGTAAACAAACCTTTTTGTTTTAAAACTTGTTTTTCTTTTTCCAGAAGTGGATTGTTGAAACCCAAGTTTTTAAATGTCTCACATGTTTTCGTGGAAGCGGCGAATCATGTTATTTGTATCCATCTGTTTTATTTTCAAGGGAGGGTGGGTGGGACAACGTTCTCACCGCCTGGAGGTTTTTGAAATGGGGTGGTCTAAAGTGGCCATCGCCTTTTTTCTGACATTGTGCGGTGAGACGTTCAGAGCCATGGACATTCTTTTGATGGCTGAGAGCTATAGGCTGGGAGTCAAACGTTCGACCATTGCATTGCCTTGGGAACAGCCTGGTCTCAAACCTATTTTTGGGAAGCGACAGAGATTGGTGGACGCCCCAAAGTTTGTTCCTTTACAGAATGATGCAGATCGTCATGTCACTTTTGATCAGAAAGAAGTTGCTGGTAAAGTGTCCTGGTCTAGGGTGACATCTGTGATTCCTTGGCCAGTAGCGCAAGAAAGATCCTTATCGAGAGCCCTGGAGAACTGGAGGATCATTGTCTCAGATGATTTGGAAACTTCGGTCCTGGGGCGCCAGATCAAGTCCATTTTGGATGGCACGGTGACCGACATGACAGTAGAGCAAGTCATTCGTGATTCTTTTGCTGGAAAGTCCGTTTCAACTTTGCGTTCAAGAGCGTCTTCACTCATGGCTTTTGCTAGGTGGAAGAAGGCTATGCATGATGACGTGAAGATTTTCCCAGTTACAGAAGATCAGGCCTACAGGTATGTGCTGGAGCTGAGACAGCTGAGTGCACCGAGAACCAAGCCGACGAGATTCCTGGAGAGCCTGGCATTCTCCTATCACATGCTTGGGGCCGACGTTGGAATGTGCTTACAATCCCCAAGGCTCAGGGGCGCTGTCATCACTCCCATGGTGCCACCGAAGAAGAAGGTGCCGCTTGAACGCTGGCAGGTGGCGGCAATGGAAAACATTGCAATGAATGGCGCTGGGCAAGAATCCATCTTTGCTGGTTATGTCTGCTTGGTTTTACATGCAAGGTTGAGGTGGTCTGATGGCCAGTACTGCCAGTATGAACCATATACAGATATTCACAACGGGTCTGGTTTTTTGGAAGGAGAGCTCTACCACCACAAGACGGCAGGCAGACAGAAACAATCCCGAAGGCTTCTCCCGATGGCATGCTGCCTGCCGGGGCTGATGGGCGATTGGGCAACACCATGGTTGCATCAAAGGGAGCAGCAGGGGCTCAACGCCGGCCCAGGGATCCCCACGATGCCAGTGCCACTTGCAGGTGGACGTTGGGGTCAAGTGCCGCTGGAGCCGTCGCAGGCAACAACATGGCTCCGGGAAATCTTTTCGAAGCTCAGACCTGGATGTGATGTGAGTGACATTGCAACACACTCACTGAAGGCGACAATCCTCAGCTGGATGGCCAAGTGCAGCTGCCCTGAGGGGATCAGACGTTTGGCTGGCTATCATGTCGACCCGGGATCAAAGTCGGCATTGGAATATTCCCGGGACGCTCAAGCGCCGGTGCTGCATGCAATCGATGGCATCATGCTCATCATCAGGGAGCACATCTTTGACCCTGATGTGGCTAGGTCACGAAGGTGGTCGGTGCCTCATGTCAGTAGTTTGCAGGATGCCATGATTTTTCTTTCAAAACAGTCACATATTCTTCAGAAGGATGTAGTTGATGACTACGAACCTGAGTCTCCTGTTCCGAATGGCTGGGAGTTATGTGAATCTGACTGTGATGTGTCCTTGTCTAGCGTCAGTGAAGGCGCTCATGAGCTGTTTGAGACTGGTTGTCAGACTTCTGACGAAGACAGGGACGCAGAGGTGGCTGCACCCATTGTCGGAGCCTCAATCGCGAGTGAGCTGCACTACTCAGTAGGGGACCTAGATGTATATAAACACATCAAGAGTGGTTGCTGTCATGTTGCAAAGCCATCTCAAGTTGATGACTGTGATGGCGACCCAGTAGTCCTGAAATGCGGCAAGATTGCAACTAGGAATTTTGAACAGGTGACTGATGTTGCAAACTTCATGCCGTACAAGTGCACTCGATGCTTTGCTGGTGTTGCGGTTTGAACCTCCTGGACGTGTTTAGGTAGGTTGTTACCTTGTGAAATTTTCTTTCACTGCTCGACGCTCGTCCAGGGGTGGTAGCACCCTTCACCAGGAGTGTCAGGCTCTAAGCAGGCCGTGGCAACACGCACAGATGTCGGAGTGGTCTTGGCAGAATTTCATGCCTCAAGACTGATTTCCACTTGTCATGTGTGATGTCATTGTCATTTGGAGTTTGTGCATTGGTCGGATTCATCTGTCCGCTTGGCATGGGCCTTAGTATGCAACTGAAATGACATACTTGTTCAAATTTTTCTTTAATGCAATATGCAGTGATGTCACCATGATACCGGCTTCATCAAAGAGCAGATCTGTGATGAATCAGAGCTGGCATACCGTTTTTTTTCGTTTGTTCCTTGGCAGTCTGAACAAGATGTTTGTGAACCTTGTCAGCTGTCATTCCCACCAACATGTTTTGGATTTGTAACGTCATCTTGGACGTGAGCGACACAGTTGGTGCTCCGGCCTTAAGTGGAGAGGTGCAAACGGATGTCAGTCAACGAAAAATGGATCATTGTGACATTGTGAAATTTTGTTCTCAATACACTGACTTTTGCATTTGGTTCTGTGTTGTGAGTTTGACAGTTCTGTTTCTTACAATTGTGTTTGTGAGTCCTGTTGATGCCCACCCGTTGCAGTACAGTGGTACCAACACCGAAGAGTGGTGGAACTTAGATGCCAGGCCGTGTGAGCACAGCTTGAGATCTGGCGTTGAACAACTGATGAACTCAGCAGCACATTGATATTTTTCATTTTCATTGCAAACATCGCTTCAACCTGTTTGTGCCTTCACGTCATTTCCAAGCGCTGGAAAGCTCAGTGGAATTGTAATGACAAGAGCGGTGGGGCGTGAACAGCAAAAGTGCTTGGGCCTTACAACATGAGCGGTTGAGTTAAGACTGGATGTGATTTTTTTTTGTTTGTGAGAGTGTGCAGACATGTATCATGGAGTGAATGCATTTCAATGATGCAAAGCTGTGCATCGTGTCCCAATCGAATGTTGTCAGAATGTCTGCCGTGATGGTTTCAGCAAGCCACAGTGAAAGCACTGTGAAGATCGTCACTGGAAGGAGGCAGAACACTCAGAATTGTTTCAAAGTCATTTAAGATTTTCACTTGGCAAACCGAAAGATCGATGAAGCTATACACAACTATAGCTGCACGAGGGATCAATCAAGTGTTTGCGACAATTTTTCATTTTAATTCTGGACGGCTTTAGGCATAGGGCAATCTCACTTGAACACCCGTGGACAGCCACAATGTCTTTGGTAGATAGCAATGCGGTGTTTGAAAGCAGGGCCCTTTCAATTGGAATCTACCAGCCCGTCATCAACGCACTGGCCACCCGTGGTTGGGTGACTCATGCAACTTTTGCCTTTGCAGTGGCAACAAACCCGGCGGCGGGAGACGACCAGAATTTCATTGATGGGGTCTTGGTGCCCATTTTGGGCGATGAGGGGCACATTGACGCTCCAAAGCTGAGGAGGCTATTCTATGAGAGCCACACCCTTACATCGGCAGATCTTCGCAGGAAGGTTGAGGCCAATGAGCAGGAGGCGCCGCGCAAATTACCTCCTCCAGAAATTGCGCAGAGATTGGATGCGCTTCAGGCCAGAGTGAGGCCCTTGGTCATCCAGAACGTCCTGGAACCATCCCATCAGCTTATCAACTCCTTGGTGCAATGTGTGGAGGACGGAAGGGTGCGTTACATTGAGTGGTCGAAGTGCACGTCGAGGTCCCAAGAAGTAAACAACATTCGAGAGGACTCAGACCTGAAGGTTTGGAAGACAGACGCTTCTGGCGTTGTCAAAGCAGTGTCAAAGGAGCCTGACATTCAGGCAGTCTTGACAACAGAGTTGGACGTGCACAACGCATTACGCAGGAGGGGTGCCGCCTATGAGATTGCACAGGCCATGTCTTTTGAGGTCCACGAGGCTCTTTTGAACTTTTATTTCTACGAGCTGAAGAAGGAGCCATTGGAGGGTTTCTCCCAAGTCTCATTAGCTCAGGTTGCTGCAGCAGACCGTGAGCTCCACGTCAGGCTGGCAGAGCTGACTAGAGGTGGTCTTCACCCTGGCCCAAATGGTCAGCTACCTTTGGACGATCATGTGAGAGCGCTCCTGCAGAGTCCTGAGCTTAAATGGATGCTTATGCCGCTGCCAAAGCGTCAAGTGGTGAAACCTATTCAGCCGGTTGCGCCGGCAAACAAACCAAAGGTGGACGCGGACCCCAAAAGGAACAGAGATGGTGACAACAAGAAAACAAAGGCGGATGCAGCAAGACTGAAGAAGCTGCGCAGAACCCCCATGCCAAAGCAGCTCATGGGTGGAGTGCCATGTGACGAGCAAGGCCGACCATTCTGCTTCGCGTTCAACTTGGGATCCTGTCCTAATGGGGACGATTGCAAAAAGGGAATGCACCTATGCTGCAAGAAAGGTTGCAAGCAGAAGCATTCTTTCGTGGCGGCCCACAAGTCATCGTGACTATCAAAGGGCAAAGCTGGACAGGCTGAGAGCAGCCAACCCTTGGGAGACAAGGGTCTTCCGACTTCATCGAAGCCTACACGAAAGCGTCAAGGCATCTTTGAGGACAAAGGCGAAAAGCGCCAACGTTTTGAGGCGATCGCCCCTGAGAGAGAGCTCTCAGGCGTGGTTGCAAATGGTGCCGAAGGGCAATCCTTTTCTGAGTTTCCTGCCGAGGGGCAGGCAAAGCTGACAGATGCCGGTCGCAAAAGTGACGGAAACGGCACACAGACTGATGATAAACATTGCACAGTCTTTTTGCTTGATATTTTTTCGGGAACAGCGGGAGTGGCTGCATCATTTATTCAACTTGGTGGAGATGCGTTGGGATTGGATCACATGGTTGACAGAAAGCGCATGAGGGGCCCCATTTCAAAGACTGACCTTTGCAAAAAGGAAACACAGGATCAAGTGATTTCATGGTTGGAGCAAAACAAGGTCGATGCAGTGATGCTGGCTCCGCCATGCGGAACTTCCAGTGGGGCCAGAGAAATTCCAGTTTTTGAATCGGGCCGCAAAAGGGCAGCACCACAGCCGTTGCGCAGCAAGAGGTGGCCGAATGGAATTCCATCACTTCGTGGAGTGTCGGCCTTGAAGGTCAAGCTGGCCAACAAACTATATGCGTTCACAAGGCGGGTCATTGACACATGTGTCCGGCTGGGCATCCCATTTATCTGTGAGAATCCTCAGCGCTCCTGGATGTGGGATACTACTTTCTTTCAGAACTTGCCTGGCTCTTGCCGTTTTCAGTGTATTCACAGCTGTATGTACGGTGGTCAGCGTCTCAAGAAGACCGCCTTGCTCTTGAACTTTGAGGCCAACAACCTCAAACTGACCTGCAATGGGAAGCACCAGCATCTACCGTGGGGAAAGACTATATCACCTCACACAGGGGAAACAGTTTTCTCAACAACCACCGAGGCTGAGTACCCATGGGCCTTGTGCAAACAATTGGCACAAGCTTTTGCAGAGCAAATGAGAATGGCTGGAAAATCTTTTGAGCTTCCCTCTACAACAATGGATGTTAAGCAACGGATGGGCGCAGGAACTCAGCCTCGTGGAAAGCTTGGTCCACTGCTTTTGGCGGAGTTCAAGCACAAAGTTGTAGTGCGGTCTTCGCAAGTCTGCGTTCCCAGAACCATCACTGAGGACAGCCCAGCTCCCTTCCAGGGAATACCACTGCATTCCAAGCTTATTTCTTCTCGTACGGAGATGGTGAAAGGGGTTGCTGGCGACGAAGAAATGCAATTTTCTGAGTTTGGGGTGTACTATACACCTGAGGAATTTTTGCGTATGGCTGCGACCTTGCAGCATCCACTGGATTCACCACAGTTGGTGGATGAGAGCAATTTGCGGGCGATGCTGGCCATTCGTGACTGGACTGAGGCGCAGTTGGCTGAGTTCAGAACAAAAAACCTCAGGCACTACACCAAACTGGCGGTTGACCTCATGGAGGATGAGAAAAAACTGAGAGCTGGTATGGACCCTCAGGTAAACGAAGTTTTGCGTGGGAAGAGGCTGAAACTTTTTCAGCAAATGTGTGCAGATGCCGGAGTGGCTGATGGGACACTGTTTGATGAGCTCACGGCAGGTTTCAGATTGACAGGACCTATGCAGGCCTCTGGACAGTTTCCCAGGAGGATCAAACCTGCGACTATCACGGTACAGCAACTCAGGGAATCCTCTGTCTGGTCTAAGAAGATGATTTATTCGTCTTGCAAAAGGGTTTCGTCAGATCCGGAGATTGCCAGAGCAGTTTTTCAGGAGACACAGCAGCAACTTAGTGATGGCTGGGTGAAGGGTCCATTTACGATGCAACAGATGGACGAGCGTTTTGGGGGTTGCTGGATACCCTCAAAGCGCTTTGGTGTGCGCCAAGGCGGAAAAGTGAGAGCAGTTGACGACTTCTCGGAGTTCTTGGTCAACGCATCTGTCACGTCGACTGAGAAGTTGGCCCTGTATGGCATTGACGAGGTCATCAACACTGCAAGGTTCTTTATGGGCATTGATGCCATCACTTTTGACTGTGACGGTTTTCCCGTTTTGGCTCGCTGTGACAGTACAGGTGCGGGCCCATGGAAACAGCTCCAGGGGAGAGCTCTGGACTTGAAGGCGGCATATAAACAGCTGGCGCGCCACCCTGATGATGCATGGGCTGCAGTTTTAGCAGTCTGGAATCCAGACAGCGACAGCGTTGACTTTTACGAGTCAGTAGCACTACCCTTTTGGCTCAGTGTCTGCAGTGATGTGCTTTAATCGCATGGCAGGGCCCTTCGCATTATCATGTCCAAATTGTTCTTGCTGGTGAACACCAACTTTTTTGACGACTTTTGTCAACTGGAGATCCCAAAGCTTTGCAAGTCAGCATGGGACACGGCAGAGTTGGTGATGCAGCTGCTGGGGTGGAGAATCTCGACCTCAGATGACAAGAGGTTGCCCTTTGCAACCAAGTTTACAATGTTGGGCGCTGTGGTGGACTTGTCTGAGATGTGTGAAGGAAAAGTTGTCGTGTGCAACAAGCCCTCCAGACTGGAGGATATCGCTGGCTTGGTGGCAGATATAGTTTCAAAACAAAAGGTGCCAGTTTCCTTGGTTGAGACGCTGCGTGGCCGTCTATTGTATGCGGCAGGGCACACATTTGGGAGGTGCACTCAACTTGCCATCCAGCTCATTTCAAAAGCTGTTAAGGAAGGCCCCCTGGTGGTGATTGATACAAGAACCAAAGGTGTGATTCTGGCTGCGTTGGAGCTGCTTCAAAGTGCAGGCCCTAGATTGGTTAACGCTTGGACTGGAACAAGACCGGTGTTGGTCTTTACTGACGGTGCGTGCGAACAAGATGGGATGCAAGTTTCGCATGGTGCAGTGCTTGTTGATTTCCATACAGACACCTATGTTTACTTTGGGAGCGAAGTTCCTGAGGAATGGGTCAGCAAATGGAGATCTTCTGGCAGAGTGCAACTCATCTGTCAGGCTGAGATTTTTCCGGTCGTGGTGGCGAAACAGACCTGGCCGGGTGTTCTTTCACATAGAGCTGTTCTCTGGTTTATTGACAACAACTCAGCTCAAGCGGCGCTGGTGAGATCTTACTCTCCGGTTACTGACAACTACGAGTTGCTTGTGCGAAATGCTGAACTGGATGTCTGCATGCAGACCATGAACTGGTACTCACGAGTGCCTTCGAAATCGAACATCAGCGACGATCCATCTAGACTTTGCTTCACTGAGCTGGACAGGAGTGGTTACACACGATGCGAGCCGTGTTATGACTTCACGAAGGTGAGGTCGCAAAAGGGGGTGGCAGGCGTGAAGGTAAAAGTCCTTTGACGCGAAACGGTCAACGGATCGCTGGCTCCCCATTGCTGTTGAAAAAAAGAAGGACTTTCATTTCTCCTGTCGTGCTCAGTTGTTTCAGTGAAGCATGTTTGCGTTTCCGATTGAGTTCGTTTTCGCTGAGTGTGTTTTGGATTCTCGATGTTTGGTTTTTTTAAGTTTTAAGTTTTAAGTTTTATGCGTAGTACGCGAACGGCGCGAACGCGGTTAGAGGTTGGAGGTGAACCAAACTAAGATAAGCTGCGACTCACTTTAGTGATACGCCTTTATCTTAAACTGGTTCATAGGCAGGGTGCTGCCGCCCTCAAATCCCTCTTCCTTGCGTTCGTGTAGTTTGTTGTTTGCCTTCCTGTGTCCTCTCTTCGCGGTCTGCCCTTTGCGCTCTCGCTCTGCGCGTCTGTGTCTCTCGTTGTGAGGGTTTCACGACTTGCGGCGAAGTGAGGTAAAAGGTAAACAAACCTTTTTGTTTTAAAACTTGTTTTTCTTTTTCCAGAAGTGGATTGTTGAAACCCAAGTTTTTAAATGTCTCACATGTTTTCGTGGAAGCGGCGAATCATGTTATTTGTATCCATCTGTTTTATTTTCAAGGGAGGGTGGGTGGGACAACGTTCTCACCGCCTGGAGGTTTTTGACCCCCCACACCCATCCCACCTCCAGGCGTGAAGGTAAAAGTCCTTTGACGCGAAACGGTCAACGGATCGCTGGCTCCCCATTGCTGTTGAAAAAAAGAAGGACTTTCATTTCTCCTGTCGTGCTCAGTTGTTTCAGTGAAGCATGTTTGCGTTTCCGATTGAGTTCGTTTTCGCTGAGTGTGTTTTGGATTCTCGATGTTTGGTTTTTAAGTTTTAAGTTTTAAGTTTTATGCGTAGTACGCGAACGGCGCGAACGCGGTTAGAGGTTGGAGGTGAACCAAACTAAGATAAAGCTTTGTGCTTCCTTGGACAATCGTTCAATGTTCCCACAGCTAGCGCCAACCCCGTTTCTCAACCTTTTATCGTCACAGGTATTATCATTGTTCAAGGTAAGTCGTCACACCATTTCCTCATCATTGAACGTTGTAATAAGGGTCAAGTTCTCCTTTATGACAACCTTCGAGGTCACACATGGATTCCTATTGAACAGCTGAAAGCAACCTCGTTAGTGTGGGGCTTCATCTTTCGGCGACACGATCACCAACCTTATGCATTTCAACCTCCACAGTACAAAGCCATTGCACCCGATACACATCATTTTAACAAACAACTTCACCGTCCCAAACAACCGAAGTCAAAACCCAAAAATACCCTTGGCATCAGCGCCAGACGATACAATTTTTCCAACCTGCCAAAGAAAACGTTGAGAAATGATGTTGTTCCTACGAACCCCCCTGAAGCATTGCAAAGTAAACAAACTGATCCCCACATTGAAGTTCCGCCGCCATGCGAGTCTCCTCACCAGAATGATATCCCGGCACACACTTCTCCTGCACACAATGGAGTGAGCAACCAACACGGGGTACCCGTGGTTGGCTGCCCACCCGATAATACACACTTTTCCCCCCTTTGTTGAATGAGTTGGCAAGTGATGACAATCGCAACCAACATGGGGTACCCATGGTTGGCTCTGCGCCGACTGCTGCTCAATCAGCAATCCTCACTCAGCCAAAGGATAGGAACGATGATATAGCAAAAGGGCAACGTGGGGTACCCACGGTTGGCCTACCTGCTCTTGACCAACAGAGTAATAGCCCGCACTCCCAGTTAGACCTTATCAATAAGGAGTCCAAAACTGTCCTCCATACTCATGAAAATGCTGATCTCGAACCTGCCAGCGCTATTGTAAGTGCCCAGGGTACGGTGCAAGAGCATATGCAGGCTGAGAGTGTCCGGTCACACTCAAACAATGATTGCGATGAAATAGGCCCATCCGTCAGCCACACTGATTGCCTATGCCCTCCAGTCAACGGTGAAAACGATACTTCCCACTGTCCCGTTGTTAAGGAAAAAGATGCATCTCCTCCCAAACGAGCTAAGTATTCGAAAGCTCACCCATATGCTATCATTAGCCTTTTTGACGGTGTAGGCTCAGCCATCCCAGCAATCACCAAAGCTATCGGATGTGCCCCACGCATCATCATTGTTGCAGAATGTGATCCAATCCTCAGACAACTCGTCAGCGAACAATTTTCCTTTCGGACTGATGGTAAGTGGACCCAATCCAGTAAAGACACTTTCACGCTCTACGCTGATGATGTGCGTCAGCTCCTTCGCGACCAATGTCGAATATTTAAAGAAGCCTTCGCTTTAGCTGGGCCGCAGTGTCGTTGGTTTGTCATCGCTGGTTCACCCTGCCAAGACCTCACACCAGCTGGCCCCCTGAAAGGACTCCTTGGACTTACTGGCCCCTGCAGCTCCCTTTTTTACTATGTCCACGTAATCCTGTGGCTTCTGCAAATGAACTATCCGCTTGAGCTTATCCGCTTCCTGCTTGAAAATGCTGGTACGATGCTTGAAATCCATCGTAAAGCGATCTTGCGTGCTCTTGGCCTGAACGTTGACTCGCCTCCAGATCACTTTCGTGTTGACCCCAAGAACACTCATGGCATCAAGCGCAATAGATTCTATTTCCGCAATTATCAAGACTGCGCCAAGGTCCCCAAAACAGTTGTCCTTGCAGCAAATGACCTAGAAGGGCCTTTGTTGGATTTCAGTGGTTTTCCAATCCCCTTTGGACCGCTGCTGCGAGTCCGAGCAGTTCTAGGACACGATGTATATCAACTTTCTTGGACGGCTTATCAACCGATTTCTCTAATATGGGACTATCTTTTCTGGGGAGATAAGACACAATTCCAAACCAAGGCCAAAATGCAATGCAGTGATACCATTCCTGCTCTGGATTTGGATAAATCCCTGCTGCCACACTACCTTCGCGCTTGGAACCGCTTTCTAAAGTCTCTTAGGCAAACAAATGTGAGTACGATTGACAGAGACCGGCTAGTCCGTGCTATCCTGCCTATTTTTCATCATCCCTACATCAAAGCACCCATGAGAATCCTTCGCTGCGAGGAGGTTGAAAAATTAGCTGGATTACACAATCATTTTGACCGTGTGCATGCTCATCGCTCGTTACTCACTGAACTCACAGTCAGAAACTATTGCGGCAACAGCTTCCATCCTGAGCATATTCAGGCGGCCATAGGACATCCTGAATGGCTGCGTAACTGGCTTATTGAGCCCGCTGAACCAGCCACTCAGCCGCCATGGTCTGGAGTTGTCCACCCGAAACAAGCTCGCGCACAGTACCATGCATTACGTGAACAAGTTCAAACCCTCGCACGAACACAACGCATCCGTGACCTTTCCAGCAAACAAGTTGGCCTTGATCCAATGCCAGAATTTCCAATTCATGCGCTTGAAGGCAACCTTGCTCCAGTCATGCCCACCGTATTGCCTGTACAACTGCTGCCAGCAGCCCGCAAAATCCACCCTGACGACCTTGGCATCATAGAAAACAAACCACCCTCACAGCTATCCTTGATGGATGATGGCCATTCAACTACTGCAGCAAAAACAAATGCAAAACATCATCACCGGAATGAAATTTTTCGGAGCGGGAATTGGACGAGCTGAAGATATTCTGTGCTTCTTCCTCGGCGATCACTTTGACACAGTCATTGAACGGCACTGTCCACAGGCTAAAGAGTGGCTCTCCCACCAATTAAAATCTGCTGGTCACTGCACCTATACCATGGCGCGAACTCTGCTTTGGTTGTGCTCCCTTTTGCATCGTGAACAAGTGTCAGTTCATTTTGTCCATATCGCTGACTGGGAAGATCATGCACACATTGCTACTTTCGGTGATTCCCCTGCTAAATGGACGGTCTACTGTGTACAATTCCCTCGATCGCGCACCTTTCACCTCGACACAGCCGCATGGAATTGTCACCTGCGTGTAGACATCCCATGGCAGCCGACGCCTCACCTTGTTGTGTATACTGCTACACCCATTCCATTCCACTGCACCAACCCTAACTGCATTTGGTTTGCTATCCCCTATGGACCGAATGGACAATATCTGATCAGCCATAGATTCATTGGCACATTCCTGTATAACCAGTGCATTGTATGCTTTTTGTCTTGGGTAGTAGAGCAAGCATCCTGCAGCTCGCACGCAGCAGCAAGTTCCTATCCTGAATTATCTGGTTGTATGTTTATTGACAATGAAGGCAATGTCGCCATTGCAGCAGTCGAAGATACTACAGGACACCAAACTTGCCTAGTCAAAGCATCTATTGACAGCCGCCTTTTCAAGTACCCGGAGCACTGTGACAGCCTCCCACATATTAACCCCATTGGGAGCGTCAATCCGGAGCTCGCACACAGCTGGTGCACCAATGATGCCTTCCCTGATGTTGCTTTCTTTTTGTGTTCTCTGTTTGAGTGTAATCAGTAACCATGCTGCGCCTTGGGACGGTTGCGAAACCTCTGTTGCTTGAGTTTCGCAACGCGTGGTCCCGGCAGATTCGAGCACTGTATTCACTCCAGTTTATGACCAAATGTCCCAAGAGCCTTCACTGCTTACAATCACTCTCTTTTTTGCCACATGTATTAAATATCCACGCACCTTGGCCCGTCTTAGATGTCCAAACTGTCGCTAGCAAATGTGGCATCCACAGTGAATGTTTCTCTCACTCCAGACCGCTCCTTGCGCAAGCACTGGCCAATTCATCTGAGTTTAGCCTCCTTTGTGCTGAAGCCCTCAAATATCGTCTGGAAAAAAGCAAGACTGTTGTACTGCTCTAAGAAATTTAACCACATGGAATGTATCAGGTTGGAGAACGTTACAATGGACCAACCCTAAAACGCAGGCCATTCTTCGCCGTGCCCGGATGGACGGCGAGTACTGCTACGAGCTTCCTCCAAACTCACCCAGGCTTTAATATTGCACACACCCCCTCGATTGTCACAGAGAATGGAGGCCTATCTGGGGGAGTAGCTATCCTTATTTCATGCGACTTTCGGCTACTACAAGAAGTTGTCATAACACCTGGTAAACTTATAGCGGCGCAAGTTCAGACCAGAACCGATCGTTTTTGGGTTGTTTCGGCCTATTGCCATCCCAACAGCGCTAGAGATGACTGTGAAGCGCTTGCCAGATGGCTAGCTGACCACCAGGATAACTCTGACCCATTTTTTATTGTCGGGGATTTTCATCACGGCAATCACCTCTCGCTTGATGCCTGGCAACGTATCTTAAATTGTGCTCAAGGTGAGGACATTATCAATGACGAACCGACCTTTTGGGGTCCTAATGGCTCGTCGTCACTTGATAAAGCTATCCTTCCAACGGAATACATGAACCGTGGGCTGATCCAGCACCAGGTGTTTTACGACCGCCTATTTGAGTCCTCTGGTCACGCCTGTATATCCATCCAGTTACGCCACCGCCCGCCAGTCTCCAGTAGCCCTGACCTGCCCCTGCATATGACCATACCTGCTAGTGTCTTTCAGCCAGGTAAGGACCGACATGATACTCGACGAGTTTGGCCGTCTCTTCAAGCGCTGGTCCGCCGACTTTCCCTAGTCTCTCAACCCACGTTTGAATCTCTGCAGACACTGCTCTGGCAATGGTGGATGTCACTCCCGAAACGACCTCGGGACTTCAATACCCTGAGAAAACATCTCCAGACGGACCAACCACTTCTTAACATTTCCAAACACTTGCTACAAGAGCTCCTTGCGGCGCTTCCAGGTTTCCGGCCTTCCCTGGAAGAATACTGCCAATCATCCACCATGATCACGGTTCCTCGTACCTTCCTTTGGAAGTGTTTCGAGCTCCTTGATCTTCAGTTACAGCAACAACATCTCATCACCAGGAATAGGGATGAAGCCACTCGCAGTCGCGGCCTAGGCACATGTGCCCCGTTGTGGCAAAGATTGCGAGCTTGTTGCCCACGAACAGTTTTCTATAATGGGCCTATCCTGGACGGAGCAGGCAATCAGTGCCAAACAGACCTGGACTTGTCTGCCGCTATGCTCGCCACTAGGAAGTTTTGGTTCCAACCCCCTGTTAAGTATGACCCTGAGTGGACAGATTACCTGGAGCAGTACAAAGCACAAGTCCAGACCTGGCCGCACGTCCCCCCACCTCGGACAGACGACCTTGTCAGAACCGTTCTTGCCACCAATGACTCCGCCCCAGGACCAGATGGCATACCCTATGCTGCATGGAGGCTTCACCCTGGTACTTCTTCGGAAGCTATGGTTACACATCTTAACGACATCTGCAGATCAGCTGTCCCTCCCCCGTGTTCAGTTCAAGCATGGATCCCGAAGGCCAAAATGGTTCCCACCGCTGATAATTTCTGTCCATTGGGCATGCCATCGACTTTTGAAAGGGTAATTGACGGAAGCATTGCGACAGTCATGACCAAAGCCATTGCGCCGCTGCTTCATCCCTCCCAGACGGTATTAAATCTTTTTCGGGAACCACAAAGCGCGGTACAATCTGTCCAATCTGCTCTTGACCACGACACACCATGTGCATGTCTTTCTTTGGACCTGTCTAAAGCTTTCGAGCGGATTAACCCATATTGGATCTTACAGATCCTCTCAGCGTGTAAAGCCCCCTGGTGGATTATCATGTATACCCGACATATTCTTCTTTTCCGACGATGTAGGCATAAGGTGCAAGGCAAACTGTTACCCTCAAAAATGATTGTCACTGGCGTCGACATGGGCAGATCTTTTTCAGTCCTGCTTTTTTGCGTTGCAATGGACCCGGTCCTTACCTACCTCAACCGGATCCCTGGTATGCTTGCCGTACAAGGGTATGTGTACGACACTACAATGGTGGGAGACACCACTGCTGGTATGCAATGGCTTTCAGATGCCTGGCAGGTATGCACCCGCCTTAGATCTGCCGGCATCCAAATTGATGAGCACCACTGCTGGAAAGCTAGTGGTATCAATATGCATGGCGCCTGCTCCGGCCACATTGACCAGCACCCTCCCTTGCAATGGACGCAAGGATTACAAGGACATGCTACACTGCGACAAGCCCTTGTTCACAGAGCAGGTTATAGCACTACCACCATAGTATGCCGAGCCAATCTCTTTGTGTGTCTTACCCCAGCAGATGTAGATATCGTGTTGGCAGGAGGACATGTTGCCATGATTGACCCCCTTTTCCTTGCACAGTGTAGTTGTTCAAACAAATGCAGCGTCCTGGTCAATCACCCAGCCTCCCAGAGTACCCTAAATGCGCTAGAATGCTCCAACTGGGGAGCCCACCTTATTGAAGGTAAATCTACTGCGCTTGGTTTACTCTTATACGGCAAATTCTCTCGGAGCCCTCAAGGTTGGACCCTAGTGGAAGAGCTTACAAGCACGCAAGCTATCAATCCAAAAGCCATGTCCAAGGCCGACCATCGACTAGCCCTCTTTGCCACGCCTGCCCACTCAGTAGTGCAGAGAAGCCTTGCTAATAACTGCTTTATATTGTCCCTTAATGTTTATCAAAGCACATACTTTGGTTTCAATCCGGACGATATCAATCTGTACCAACAACATTCTGCGAAACTGATCTTGGGCAGACCATGGCTTGCAGCACGGTATCTCCCCCATATTTTTAGGTGGCTAGGTATTGCTCCTGCACTTGACCCAGCAGTCACATTGACCGCAGCGTGTTTAGGCTACTGGCTTAGACAAAATGGCTCTACCGCCTTTCTCTCACCGGGGTACCCGGATGTAGAGACAAGGCAAGGAGCTGTTGTTCAGCGCGTTTTCCGAGCATGGACCCCCCTGCTTGGAGCGGACAAGGTTGCCGACCTGGTGCGCATAGTTGCAGGTCAATACACCAGAAGACAGCACTTTCAATTTCTTCGACAGCTCAAACTAAACCTGTATCAAGCTGTTCAAGTACATGCGTTGCAGTATCTCCAATCTCGTGTGAGCTTACAGCTCCTACCTGGTGGTGTATCATGGGCATGGTTAACCAGTCTAGCTACAGTACCGAAACTCGCCGTCAACGGTGTGGCGCGTTTTGCTGTACTACGCTGGGCAGTGAACGAGGATGATGATGAATGCCTTCGGCTTCGACTAGCAGGCTCTCTTCAGGCCGAACAGCCATGCCAGCTCTGTGGAGTACGCACCCGCCTGTATCCACTCGGGCTTAACTTTGCCCCAGCCTGCGAAAAATGCTGCCATGATCACAATATAAATGCAACCACCCTTTACAGTAGCGAGAGATGGGGAATCCCGGCCACATCCCACTGGCACGCCATCGCTGAGTCCATCCGGGGGTCTTTTTCTGTCCCTGCCTCATGGCTTGACCGCGGTCGAGATCTCTCCCCTTGTGTTGCGTGCGGACACGGAGATAACTCCTCACAACACTGGGCTCGATTTTGCATCATTCCTGTCTTAGTTGCCAACACCCTGTCCCCCTCATCCAACCCAGTTAGGTCATTGGACCAGCTTGCACGGGTCAACACAGCCGGATGCGTAGTCGCGAGCCATGTCCTTCATCAGTTCCGCCGTCTCTTGCCAGAGCATGGAGGAATGCAACATTCGACTTCCTCGGTTCCTCTCAGTGTACCCGAATGGTTAACCCGATTGCACGACAATTCTCTGCAGGCTATCCCAACCCGTTTCCTCCCGGAGCCTTTGTCGCCCGTACGACCCCAACATGCTGTCGCGGGCAATCAAAACCATCCATGCTACATGCAAACCACCACCAACGAAGCAGTTACTCTCCACTCGGCAGCACTCCCTGACCTCGTTTGCACCGCTACCACTACCATTGCCCCCAATCAGCCCATTGCAGTTCTCCCACTCGGACACCCATGGCTGAGCCTCATCACCCCTGCCAGAGCGCGGTTTGCAGGTTTTCACCCCAATGCTAAGATCGTACCAGCCTGCCCTGACTCGCCTGACTCCTTGTGTACCGTCACAGCACTTCAATCCATCAGTCCGGATGAGTTGATTCTAGCGATCCCCCCTGACGATACGCAACTCGAGCCCTCCATACAGATTGTAGGTCAGTTCGATGGTAGTTGCCTACGCGAAGAAACATTAGGAGGCGCGGGGTACGTTGTATATGCCATAGAAGGTGGTCAGTCCCGCGTAATTGCATGTCGAGCAGTCGCTCTCCCGCAGTGCTCAGATAATATAGAGGCAGAAATCATGGCTTGTCTGTACTTGGTTGAAGAAGTCTCGGTTTTGGTTAAACAACTTCTCTCCAGCCGGCGTCTTACTCCTAAAGTAGTCATTCAAGGTGATATTCTCCCCGTCATCAAGTACTTCCAATTCGCAGGCCGCCTACGTAGGCTGGACATGCACCAACCGCTGGAGTGCATTCGCACAACTGTCAGCTTGCACCTTCCCTATGCCCTTTTCTTATACCTGCCTCGAGTTGCAAACGGCATTGCGGACGACTTGGCTGGACAAGCCTCTCATTTTCTATTGGCCCGATATAGGAGTGACCCCGCTACCTTCAACCGTGACTCTGGGCCGGTGTCCATCAAACCATCGTTTCCGACAGCTCTCTTCCAAGTTGGAGGTTTCCACATTCAATGTTTTGAGCAACCCTGGATTCAACCAACACTTACCCTAGTTGAGAGGCCCAGCATTGACCACGGACTCCTCCGCAGGCATCTGACCCTCCACCCCCACCACCGTCAGCTGATTGAATCGTATCTCTCCCCCTTCTTACCACAAAATAGCAGTATTGAAATTGGTTATTCCCCTAGAGCCACAGACTACCAAGGACGTAAGTATTGCTGTACCATGGGAGGTCAAAGAATACCGAGGACAGCAAGGCTCCTGCTGTTCGGACGCAACCATTGCGAAATTGACCTTAAAGGGTCTTTCTATGAACTTGTCCGACGCCTGGGTTTTCTCTTTATGCCTGACCTTGTACCCCTCCCAACCATCGATGATCTTCGTGCTCAACTTTACCGCGATCCCTACATCCAAGCGGTGGAAGCAATTTGTCCTCATACTGTCAAGCAGCTCCCATTGCGGATTATCAACAGCTCTATTGATGCCACATACCAACATCTACGATCCATTGTGGATGGTTCCCCCGGAGCTAGTCTGAGCGCAACCCTTCACCAACTCTGGTCCCAAAGTACTGCCCTGACTACCCAGTTGCTACCTCGCTTCCGACCAGCGTTCAGTGTTAACCATAATGACAGTGCCTTTCGATTGTTAGAATACTTCGAAGCGCTAATTGTTGAAGACACCATACACGCACTCATCGCCCGGCACCCTGCGCAATCCTTGGTGTGGCTCCATGATGGTTTTTTAGTTGCTCCCCCGCCTCCCGAGCACATGGTTAGGCAAATTGAAAAGGAAGTTCTGTCCAAACATCAGCTCTTTTTCGATCAACCATGGTTTAAAGTCACTTCCCTTGCGGCTCCATGCAACGAATACATAGAGACCCTTAAACATACCGCCAGTAGCCGTGTACTTGCCCTTACACGCCGCACGTCTCAACGCACCCGTAAGCAACATGCTGCTAAGGGATCCGCGCACATTTGCACCACCCCGTTGGAAGCTCTCGCCAAGCTACGCGCTCGACGTGAACGACCGAAGTGACCATGTGGCGTTTCTGAGCACTTGCACAAATACCTGTATGCCGTCCCCCGCCCCAGCCATTTTGTGCAGGACGGAAATTGCTCCCAGGCGTACCCTGGGTAGCTACCTCCGCCCGCGTAGAATAGGCGAACCATAGTCTAAGTAGCAGTGAGTTAGGAGAGACATGAGTTGCTGTCCTTGGTGCCGTCTCGGTGGCCAATTGGCAGTTGTCCGGCCATCGCTCACCTGTTTCATGCAAATCCCAGCCCATGGAACGGGCCCCCCATGATGAACCCAACATCAGCCGCCCATTGAGCGTGAGTAAACCTTGCCTAGTATTATACAGTCGCTAAGCTGTTGTCGTGCTAGAGCGTTTGTCAAATGTTGCGAGCCACACTGCGGTGCGTGAATCTTAACCGCATCTCGACGATGATAAAGCATTATACCGCTTGGCTCCACTTTTCCCCGCAACTCGTCTCGATCTTGTTGACGGGTCTATAGAAGGATCCTGGGCTTCACTCAGGGGAACGGGTGGAGAGAAGGGAAAAAAAAAACCCTATAGAATGGATCTCCTTCTCGCACCCTGACCCATCATCGAGTATAGAGACGTCACCAAGCTGGCACCCGATAGTTCAGCGTCCTGCACCATGGGCCTACTTTTCGCCCCTTTGCCTATAGACCAAAGCGCACTCAATATCACATAGGCTTGCTGAGTAATTAGCCCCGAAAGGGCGGTTACCGAAAAGTGTGAGATACACTGCGGTACGCAAATCTTAGCCGCATGTTGGTGATGTCAGAACATCAGACCGCGTGGATCCATCTTCTCCGCTGGTTTTGTTTTTATCTCGTCCTTTTTCCAATTCGGATGAGTTTAAGGGGGATCCACGCTACCGTTTAGAGATAGGGGACACT
Source organism: Cladocopium goreaui (assembly GCA_947184155.2). Lineage (NCBI taxonomy): Eukaryota > Dinophyceae > Suessiales > Symbiodiniaceae > Cladocopium > Cladocopium goreaui. The sequence continues at coordinate 103,557 of CAMXCT020000855.1, read as the reverse complement.
GGGAAACAAAAAAAAAAAAAAAGGAAAATGGTACGGATCCCTCTCTTGAACTCTCACCCATCATCGAGCATAGGAACATCCCCAAGCTGAGTGTCTCTTCCTTGGCTTCATGCCCTCGGGCCGTGGTCACAGTAAAGCTGTGGGCAGGTCAGACGCACCTCCAGCCACCTTGCCCGCTATGTTTCTGCCACAGAACCGACCACTCGTTACTTAGAAGTGACATATTAATGGGTAACCGTTGATCATTCCACAATAGGTGGCAAGGACACAACTAGTAACAACTATTGCCAATTCTTCAAAACAACGAACGGCCTTACACTTTAAGCACCAGGTTATATCAGCAACTTGCCTGGTAGTTGTAGCTGATTAGGACCACTCACTATGCCTAGCATTTCCTCCGTAATTGGAATGTAATCGCAACCCATCAGCGCACTACCTCATCTATACTTACCTGAGCCTCCTACCAATGTATTGTCCATCCTACCTTTGTCTGCCTCATGGAAATTGTCAGGTTGATGGTGGGTGCTCCCAGGGGTACCCTGGGTAGCAACCCCCAGGGCGGACCGGCAGGTGTTCCTCTACCTCATCAGGACAGACGTGAATGTCCGTCGGCGCCCGGACGATACTTTGGAAATGGACTCTGCCATCATGACGGCCCTGAAGTCCTATGAAGTGGGTTTCCACCTGATGCCATTGCCAAAACAGAAAGTCACCGAAGTGAAACCACAGGCACCCACTTCGTATGCACCCGATCGCCAGTCGAATTGGCAGCCTAAGGGCAACGGTCCCTATGGAAAAGGGTCGTCCAAAGGAAAGGCCAAAGGGAAGAACAAGAGGGTCGCCAATTTCCTTCCACAGGAACTACAAAACAAAGGCTGCGTGGGCGTCGATGATCACAACAGACGTTTGTGCTTCAACTCCAATATGAACCAATGCCAGGCAGCTGCCAATGGAGCAGAATGTCAAAGGGGCTTTCACCTCTGCTTGAAGAAAGGATGCCATGCGCCACATAGCGCATTCGACCATGAGAAGGACAAGGGCAACAAGCCTTGACGGTTGCAACGCGTCGTTGACCTAGCGGCCAGCGGTGCAAACATTGCAGAATGCTTCATAGTAGAAATCTTTTGTGGGACCGTGGGGCCTCAAGGGTCACAGCATGCCCGAAGCAGCTTGGTTTGAAGGGATGCTTTGGAGTTGACAAACTGCGTTCAAAGAACGCAGTGTCATCTGTCATCATCGCAGAGCTTACAACTCCCGAAGGGGAAAAACTTTTGATGAGTTGGCTACAAAATGCCAATGTCGTTGGCGTATTCCTGGCGCCACCCTGTGGATCGGCAAGCCGAGCCCGTCAGATCCCTTTGAAGAAGCGCAAATTTGGCGGAAACAGGCTCGTCCACTCAGGTCAGATCAGTTTCCAAACGGATTACCTAATTTGACCCCAAGCGAGTTGGGCAGGGTCTCTCTGGCTAATCAACTGTACCACTTAACTGCAAAGGTAGTAAAATGGGCCGTTGAAGTCGGGTGCATTTTTGTGGTCGAAAATCCACAGGTTTAGCCTCTTTTTGGCAACCACATTTTGGACGGAAGTTGTGCATTTGGCAATGTATTCAGTTTTTCATTCGTGTCAGTACGGTAGTGCAAGGAAAAAGAAAACTATGTTTGCGTTCAATGCCGCTGAATTTTTGGCTATCTCTGCACAATGCCCGGGGCAAAGTAGCAAACACAAACACGCCCGATGGGGACTGAACCGACATACCAATGCATTTGCAACGTCAGATGAAACCGCATACCCAATGGGTCTGGCACGTTTGATTGCGGTGGTTTTTACAAGAATGCTTCTGAATAATGGAATCGCACCGCTCCCAGACACGTTGGAACAGGTGCAAGATTGCTCACTGCAGTCTCTTCAAAAAACGCGTGCAGTAACTGGAGCACAAGCTCGTGCTTCAAAAATGCCACCGCTTGTCCGAACCTACAAATCAAGACTCAAATTTGCAAGTCTTTTACGGCAAGTGACATACCTGTTTTCACATGCCATTCTTGCATCCATGTTTCAAGTAGCAACAGTAATTCATTCTATGTGATCTTGAGGCGCTTCCTTTCAAGGGAAAATAAACATGGTAGCGGAGCCGTGATCTGCCTACCCTTTGGGTGCAGGGAGCTCCAGTACTGGGGACAGGACCCACATCCCCAAACTAGGTGAGGCAGGACCCAGACCTCACGAGCGTTGTAGAGAGCCATAGCTCCTTTGCTGTTTGACTGGATTCTGGCGTTGGTGACGTTTTCACCTTACTGGATTTCATTTGGCAGTTTTTGGAGTTCAAGGGTTTGACAGTTTGGCTTCAACTGCACAGCTTGGCATTTACAGATTTCATTTGCTGCTTGTGGTGCTTGACGGTTTTGAAATTGGTGGTTGAGAGATGGATCCAACTACGCTCATTCAATCAGTGCAGCAAGCTGCCTTGGCAGCTTCACAGGCTGCCCAGGCGCTACGTGAGGCAAACGAGAAACGTGGAAGTGGCTATGCAGAAGCCAACAAAATCATTCAATGTCCAAAGGAGTTTGGCCATGCAACTACGTTGGAAGATCAGAGTCAGTGGAGTGATTTTGCTTTCTCATTCAAATCATGGCTTTTCTTTGCAGAACCTGCTTTTGAGGTTGACATTCAGTACGTAGAGGATCACCCTTCAATCCCGGTGACATACCAGGACAATCCCAGTGGTGCAGCTTCAAAAGAGCACTCAAGGAAACTGTATTCAATTTTAGCTGGAATTTTGAAACAGAGACCACTCAAAACCTTGCGTCAAGTGGGAGACGCAAATGGACTAGAGGTATGGAGACAACTGCATGGACTTTACATGCCAAAGACCAAAGGGCGTGCGCTTGCTCTTCTCAACGCTTTGATGGGAATGCCAGCGTTCACAAAAGAGCGTACATGCTTGGAGCAGATTCAGAACATGGAAAGGCTGTCAGAAGAGTATAGGAAAGCCAGTGGACAAGAGATCAATGATGATATCCTTCTTTCAACTTTGATACGTGTTCTTCCACGCCATATTCAACAGCATATTCAGTTGTCCATGGATGAGCAGAGTTCATTTGCACAGGTGAAGGACAGGGTCTTGGCCTATGAAAGGGTTTCCTCAACTTGGACTAAAGACAGGGTTCTTGCAGATGCTGGAATTGCTCCTCTAGGGGCGGTCAGTTCCTACGCAAATGATGGAGGCGCTTCAGCACCAATGGAGATCAACATGATCAAAGGCAAGGGCAAGTGGAAAGGTAAGCAACAGTCTGACAAAGGCAAATCGAAGGGCAAATCGGGTTTTGACAAAGGTAAGCCAAAGGGCAAGCAGTTTGACAAGGGCAAAGGCAAGTCCAGCAGCAAGGGTGCTGGAGACAGTTCCAAAGGCTCCCAGAAGGGTCAGTCTGGAGCCAAGCTAGACTCAAACGTTTGTGCATACTGTGGAAAGTATGGGCATTGGCAGAGAGACTGTTTGAAGAAGAAGTCAGATCAGCAGAACAAGCAAGTGCGTGTTGTTGAAGATGTCGGTGATTCCAAAACTGATACAACTTACAGCAGCGCCACAGCCTCAACTGCTGCAGCTTCGGTCAGAATGGTTTCAATAGCTGACACTTCACATGCTCATGGCTTGGTTGAAGATCTTACGGTTTTTTCATTGCCTTCAAGCTCGTCTAGCCCTTTTCAATTGTGCATGATTTCAAGTTGTGACCAGTTTGACATGTCTAGCACTGACAGTGACATGAACTGGACGATCAGCCCTGACCTTACTTTGCTTGAGACTTGTTGCAGTGACGATTCAATTTGCAGTTGCATTCATGGCCACGTTCGAGTCGTGTCAAATGTTGCTGCAAATCAGTCTTCCATGCCTTGTGATGTGATACTTGATTCTGGTGCTGATACCAGCGCTTTGCCATTGCGTTTCAGTGGAGTTGGAACAGCCTGTCCAAGCCCCAATACAACGTTTGTTGATGCTCAGGGTAGTCCTTTAGCAGTTGAGTCAACGCGTCTTGCAACAGTGCAGTTTGGAGATGTCATCTTTCGTGAAAAGTTCATTTTAGCTGATGTCACAACACCTCTTATAGCTTTGGGCCACATCATCAGATCTGGTTGGAGTTTGGTGCAGCAGGAACATGGGCCTTGCTTGATGAAAGATGGTCATTGCATCAATGTGTTGTATCGAAACAACTCACTTGGTGCTCGAGGTTCTATTTCAATGATTTGTGAGGTGGAGCCAGAGGAGTCCATTCAAGCAATTCGAGTTGTGCAGCCTGGCATTGTTCCCAGGACGTTGGCTGCAGGATGGAACCGTTTGAATCCACAGATGTTTGCAATCAAAACAACAGCTCCAAAACATGTGGACACTACAGTGGTGCCAAGTGATGAGTTGATGTGGTTGAGAACGACATTGGTGTGTCGTGAAGGTTCAGGATGGGAAGTTGATGAGTTCTGTGAGGCTATTGCAGACCTGCATGAAGGGCTTGAAGCTGAGTTTCATTTTCCATCCAGCGTTTTGGAAGTCATCACCATTGCGCACAAGTATGCCATGCCAGCACAGAATATGGGTTTTTACATGCCAGACTATGGACTGAATGTTGAAGGACAGTCTGCAAACGTTGCACAGTCAGTGGGTGATGGTGAAAACGTTGGTGAGAGTCAAGCTGATGTTGCCAGCGAGGGGTATGAACAGAGCATCCTTGCAGATTTGCCTGAAGAAGCTCCAGTGGATTGTGATGAAGGTGAACCATTGGCCGAAGACCGGGTTGTCCTTCGGGGCCCTGATGAGGCCACGGTTTACATTGATGGTGTTGCGCTTACATTGGACAGCACTCTCAGAGCTCTGCGTGCTGGATGTGAGTCACTTGGTTTGTCAAAGCGTGGCAGCAAGCAAACCTGCATGAAGCGTATGTTAGATCATGTGCAGACTCAAACTTTGCTGGCAGCCCACAGCGCAGAGGTGAGATTGAAGGCTGAGGCTGAACGTGAAGTCAGAGGCCAAAAGATTCCAAGTGTTCCAACACAAGTTGAGATTGACAACCACAATCTCACCCACGAGCCCTTTAAAGAGTGGTGTGAGGTTTGCACAATGTATCGAGCGCGCCAAGACAAACATGTTGCCTCAGATCATTCACATTCAGGTCACAGCGTTTTGTCCTATGACTTTGGATACTGCTCAAGGATGCCTGGTGGAGCTGACAAGCTCACATGCTTGGTCTTGAAAGACCGTGACACGCAGTTGGTGCATGTTGTGCCTACGTTGCAAAAGGGTGGAAAGTCTTTGCAGTATTTGGTAACAGAGTTTGTGAGGTTCATCATGCATACAGGGCATCGTGAGTTGGCATTGCGCTCTGACCTGGAACCATCAAACTTAGCCATCTTGGATGCAGTGCGCAAAACTTGCAGAGGTTTGGGCATCACAGTGCATCATGAACCAGTGCCTGTTGGTTCACATGAGTCAAATGGTGCAGCTGAAGCCACACTACAACACATCAGGTTGCGTGCAGGAATGTGGGTCCAGCAGATTGAGAACCAGTGCGCAGGTGGCAAAACGATCTTTCCATGCAGCCACCCGCTTTTTGCTTGGGCCTTACTTCACGCTTGCTGGGTTTACAACAGGTTTGTGGTTACAGCTGGTAGCACTGCGTTTGAGAGATCAACAGACAGAATGTACACTGGGAAATTGGCCATGTTGGTGAGTGCGTGTTGGGCTTTTTGAAGACTGACAGAAAAGCAGCTGCAAGGTGGCAGAAAGGCATTTGGCTTGGGAAGTCATTGACAAATGACACCCACATCATAGCACAGGGCAACAATGTGTTCGTCACGCGCAGCATCAGACGTCTTCCTACAGCTTTTGTTTTGGAAGAACTTGGTGAAGTTGTGGCTTGTCCATGGGACTATGGCTACGCTGCGTTGGGGCACCGTTTGGTTTACAGCAAACAACTCTCTCCTCCTCTTGCGTTTGGTGTTGGTTCTGGCCTTCCTCCTTGTGCAATTGATGTGGAAGCAATCCAAGTCCAGCAGTATGCGGCAGAGAATCCTCTGGAGGATGTTGAGCCTCAACATGAGACACAGGCGGGGCCACCAGCTAGCCAAGCTGAGTCTCAAGAAATTCAAGTTGAAGCCTCATCACCACCTGGTGGGCAAAAGAGGCTGGACACCAATGCTGCAGTTGAAGATGAAAGTGCAAAACGTTTGAAGACAGGTGAGGAGCAACCTGTCACTCCAGATGATAGCATGTTGGATGCTGGTGAGCGCTCTCCTAAAGCACCACGACTGGAAAGCTCACCACGACAGCAGGTGATGAATCAGGTTACAAGTACAGACCTCTCCTTGTATGAGCATGAGGACGATGCAGTTTGCCCCCACTTTGAACAGGATGATTTGGACAAGCTTGAGCAATATGAACTGGAATTTTACGACGATGAATGGTTGCTGCAAGATGACAATTTTGCATGTGACAGCCTTGACATCAAGAGTGCCTTGAAAGAGCTCAGCTATCCATTTCTTCCAGTGAGCCCGAACTCTCTGACGATGAGTTGAAACGCCTTGACATGTTAGCAGATCAGGTGGAGTTACATCGACTTTCAAAGCTCAGTGTTCTGCAGGATCCCAACAACATACCTGCAGATTCGAAAGTGTTGAGCACGAGGTTTGTACGTACCTGGAGAGAGAAAAGAGCTGACGATGGATCACATATCTGGCTGAGAAGATCGAGGTTTGCAGCCAAAGAATTTGCCTGGCTGCAGCCAGAGCGAGAGTCGCTGTTTTCACCAGCCAGTGGAAGCATCATCTCTCGTGTGCTTCCTACGTTGTTTTTGCAAATGCGTGAGCATAGCAACAGTGTTTTGGTCAGCCTTGATGTGCGTGATGCATTTCTTACAGTGATGCAGCAGTGCCCAACATTGGTTCACACTACAGATGCTGGTGGTACAACACGAAGTTTCTCTTTAGGTCGAGTATTGCCCGGCCAAAGGGATGGAAGTTTACTCTGGTACAAGGACATCACTGACTTTCTCAAGTCCAAACTGGACATGGTTGAACATGAGCCCTATCCTTGCGTGTTGGCCACCAGAGACAGAGCATGTGCAGTGATGATTCACGTTGATGACATGTTGATTGTTGGACGCAAAGATTTTGTTCTTGGGAAGTTCATGGATACAATGCGCAGCAAGTATGACATCTCGATGGACGTGTAGGAGAAACCAGGTGATGAAGTGAGTTTTTTGAAAAGAAGTTTCCTTCTGCATGAGGATGGGCGTTTGACCGTACAAGCCCATCACAAACACGTTTCTCAGATGTGCTCCTTGCTGGGTATCAACAGTAGAACTCAAAACAAGAAAAGCCCCGGTCATGCAGATATGGACCAGATCGACACGAGCCCAGATTTGCCGGCCGATACGGCCACAACTTTTCGTACGTGCGTGGGCATCCTCATGTACTTGGCCAATGACATGCCGCACTGCCAGCATGTGATCAGGCACTTGTCAACTTACAATGCCAAGCCTACAGTCAAGAGCCTCATAGTGTTGAAGCACCTGGTTGCCTACTTAGCATGCCATGGAGACATTTGTATTTCGCTGAAGTGGATTGGACGCAACAATGGGGTGTTCCACTCCTATCCTGACTTGGATGCCACCCACAACATTCTGGAGTTGTTCACCGACTCGGACTGGGCCAGTGACAGGGCTACACGTAGGTCCGTGTCATGTTGCACAGTGTTTTTCGGAGGGTGTCTTCTTTACAGTGCGTCCAGAACACAGCGAGTTGTGAGTTTGTCATCCGCTGAAGCGGAGGTCTATGCATGCAGTTCAGGGGCAGCGGATTCGCTACTTTTGGCAAGACTTTTGAGCTGGCTTAGCGGGAAAGAGACCAAGATCTACCTCTATACAGATAGCTCAGGTGCACGTGGCATTTTGCAGAGAAAGGGTGTCGGGCGACTCCGGCATTTGAGTTGCAGAATCTTGTGGCTTCAGAATCTCATTGGAGTGGGAATCATCAAGTTGTCTGCAGTTTCTGGAAACACTAACCCTGCAGACATAGGCACTAAACGCCTGACAGCCAATCGTTTGCGTTCTTTGATGTCATTGCTTGGACTGTTCAACATGAGTACCAACACAGTGGAAGGTTCAGATGACCCTGGACGCATCTTCAGCAGGAGACAGAACGTGCGTACGTTGATCAGCGCCTTGGGCCTTCTGCAGTTACAAGGTTGCAGTGATGAAAACTCTGACAGCAGCAGCAGTTGGAGATTGGTTTCAACTTTAGCCCTTGGTTTTCTGATTTTGCTTCCTTTTGTGATGATGAAATTTACTTGCCGGCGCAGACCAGTTCCACAAGCAACTGCTGAACCTGCGCCTGAACCAGTGCCACTTTGGGAAGGAATCCATGAAGAGGACATCCCAACTTTTGAAACTACGGCAGATGTTCCAGAGCCATTCCAACAGTGGTCACCAGAAGCTTTGATTTTCTTCATGCTGAACAGGTGCCAACGCAGGCATGACGATGCTCAGACAGCAGAGCGCCGAGTCCTATACTTGCAGAGGATTGCATTGCTACGTGACCTTTTGAGAGATCTACAGAATGCAACAACTGCTCAACGGCTGCAGGCCAGCCACTTGGTGATGACTATGACAGACATCAGTGAAGATGAAGCAAGTCCTTTACATGGTGCCAATGAGACCGAACGCAATGCAGCCATCAGACATTCAGCTGATGCACTTGAAAGAGAAGACAGCGACACAGAGACCGCCTCTCAGAGACTTCGACGTTACTTTGCAAGTGAGATGGAAGAAATTTCAGATCCAGAGGAATGGAATGCTCTACATTTCCCTGGGTCTCCAATGTCTGAGAGAGCTGAAGATACTTGAAGGGAATCCCAACGAAAGTTGATAGCTTGGTAGATCTTTTAGAGATTTTGGTGAAGTGAGCTGAACGCTTCAAAGAAGCATGTGCAAGCAGCGGCACAGCAATACGCTGTCCCGGCGCCCAGTCAGCAAACCACCTTTTCCGAGCTTTTCTTTTGCATGTGACTTTGTAGTGGTGCCAAATGGTTTGACAACCATGTGGCAAGGCGGGGTGCAAGTCTTTTACGGCAAGTGACATACCTGTTTTCACATGCCATTCTTGCATCCATGTTTCAAGTAGCAACAGTAATTCATTCTATGTGATCTTGAGGCGCTTCCTTTCAAGGGAAAATAAACAAAATTGCAAGGTCCAGTTACAGCACTTCCAAATTTTTCAGTCTTTCAACATGACATTTTGTTGAGCTCCTCGCCGTCACAAGTGCTACCAAAAGGCTCACGTTTGTTGGCTATCGGCTTTACCTCCTCTTCTGCAACAGGGGGGATAGTGACATTGGAGGAGAGTCGTGTGGGCGAAGGGGCAATTTACATTTGCAATGACAGTGAAAATTTTTCTCATGAATGGATCTTGCCGTTGAAAATGGGTGATGCGACAGTTTGTGAAAAAGGTGATGGGTCAACCTGCGAGAATGGTGGCACCGTAGATGTCAAGGTGCAGCAGCAGGCCTGAGGAACCCCATGGACCCAGAGGAATTTCTTGAGAGAGCGGTGGCAGCTGGACATCCAGCGTCTTTTGGGAGTTACCTTCCTGAAACCTTGCGGAGATGTATATCCAGGTCTCTTGGCATGACTGCCTCCGAGCGCGTTGCGGCGCGAGCCAGTGCCTTGAAGTTTTGGCTAAGGACGTCCCCCGAACTTCGAACTGTTGAAACCGAGATACATGCAAAGCTGGATTCTGGTGTGGAAGAAGTTGTGCGCGGAAAGCGCATTGCGCTGTGGAAGGAGATGCTGGAATCGATTGGATATTCAGACCTCGGTGTAGTTGATGAATTTTGTAGTGGCGCCACCCTGACAGGACCAACTTGTCCGACGGGATTGTGGCCAAAGCAGTTCACACCAGCAACGTTGACTGAGGAGGAATTACAGCAGCAGGCAACAGTCCAACGACGCCATCTCACATATAGTCAAGTGGTCTTCTTTGGTGAGGAGATTGCGAGATCTGTGTGGAAACAAACACTGGATGAGGTGGCGAAGGGCGAGCTGGAAGGACCACTGGCACTGGATGACATCCCGCTGAACGGGCCGCTCAGCAAGAGTCTTGGTGTGGAGCAAGGTGGGAAAGTCCGCTGTGTGGACGATTTTTCAGCTTCTGGAGTGAATGCGGCAGCCCAGCCGCTGGAAAGCCCAAAGCCACACACTTTGGACGTGGTTGCGGGAATGATTTCCACCGTTATGAAATTTGATGGTTCAGGAGAGAAGTGGAACATTCGAAGCTTCGATTTGAAGAGCGCATACCGACAGTGTGCTGTGCACCCCCAGTCACCGAAGTTTGCCGTGATTGCAGTGGGAGACCCCACAACGAAGACCTTGAAGGCATTCCGCCTTAAAGCCCCCCCAATTGGGCAGCGTGAAGTCGGTGCACTCCTTTTTGAGAGTGGCACACAGCATTTGGACAATCCTGACCACCATCTTTCTGACAATCACAACAAATTATTTTGATGACTTCATATCTCTTGCAACAGAATCACAATCAGTTGACTTCACGGTGAAAGCTGTGCTACGGATGTTGGGCTGGAAATTCGCTGAGGATGGCCCAAAGGCACCGCCGTTCTCCCCCAAGGTTACTGCATTGGGTGTTGAGGTCGATGTCAGCAGGTTGCATCAGGGCTTTACTCTGATAGACAACATTGAAAAACGGACGACTGAGTTATCAGAAACAATTGCAGGATTTATCAACTCAGGTCGTATGTCCAGGAAAGAAGCTCTGAGATTGAGAGGCCGGATGCAATTTGCTGCAGGACAAATTTTTGGTAGGGTCCAAGCGATGCCTGTCCGCAGTTACGCAACATGCATACGAAGCTGGAGATGGACGATTGTCCGAGCGTCTTTTATCGGCGCCCACCAGATTCCTTGAACTACTCCGGCTAAAGATTCCCAGAGGCCTGAGCGCCAAGAGTACATCAACGTGGTTCATGTTTACAGATGCATCACACGAACCCAGTGCTGAAAAGTTTACAGCTGGGATTGGCGCGGTTCTTGTCAACAGCTTGGGAGAAAAGGTCAGCTTCTTTTTGGAGGAAGTTACAGAAGAAACTTTGACAATGATTAATGTGTCAAAATGAAAACAATCATTTTTGAATGTGAATTCTTCGCAGTTTTCTGCGCAATGTGGTCGTGGAGAGAAAAACTGACTGTGTGTAACATCGTGATCCATACCGACAACGATGGTGTGAGGGACTCCTTCATTTCCTGTCACACCACAAGTGACAATGCTGTGCCCATTCTCAACGCATGTCTCCAGTTGGAATTTGAAGCAGCTATGAATACTTGGATAACAAGAGTTCCGACAGAGTCGAATGTAGCCGACAATCCATCTCGATTTGATGTGACTTCACTAATCCATTGTGCAAAAGTGTCCTTTAATTCCTGTTCGATGTGGCGAACCATGTCGGATAGAAATTGGGGAAGCACCGCGACCTGATTCGCCAACCCCATGTTGTCAAAAGTGTGCATCTGCTCTTGCTGCTTCTTTAGTGAGGGTCATTTGACACAAGATTAATCAAGCAAACCACCGGCAAACGATTTAAGTTTGTGGCCAACGTGGCGAGTTTTCATGAGCCAACCACACGCATTTTTCATCTCAAGTTCACTGTGAACGTCTTTTGTCATTGTGACACATGTGCATGTTTACTTTCTCATGTTGTCATGTTCAACATGCTTTTGTTGTTGTTGAAAATTTTCACGTCCCACCCTCAGCCACCCAATGAGGGGTTGGGGGTGCCATGTCCAAAGCCAGGCACCGCGACCTGATTCGCCAACCCCATGTTGTCAAAAGTGTGCATCTGCTCTTGCTGCTTCTTTTGTGAGGGTCATTTGACACAAGATTGATCCTCATTGCTGTTGGGCTGGATTGCAAAATTTGGCCAAACCAAACCCAGTTCGTGCGTAACATTCCCCTAGAATTGTTTTGGGGTGCTTGGTTGTATATGGAATATTTTGTCATTTGGTCCGTTCATCAAAAATGTTTTCGCATTTCGTGGTGGTGACGTTTCCTTATTGACTCATTGTTTCTTATCTTTAGATTTTAAAGTTAACACCTGAACGTGGCCTGTTTTGCCAAACCATCAACCAAAACATTGTAGCAACACCCGGGCTTGCAGTATGAACCCCCAATGAGTTGTGATGAACAACGCTGATCTTTACCAATGGTCTTCAGATGGTTTTCAACCAGCGCTGTTTGGTTGCTGTGAACACAATTGCGGAGCAGAAACATCATCCGTATTCCAGCCCGAATAGGGAGTGGCAAAAGAAAGCGAAACACCCAAACTGCACGTTGTACTGGATCGTAGTTGGCAAATTCATTGTATTTTTTGTGAAAGAGGCGAAAGAGGCATCGCATACCTTTCCGAATGCGATGAATCGCTACAACGCGAACCCAAGTGGGAAAGCATCGCGCCCAAAATGGTTTCCCAATCAGGGTGCTCCAACAAACAAAAAAAATGAAAAAAATAGTTAAAAAAAACGTTAATGTGCGGAGGTAATGGAAAAAAACAATCATGCATGTCGAAGGAAACACGTCATGGTTGTGCCGTGCTAATCTTTGGATCGCAAGTTTGCGAGCGATAAACAAATTGATGGGAATAAAAATTCAACTCAACCATTTCATTACACATTTTGGTTAGATTAGATGTTGACCACGGACCGGATGCATTTCCATCCGTGCCAAAATACATTAAATGTTAAAAATGTGCGGGTAAGTCGTTTTCGATACTTTGATGCCGTTGTAATCCATGCAAATCTCCGAAAACATTGGACAAATTCGGACAATTACGGAATGCGATTTGCAACATGTAAGGCCAAGGCGGCCAAGGTATCCATCGTAAAATTAGTGGGAAAATGATTTGGTTTTTGATAGCCACCGATGCTGAATTCGTCATGCCATTGGCGTGAAGTGTTGCAGGATTAGAAATTATTAGCGACCATGGAATATTATACCAATGACGTGATTTTGTCAACTGGGCAATGCAGCAATGCAGCACCAATATAATTCACACCCAGGTGCAAGGAACGTCAAGGAACCGGTTTTGGCAAAAACCGTAAACAATAACAATAAAACTACAAGTCAAATAGGGGCCATTGCGCAGTCTGCCGAGTCTCGCCCCCAACCGAAGTGTCCTTTACGTGTTGAGTTTGTGCGGGGTGAAGTGAAAGGCGTCCATCAACGCATCCCACCGTCGACCCGGGAATGTGGCACCTCAGGATGACCGAAAATCGCGAAATTCGTCAAGAACTTCAGCGGGTTGATTGGCAGTTGTTTGGGGTCTACGTCTGCAAGTTGAATGGAGCACGCCGCGCCGGTGTTTTTGGCACATTTGGATCGGAACTAGGCGTTGCCGTGCGGTTTGGTCTGCCAGCTTTGACGCAAGGGGCAACGTGGAAAGTTGTTTTCAGGCTGTCAGCGGCTATGCTTCAATTTTTTGTTTGAATCAAGAGTATCGGGCTGATAGTCTTGGCAAGCGGGATTCGTTGCCAGCGCAGCGCTACGTTTGTGTCATTAGACCCCGGAGGCAAAGATTTCGGCACAATTTTCGCCCTTCATAGCGTCACGTGTTGTGCTCGCATTTAGCCGTTGTCACTTTTTTTAGTCGTTTCCGGAATGGGGTGGTGCTAAGGCCCAGACAATTTGTTTGCAGGCGTCAGCGGATGATTCGGCTGGAATTGTTCCGAAGGAAGGACGGAATGACGCAATGCATGCCGGAATGAAAATGAAAGGCCGCACGATTGAATGCATCAACCCTTTGCCTGCGTGCCCAAACTGGGCAGCCCCTTGAAGGGACAGGCGAAACCAATCACAAACAGAACCGGTTTCATGTCGCGACTTCAGCTTTTCAACAGGCAGTCAAAGCAAAACGAAAGAAAAGAACAAGTACAATGTTGCGCGAACATTCCCAACCCAAATCCGCACACAGCAAACCGCTTGTCAAATGTGAAATAAATGACATTTGAAATTGTCACGAGGAGCGAATCTCAACAAAAACACGTGGATGGTGTTGTTCACGAAAACTGACGGTAATAAACTGGATATTTTGTTGTTTCGCGTGAAAAATTCACAGGGTTAACATTTGGTCCACTTCATCCCTTGCTGAAACACCCCGTTCCCCCTTCCTTTGTCCCTGCCCACGGTCCAATCGCATATGATTACAAACCAAGACCGCTCACGTTCAAACTTTATTGATTTAAATGCTTAGCCGAGCGTACGAACAGAACCACACGCAGTTGCTTGGCCACGTTGGCTTAGGCTCCCACAAACCCACGCCAACTCCTCCTCGGACTACTTACGTAACTTTGTTTGGAAATCATGCATCCTTCGCCATTTTGCATTCCATCATTATCAATCAAGTACAACCGTGTTTCATGCGCGTATCATACTCGATTATAGTGAACTCACCTTGCCCGATCCAAAATCTTGCGTTTAGTTGGGGGGAGTTCCCGGGAAAGTCGCCCCAACCAGCGCTTGGATGCTGTGGAGCAGTTGCGTAAGATAGAAAACGATGTTTTAGAAGTAAATATTGTTGTTTCATTTGGCTTGTGTTTACACTGGTGAACTTGTTTTTTTGGGCCATGCCTGGCTCTAAAGTAGTGGCATCGATTTATCTAATTACAGTAGATGTTGGCCTGGAGTTAGGCTATTGTCGGGCGGATGCTTGGCTGCTGCTAAATGGCTGCGGGAGATCACCACAGGCAGCGTGCAAAACGGGCAGCTTGCAAACTGCTGCTGAGCTGCTGCCAGGCTGCTTCTAGACTTGTGCTAGGCACTTGCTGCCGGGCTGGTGGTAAACCGTCGCTAAAGCTGAGGGGTTTCCAAAGCTGTTTTCTGGCCTCGTTTTGGCTTCGTTTTTGGCCTCATTGGGACCCCCGTTGCACAAATATTGAGTGGAAATGTAACTCAGAACCCCCATAGATTTGTTACCCAAACATAACAAAACAGACATGAATCATGCGTTCACTTGGTGTTTTGAGCCACGAGATAACATGACATGCTTTAGGTGCCGGGCATCTGAGGAGGCCCCCGCTGTTGTCAGTTTTTGACATTTCATTAAAAAACAACATCATAGACGAGGGGGGTGGGGGGGGTGGGGTGGGGTGGGATAATAACGTCATTTGCTGTACGTTCTCATGCACTTGCACACATACGTCATGCTACGCTGCTGTACGTTCTCATGCACTTGCACACATACGTCATGCTACGCTGCTGTACGTTCTCATGCACTTGCACACGTACGTCATGCTACGCTGCTGTACGTTCTCATGCACTTGCACACATACGTCATGCTACGCTGCTATACGTTCTCATGCACTTGCACGCATATGTCATGCTATGCTGCTGTACGTTCTTACGCACTTGCACACGTACGTCATGCTACGCCGCTGTACGTTCTCATGCACTTGGACACATACGTCATGCCACGCTGCTGTACGTTTTCATGCACTTGCACACATGCGTCATGCTACGCTGCTGTACGTTCTCATCCACTTGCACACATACGTCATGCTACGCTGCTGTACGTTCCCATGCACTTGCAGATCGTAGGGCGGGTGTTAGGTGGATGGTTATGGATATGTAAATGATGATGATGATGATGATGATGAAATTGCTCCTGATGCTAAAGTTTCGTTTTTCAGCGTTTTGTGGTCCCCCTGTAAAATGTTTGAGAAGTGACAACAGCGGGGGCCTCCTCAGATGCCCGGCACCATGTTTTAGATGTAATTTGTTGTATATATTTTGAACATAAGACTGAGATGCTTTTGCAAGCAAATATATTTAACCTAAACATACACGCATCATGCGTTTACATGGGGTTTTGATATTGAAACACGTCATTTTGTGTAAACACCCCCATAGTTTGAAACCATTGGGGCGCTTTGCGTTCTCATGGTGTTTTGCAGATTTGGGATGGTAATTTTGTTTGTTCTCTAATTTCGTGCTGCGTTTACAATGGGCGGAAGAATTTGGGCGACTTTTCGTAGCAGTTGGGGGCGTAGCTCCATTTGGGAATGACAGTTGACTGTAACGTTGGGGGGCTTTCGCCGGCATTGTGTACATATCCAAGCGCCTAGGTTTGGGAACTGTTCCCAACAGGGTGCGCGGAAACTTGGTTTCAGCACTGCTTGAAGCTTTCATCATTGAGAAATAGAATCAAAGGTCCATATATATATATATACAGCAAAAAAACATGCAAGGACAGAAACTTGGCTGCCAGAGCCAGAAACGGAACAGAGGCATCAACCAGGAACAACACAACCAGGAGCACGCGATCATGACCTTGAACCAAGGAGAAAAACACTTCAGTGGATGCCCTTTCATATATGAAAAAAAAACGTTTTTACAGTATATCCAATTCGAATTGTTTTTAATTGGGGCAATGCACGCGCAAGTGTTCATAACATTACACTAGTTTTTCACCTTGTTTTCCGGCAGTCTTAAAGTCCCAGATTTAAAAACAATTTTTGGCAGAAGGGGGTTGCATGCCCAAGCGTATAGCCAACATTTTTGACGACTCATGACTTTTGTGCCGCAGTTGTTTGTCACACAACTTGGTGTGTTACTGGGTGGTCCTGCAGCAGGGTAGCGCCTGTGATTGAATTCGCGCGTGCCCCGCCCGCTGCCATCCCATATGCATGCGGGAAAGAATTTGTGCCCATGCTTGGGCAGGCATATGCTATGCCGTTCTATGGTGTAAGTGTTTGGATTATGTTAAGCCTGTACGCGTAGTTCGTGTCCTTCCGCGCAGAAAAAAAGACGGCGCTTGTGTTTTCAGGGTGGGCAAGGTTAGGGTTGCAGTTCGTGTTACGAACCCGGAAATAATGTTGTAGAAACGTCAGCCTTCCATTCTTCCAAAAAATATCGTACCTCCCGTTATCATGTCCGCTCATTCACTGTCCTTTTTCGAGGAAAACGCATGTTGCACCCCCATCAAAACAATTAAAAACCGCATCCTAAGAATTGATGCCCCAACCTGCAGAACCCAGACTGCCGAAATTTAATTTTCGTTCACCAACCCTTGGGGCTCAAAATTGGCACTACGTAACCAAAACCAACAATTTTCCTTTGTGGAGCGTGACGCGTGCCACGCAGATGTTTTTTCATGAATGTTTCTAGGTTTTTCCAAACAATGGGTCAGCTAATTTTTTGCCTTGAAGTTCCTGATGAATACGTGGTGTGGGTGGACGGAACATTTGTGACATTTTTTGAAAGATCTTCTTTGCTCACGTGCCAACCCCACGATGAACAACATCAATTTGTGGCCCGAACCATAGCCAGCGCTGACCGGAACATGTTCGCGCATTACTTCAAAAAATGAGGCGTTCCACTACATTATTTGTTTTGGATTGTACAAATTTTTCACGGCTGCATCACGTTAGTTAGTTGCAACGCGAACAACTTGTGCTTTTTTCATTGTTCCAAATCATTTGCACAACATTTGGTGAAAATTTGTCGTGTGTGGCATGCCATTTTGCGCGCCAGGCGCAATATGTGAGACATTTTTGTGATTGCAATTGCCGTTTTCCGCATTGGCACAGGTGCGCGACGTGTGAGGTTGCTTTGGTGTTTCTTGCCGTTCGGCGTGGCAAACGCAGAACCTGGTGATGTTGCAGCTTGCCACACTACACTCCACCCCGCCATTGCACGTTCCACTCCACATTCCACGCTCCACATTTCACACTCCATACTTTACACTGCGCACTTCACATTCCACATCCGCAATTCACACTCTACAATCTGCACTTTGCACTCCGCACTTTACACTCCGCATTTTCCACTCCACACTACACACTTTACACTTTACACTTTCCACTCCGCACTCTACACTTTACACTTCGCACTCCACACTCTACACTTCACACCTTGCACTCCACAAGGTGCACTCTACACTTCACACCCTACACTTTGCACTCTACACTCAACACTGTCCACTCCACACCCTACACCTCATGCTTCGCACTCCGCACTCTAGACTTTTTTCTTTGCGCTCCACACTCTAGATTCTACACTTTGCACTCCGCACTCTAAACTTTACACTCCGCATTCTGCACTTTACACTCCGCACTCCGCTCTCCACACTTTACACTCTAGACTTTACATTCTGCACTGTACACTTTACACTGCACACTCTACAGTTTGCACTCCGCACTCTACACTTTGCACTTTGCACGCCACACGCCGCACTCTGCACTTTACCCCTTCCACTTTGCACTTCAAACTGCGCACTTCACACTCCACTCTTTACTTTACGGCTTGCACTTTACAATTTACACTCCGCACTCTACACTTTGCTCTTTGCACGCCACGCTTTATAATGCACACTTTGCACTCCACACGCTATTTTACACTCGACACTCTGCTTCCCAGTCCGCACTCCGCACTCTGCACTTTGCACTTCGCACTCCACACTCTGCACTTTACATTTTACACTCCACACTCTACACTTTGCACTTTACACTCCACACTCTGCACTGTACCCTCTACACTTTACACTTCACATTGTGCACTTTGCACTCCACAATTTTTACTTTACACTTTGCTTTTTACACGCCCCGCTATACAATTCACACTTGTAGGTCCACACTCTACGCTTTACACTCCGCCTGACACCTCAGCCTATGGCTCCGCACTCTAAACTTTGCATTTTACACTCCGCTCCACACTCCGCACTATACACTTTACGCTCCACACCCTGCACTTTGCAGTTCGCTCTTCACACTTTACACTCCACACTCTACACTTTACACTCTGCACTCTACACTACACTTTGCACTTGACACTCCACACTCTACATTTACACTTTAAATTTTACATTTCACACTCTACACTTACACCTTGCACTCCACACTTTTACACTTTACATTCTGCACTTTACACTCCCAACGCTACACTTTACACCTATACTTTACCTTTCAGACTCCACACTCTACACTCTACACTTTGCACTTTACACTCCATGCTGCAGATGTTACACTCCACACTCCACACCCCACCCCATTCCATACTCCGAAGTCTACACTGGTAACATCACAGGGGAAGAGTATATAAGACTTGTTGATGCTTGCATGTCCTTTTCCTAAGCATTCTTGGGTCCAGTCATTGTGCAGCAGTCACAGGAGTGTGGGGGATGAAATGTCACAGAGAAAATGTTTCAGTCGCCCTTGTCAGTGTGTAGTGTTTCGGCACTTTGCAGCCATGTGCTTGACATCGTTTTCATTCTGAATATGTTTGTGTTGTTTTATGTTCCAAACAGGGTGGTATGTTTTCAGGGAATAGACTGAATCAGATAACCCACGAAACAGACCCGGTAGCATTGCACTTTGAAGTGTTCCCAGTCCAAAACGGTTACAACAACAAAAGATACATCCTATATAATAGCAATGACGACCTGACCGGGCACAAAGTTCATGTGGCGAAGAGCTACTCATGTCTTGCGAGCCTCTGGCGTTCTGCTGGTGTGGTGCACAGGCTGCTCCAGCCATACGTGGTTTGGCGTATTGACAAGACCTTCAGCAGTCAGCCGGGGCGCTCACTGGCACCGAAGGAATGCTCAAAGGGCACTTGAATCTGAATTCACAGTTGCACTGCCGAGGCATCCAGCCAATGCGAAAACAAACGATTTGCTAGAGTCGGCAGAGAGATTTGCAAATCAGATATTGGCCAATGATACATCAGCGCAAAACCAAACTTGGAGGTATGATGTCAGCAACGAAGAGCGTGTTTATGCAAACACTTATGTGAATTTGGGATCTGCCAAAGTGGTCGGCTTTGACTATGACTACACCCTGGTCAGTTACAAACCAGCCATTTTGCATTTGATTTACGACCTTGCCAAGGAGCAACTGGTTGGCGGATTGGGGTACCCCTCGGAATTAGTTGATGAACTTCCGGGATATGACCCAAAATTTGCAATCAGGGGTCTGGCAGTGGATTTGGACAAGGCATGGATTTGCATGTTGACTTTGCGATATCGAGTCTCTATTGCATTTTACGGCCGTGAACGTGTGGATCCCAAAGTTGTGGCCAGAACTTACAGGAGCGAAACAGGATCTGGCATTTTGCCACCCGAAGAGCGCAAAAAACGTCTGAAACCTTTAAATGACTTGTTTAGCACAGCCGAAGCCTGCCTTTTGGCAGATGTGGTGCAGTGGTTTCGTGACCGAGACATTCCCTTTGATACGCGTAGTGTGGTGACAGATGTTCTTGCAGCCATCACCCAAGCTCATGTGTCTGGAAAGTTGCATCGGACTGTTTCTGAAAATTTGGAAAATTATATCGAACCTGATGGCCAACACTTACTACAATTCCTTGATCGTTTGCGCGCAGCTGGCAAGAAATTGATGCTGGTGTCCAATTCACCTTTTTGGTTTGTGAACAAGGGCATGGTTCATGTGTGTGGTGAAGACTGGCGAAACCGTTTCGATGTTGTTGTGGTGTCCGCAGGCAAACCCAGTTTCTACACAGGGAATCGACCCTTCCGGGAGGTATCCACAAACACAGGCCGCATTAAATTCAAACCCATCACTGCGTTGAGTCCTGACGAAGTGTACTGCCAAGGATCCATGGCAGAGTTGCTTCACTTGATGGGTTGGGAGTCCCACAAGGGCAGTGCTGATTTCGATGGCTCAAGCATCATCTACATCGGGGATTCCTTATTTGCCGACTTGGTGGATGCCCGTCGTTTGTATGGATGGACCACCGGTGCCATCATCCGAGAAGTGAGCCATGAGATCACGGTTCAGAAGAGTTTGAAATGGCAGCGGGCCTGGAAAGTCTTGCAAGTGCTGACGCTATGTGCCCGGGAATGTCAGAAGACGTTCATTGATGAGAAACATGTGGACAATGGGGAGCAAAGAACATCCTACTCCACGGCAGACACTGAGATCTTGGACAAGTTGGAAGATTTGGCGGCAGATTGGAGGAGTCATTTGGATGGGCTTCTCAATCCCAATTTTGGGTCCATTTTTCGCACGTCCAGGGACAACGGAAAGACTGCCCAACCTTCCTTATTTGCACGATGTATGCAACGCCATGTGGATTTCTACACCTCAAAGGTCGAAAATTTGCGACTCTACTCGACTGACCATCGCTTCTATCCAGCAGACTACTCAATTGGAGTCCTTCACGAAGTGTTGCATTTGACGGATCCCGTTTCGGAGGCTTTGAGCCGAGATCCGAGATCCACCGAGGCCAATTGAGGTATGAAATTTGCAGCAAAATAGAACTAGTAGAGTGCATGACTGTTTGACCTCTTTCTGTGTGCCATTTGTTCAAAAAATCTAGTGAATCTGACCTTCAAATGTGTATGGATTCTTGAGTGTTTGTTTTCAAAACTGTTGCTTGTGAAGCTTCAGCTTGCTGTGAACTTTTGCTAGCTATTGCCACACAAGATTTTCTGGCAGTATGTAGGCTCAATTTTTTTGGCCATGATTCGGTGGCATGGTGGTTGCAATGGAGAGTCGACTCCGACAGAAGGATGCTGGAAAGAAATGAGCAGGTGAAGGATGCTCAGATCTCCGACAGTTTTTTAAAGGACTTTGTGCTCCGGTACAAAATCGATGAGGCTGCAGCTGTTGCTTTGCATTCCCTGCCGTTGGGGCAACAGCAGGAGGTGACCGGTCAAATCACAGGAGCAACGAACCCCTCTGCGGTTCTGCTGTCTCGCATCAAACGGCTGAAGCAAGGCCTGCCTCCGTTGAACAAGGCAGCCGTGGCAGCTGTGGCAGCTGTAAGTCCAGAAGCTACTGCAGCTACTGGCCTGGCTGGCCTTGCTGGCGTTCCAGCTGTGGCCACTCCGCCACCTCCACCAGATGACACCCGTGGTGCAGTGGAGGCCTTTTTGGAGCGACATTGCATCAATGCCGATGCATGTCAGTCCATCTGGGAGTTGTCCCCAGAACAGCAACGCTTGGTGATGTCCAGCGACTTGGTGCCTACCACTGGGGATGCGTTTGATGCCCTGATGGATCGTATCAGTGAGATCCTCCAAGGCAGCCCATTTACGTGACGTTACGTGGTAACTTTGGGGCAACCCAGCAACCCCCCCATTTTTGGACGAACCCAATTCCATCATTCATTGGTTAAATCAGTCAACAGTTAAATCTAGGTTTTTAATAGTTACATCATGTTACATCCCCATAAGCCGATTAGTTAACTTATTAAATCACAATTTCTTTTTTTGGACAAACATTTATGGAAGTCACCTCGGTCGGATCTTGATTTTGAGCGCCCAGAGTTGGAGACCCTGGACATGGCTGAGAATCCTTTCTTCCAAATCTTCATTGGCAATTAAATAATGAAGGCCCTTAATTGAGTAGATCCAACAATGTTCTGGGGAGTATCTTGTAGTAGGGCTATTAGGGGAAAGGGAGTACCAATGCAAGTATTTGCTTGGAGGTTTTAAGTCTTGTCAGATTTTCAAGCTGCACGACTCGTTGGGATGGGTCGGAACCCCGGACCAGATATGGTTTTTCTTTCTGGAACACTGATATTCTGTGTCCCCTCGATTCTCGGAACCACCCAAGTGATTCAATCAATGCAGCAACTGAAATTCTGTGGCCCTGGATGTTTCACCCATGGTGTAGTGGGTGTTTCACCCCTGGTAGGAGCCAAACACAGTCAGTACGAAGCGGATCATCAACGGCATCAAAAAGTCTCTGACTTCCTGGCGCGCTACGAGATCTCTGCAGAAGTGGCCCTGGCCCTTCGTAGCTTGCCCTTGGAACGGCAGGTGGAGATCACTGCACCGGATCTGACAGGAGCCAAGAACCCCTCGGCGGTGTTGATGTCTCGCATTCAGCGTAAAGGGCATGGCAAAGGTGATGGAGTTACATCAGCCCGAGGAGAGGTGAATGGATTTCTGCAGGCATTTCAGTTTGATGACGATGCCAAACGATCCTTCCTGGAGCTAAGGCCAGAGCAACAGAATCTCATCATGAGAGATGATGGGGTGGGCGACTATCGAAGATGTCGCAACCCCAGCGCGTATCTCATGTCCCGGATCCGCGCTGTCAAAGAGGGTGGTCTACCTCCACCAGCTGTTTCCAGCGAGGGTCACTGGTGGGAGCCTCCCAGCAAGTCGGATGTGGTCGAAACCTTCCTGCGGCGCCACAACATCGATGATGGTGGCCGTGAGGCACTACATCAACTACCTGCAGAGTTGCAGCTGCGCGTGCTGGCGCACGACCACGAGATTGGCCAAGGAGGTCGGAATCCTTCGCAACATCTGGTGTCGTTGGTTGGAATGGCCTGGGCTAGGACTTTGGGACCTCCTGTGGTTCTGGGCACCTTGGGTCCTCCCATGCCTCCTTCCATGCCTCCTCCCATGGCTCCCATTGGCGCTGCCGTGACACCTCAACAAGGGGAACTGCCGCAGGCATCACTGGCCTTAGAAGCACCTGGCGAGGCCGCCAAGGCGGCCAAGCCGTGGGAAGCTGAGGGAGAAGAAGCACCTGCCAAGAAGAGAAAGTTGGAGAAGTTGGAGGAGGATGAGCAGTTGAATAACAGTTTTAATGACCATTTGCCACTTGCAGTTGAAGGATTTCTGAGACTCAATGGCATTGATGCCAAGTCCTGTCGTGCAATGAGAAGATTGAGCCCCGCTGCTCAACAGAAGTTGATTGGCATGGACATTCGGCACCGAAGAAATCCGTCCGCGTTTTTGTGGACACAGATTCAGAAGCTGCGAGACAATCACGATGATAATGAAGAGGAAGTCAACAGGCCAGAAAGGTACAGACCTCCACCAGTAGAGCGGCAGAAGCCTCCAGCGTTGCAGAACACTTTGCAGAACAAAGTGCAGAAGCCTCAAACTTCGTATCCGTCGAGATTTTCCAGACCTCCTTCGCCCCCCTCACCGCCCAAGCGAAGAGAGAAGGGCCCTAAGGGAGATGTCGCATTCTTTCTGATCCGCCATGGGAAGGGGAGCTACGTGCCGCCATCCGTTGAAGTTTGTGGCGGAGCGCCTTTGACTTGTGGCAGAGCACGTCATCACAATGACATAGTAGTGCTGGCGCAGCACGTTTCCAAGAGGCATCTTGAGTTTCATGTGCAACGTGGTTCTGCTGGAGAGCCTATCCTGATGGTCCGGGATTTGTCCTCGAATGGCACCTGGGTTCGAGGTGAGAAGATTCAACCTGGACGATTGACGCGGGTTGTCCCTGGTGATATCATTTCACTTCTACCACCGAATGGCGAGGATGTTCCAGCCTTCCAAGTTATGGAAAATGCTGACTCCGTGAAGGTCTGGTTCAAACAAATGTGTGGGGAGAATGATTTTTCGACCATTGATGTTTGATGGAAGAACGGAGCTTGTGAACCTAAGAAAGAAGAGTGTATCCCATCCAGCTCTTTCTGGTACAAGGTGCCCATAGCTAGCTTTAAGTAGGGTTTGTGGTAACTGGTAGATGTATCTATAGTTAGATGGCTGTATAAACCAACTTAAAAACTGGTGGGCAGCACCTTGTAGAGTTATACCGTTACAATCCAATGATAGCCTTCCTGGGATATGACCTAAGTAGACCTAGGGGTCGCCCTCAGGCTGAGCGCATGGATGAAGCCATGGACTATGCTCCCTTGGCCAAGCCGGTGGCACCACCTGTAGATGCTCCTGCTGACGGTGAGGTGTCTGAATGGATTCGCAGCATTGGAGGAGGCGGCAAACTCAGCAAGCGGTTGATAGAGGAAATTGAGGATTCCTATGATCACTTGCGGCAGATTTCAGAAAATTACAGGCTGGGGGGTTCAAAATGTTCAAACTGGGGCCCTTTTCTGTCGCAACTTCCCCTCTAATGAAAATACACGCCTTGTGTTGAACAGCTGTTCCGATCGTTTCAAGGCAGAACATCAACGAGTTTCTGGATGTCCATGCTGTGGAGGATGCGGATGAACAGGAGGTTCTGTGGGTCGCAGTTTCTGCATTGTGCTCGTGGAACGAAAAGTAGAACACCCAAAGAAGCGCCCGAGAAAAGACTGCCTTGAGCTTGATGCATCCAGTGATCCTGCACCTATTCCACCGAGTTTGGAGAATGTGGAGAATTTGCAGAATTCAGGAGCATCCTGAGATCTCAGGGATACATTGCTAGTTGTGAGGTGATACCTTAATCTCGAGGGTCAGGTTGAAGCATATCACATACAGATGACTTCACATCTGATCAGAGTTCATTTGGTTCTGCTACTGCCGCCTGGGCTCAAGGTCCCCGTTTCTAGTCACACCCAGAGCCATGGACAAGGCACTTGTGAAAGACATCGAATATGAAAGTGGGCTTGGCTGTGCTTGCTGACATTGATTTTTTAAAGTGTTTCTAGGGACTTTTAGGTTGATGAGTTGAGTAGAAATCAGTCTGAACCCTTGCAGTTGTTGATCTGAGGCAAGTTCAATCCGGAGACCGGCCTTTCAGTCCCCCAGGCAGCTATTTGGATGGTGTTCATCACCATCTTCATGGATACCCTGGCCGCGACCATTTCCACTCCAGCACTCCCCTACTATGCAAGATCCTTTCATGTAAACAACGCAGCAGTTGGCTACTTGTATGCTGCTCGGAGCTGTTGATCAGTTTGCCTTCATGGTTTACACCTTCCAAGTCACATTACCCAGTTGTAAGTCTGCACAATGCACATGCATCCCTTGGTTCATGGCAGACATTCAATTGCTTAGGGATCTTAGGGCACCCCGCCTTCATGATGATGTTGCCATTCGGTGCATCACCTGAGGCTTCCTGGAGTTTCACCTCGGCCTTCTGTGCACCTGTCCTAGGCCAGCTGGCTGATAAGTTTGGCCGACGCAGCGTGCTGCTGGCCTCTCTGCTAGGTGCTGGGCTGGCGAACCTGGGCCAGGCCTGTGCAGGCACCTACTACCAGCTGCTGGGCTGGAGAGCCTTCTCGGGGATCTGGGCGGCAGTTGGGAACTCGGCACAGGTTTATCTCAGTGACGTTTGTTCCCCCTTGGTCTTGCCGGATTTCATGTCAAAGTTGTCAGCTGTGCCCAGCCTCGCAATGACCTTTGGACCTGGACTGGGCGGTGGCTTGTCGAAATTTGGACTGGAAATTCCGGTGCTGGTGGATGGGCTCTTGTCTCTGCTGGCAGCAGGGCTCTGCTTTATCTACCTGCCAGAATCTCCTGTTTGGCTCCAGTCCAGAGGCCATCCGGCAGCCACAGCATCTGATCCCAAGGCACCTTCCAAGGTCGCAAGTATTCCAGCAGGTGTGAGGGTGCTGGCAATTTCAGGCTTCTTCAGTGGGATCAATTTCGGGGTTGTGGTCTCCATGACGGCCATCTTTCTGGATGCCAAGCTGCAGTTTGATTCGCTGCACGTGGGCTTCACCTTCGTGCTGAGCGCCCTAGCCACCTTGGCTACCAGCATTTGGATCACTGGCTTCGTCCAGAAATCTGTGGGTCTCAAGTGCTGCGCGGTGCTGGGCTCCCTTTTGAATGGACTCCTCAGCATCGCTATGGCGGTCATCCCTGGGGCCTGGCCCACCATCATCGTGATGTGCCTGGCGCGGGTGGGGATGACCCTACGGGCCGCGACGAATGGAACCATCTTGGCCAACTTCACCGATCCCTCCAACCGGGGCACTATCTTTGCGCAGCAACAGTTCGCCACCAACATGGGCCGCTTGGTGGGTCCGGTGGTGGCAGGGCACCTGGCTGTCAGGGATCCTGTGCTATTGCCCATCCTGTTTGGATCCAGCTGCGGCCTCATCTCTGGACTGATCCTGCTGGCAGTGCCCATGCCCGAAGGACCCAAAGAGGTCAAGCAAAAACGCCTGCACGGCTTCACAGATTTGGGGGGTGGGAGCCTCAAGGGAATGGAAGGTGGGATGAAGTATCGTTGATCCATTGAAACCCTCTGGGGCAACATTCCCAAATATTATACTTAGTCAACTTTTGATCATCTTGATCACAACAAACCCACGTTTTCGATAGTTTGTGACCACCAAAATGGTAAAACCCAACTTTTCTCAGGTTTTAAAGGTAGGTTCCTTGGATCATGAGGTGCTGAGTCAGTGCTGGAGCTGGAGTATGGCACAGCACAGGCGGGTTGCTGAACATCGACAATTTTTTGAACATGTTTTACATGGATTGTCGCTAGATTTTTGACTCTGTGGCGCTTTCAAATCGCGTTTGATGGATTTTTCCGAGGGACACCTTGGATTCCGAGACATTGAATTTTAAACGGAGGCTGAACGGATTTTCTAAGCACCACATGCCATTTATTGAAATTATGTATGAGGTGAGTGTCGCCTAGAAAATCACGGAAAATCTCGGATGATCTTTAGTGTCCTAAAATGGGGGGATCCCATGGCCATGTTTTTAGATGGGAAAGGCCATTGGGTCGTGGGGGTCCCCCAGGATTGCGAGGAGTTGGGTAAATTCATGGGCGATCTTCTCTCCCAGCGTCGCTATCGCTGGATCTCGCGCAAGAAGGCCATCTACTGCGGCTCGGAAGCAAAGCGGTGATGGGATTATTTTCAGGTCTATTGATATTTATTATTTTTTGTTTAGTTTCAGATTTGTTTTGTAACAATTTTGTGGGTCCAATTTCTTGTTCCAGATGTTTGGATGTTATCAACAAGTATCAAAATTGTTGATCGACATTTGCGACCTATTTCCAAGCAGTGCTAGGTATGTTGGACAAGCTGCTGCCCGAACTCTCAGCAGATGTTGGGGATCATCTTGAAGATCTCCAGCGCTTGATGAAGCATGTGGACGCTCGTGAAATTGGTGGAAGGTCCCAAGGTCCCAAGGTCCCACAACTTTTCATGTGGCATATGCGGCATAGCATGATTTTGTTGGGTCTGGTATTGCAATTTCCATGTGAATTATATACATTGGAATTACACTGGAAACCAAACAGAGATGGTTTGGAGACCAGGATAAGCTCTTCAGGCTTGTGCGAGCAGATTGATCCAGATTTTTGTGGGGGCTGAATGCATGAACTTTGGCTTTGCTGAGGAATTGATTCAGAAAGACTTCGAGGGTGTGCAGAATCGGGATGTTTGCTGAGACATTGTTTGATCGACCGTTCCAAAAACCGACCCGCTGTATGCATTTATTCGGTCATCGCAACAACTTACCAATTTTTGCGGTCATTTCTAGGAGAAAATCAAGGTGTTTTACCAGTTTTTCCATATTTTTCCTCTTGCAGCATGTTTGTGTTTGGTCTGAGGGGGGGGGGCAGGGCGGGCCATAAAATCATGGCAAGAGTTTGATGAGACAACTTTGGTTTGCTTGACATGCCACATTCTCCGTCCATTTTTGGCTCAAGGCTGGGGTGACAGTTTTGCCAAGCAAACCAGTCACCTGTCAGTCATCTTAATGATATGACAAGATGAAACCGGCCGGTAGTCGACCCGCCGGCAGACGGAACACCGTGCAATATCTTCAAACTGGAGGCGGCTGCAAGGTTGAAATGGAGGAACATCCGCAAGACAAGGGGAAAGGAGTCAAGGAAGTACATAGAAGTAGTAAAAATTAGTAAAAGAAACGTGGTGATCGACAGATTTTTTCTGATGTTCATGTGGCTCCAAATCCGTAGCCACATCTTGCGACGAAGACACATTGTCCCAATGTACTTCCAGTTGAAGGTATGACAAACGAATATGATGATTGGGAGCAGACGTGATTTTCAACCCCTGACGCTTCCCCATCTGCGTATGTTTTTCATGGATTTTCCCACGAAATCTGGGATTTCTTTCCCATTGCCGCTCCAGGTGTCACAGACCCGTCCGAACCTGTGGAGGATGAGAGAGATTTTGTCAGTCCACACATCGAACTGCTGCCCTTTGTCAGGTCGCGTGGGACTGAATGGGACCGCCTGGGATGTGAATCCAGCATCCGGAGTAAACCATTCCCAACAGGAACATCCTCCCTTAGGTAAACCATCCTCAACTTTTTGGTTTGTGAAAAATACCTATTTTTCCCATCCAATGAAATACTGGTTGATCAATAGGTACACCGGTATACCGTATACCTATTATTGGACCATAATACTCCCCAATAAAATCCAATAAATCAGGTTTTTTTTTCACCCCCTATACCAATCCATGGGGGTATTTGTAGTGGGGCCAGGTTGCATGCGTCTCATCCGGAGTCAGGGCCTCGGAGATTGAAGCCGTCAGCCAGTTGAAACCATAGAACAAAAACCATCCATTTTGGAGCTGAGTAAATATAACTTGACCTCAGAGTTGGATGGGTTTTCCTTTTTTTTTCCCCAACAGCAGAATGCTTTGGGGTCTCAGCCCACATAGCCTTCGGGGTGCTCCGGGGCACTGCTCGACCCTGCCGCCTCGTTTCGCCGGTTCCGGGAACCAGGGTTCCGAGAACCGGTTCCGGGAACCAGGGTTCGGGGCAAGGTTCCGGGAACCCAGGGTTCCGGGCAAGGTTCCAGGAACCCAAGGTTCCGCAAACCAGACTTTCAAGCAAGGTTCTGGGAACAATGGGTTCTGGCTACCTTTTGGGTTCCGGGACGTCAAGGTTCCGGGAAGGTTCCGGGCACACTTGGCTTTCGACAAGGTTCCGGGAACCTTACCATGGTTTCGAGCAGCCAGAGCCTGGATTGTGCCAAAGTTCTGGAATCACCGGAACACCAATTTTGAGACATCCTGCAAACCCAGAGTTTGGGGAACCAGGATTCTGGCAAGGTTCCAGCAACACTGGGTTCCGACAAGGTTCCGAGAACCACCACAGATGCGGACCCACAGTTTGGATATACTTCCTGGATTATGCCACAGGTTCCGGACAGGGACAAGGTCAGAGTTCTGGCAAGGTTCCGAGGTTCCGGAAACAACCCAGGGGTCGGATATACGCCGTGGGTTGTACCAAGGTTCATGCTACGGACAGGGTCCCAGAAAACCAATTTGCAAGGAAACCAAGGTTCCAGGACCAAAAGGGCCCGGTCAACGAGCAATCGCTGACAGGGGGGGGGACAGCGTGACAATAAATCAGCGCGTCTCGGTTCCGGAAACCCAGGGTTCCAATATACGCTGTGGGTTGCGCCAAGGTTCCGGAAACGAGGGTTCCAGGAAGACAAGGTTCCAGGGACACAAGGTTCCAGGAACACAAGGGATTCCGGAAATCCCCCAGCCAATCTTGGGTGCTTTGTGGCCCCTCACTGAATTCCGAATTCATGTTCGTTTGCTCAGTGGGCGCACAGCGTCGGTCGACTGACCTGTTCTGATGTTGCTGTAAAATCTTCTGTTTGAACTGTTCCGATGTCGCATCTACCAAAGCACATGCCACATCAAGCAATTAAGTTCGATGCCTTGGAACACCTAAATATTGGCAGCAAACCTGTGTGAGGCTTCTCGAAGCCAGGTAGATGATTTTTTGAAAGCTAAGTGACCAAACAGCAACACACAATGAAACTTCAGACACAGTTGTGACACAACAACCAAGTATTGACATGAAACTAATTCTGGAATCATGATGGACAATTTGGCCAAAACCAACTGTTTCACCAATCACTTGCGCAAACTGACCGATGTTGTCCAAGCACGACAAGATAATCCCAAACCAACACACACACACAATTTTGTAAACACTTAATGACACACCGTGGTCTGCAAATACTGCCATTCGTTTGTAACCAAATGTATGTAAATTCAACTATGCGCGCTTTCTTAAAGAACATGTCTCATCCTGCCTTTGGTCCAAAAGGGGAGGGGGCAAGGCGGGCAAAAAATCGCCGAAGAGACTTAGGCTATGGAATCCTGTTCCTGCCATCATTAATCCGTCTTGGGTTGCAAAGTTGGACCACTGTTTGAAACCAACCGCTGCCGGTTCCGGGAACCAGGGTTCCGGGCAAGGTTCCGGAACTCAGGGTTCCGGGAACCAGGGTTCGGGGCAAGGTTCCAGGTTCCGCAAACCAGACTTTCAAGCAAGGTTCTGGGAACAATGGGTTCTGGCTACCTTTTGGGTTCCGGGACGTCAAGGTTCCGGGATCCCCAGGTTCTCGGCGCCAGGAAGGTTCCGGGCACACTTGGCTTTCGACAAGGTTCCGGGAACCTTACCATGGTTTCGAGCGGTTCTGGAATCACCGGAACACCAATTTTGAAACATCCTGGAAACCCAGAGTTTGGGGAACGAGGGTTCCGGCAAGGTTCCAGCAACACTGGGTTCCGACAAGGTTCCGAGAACCACCGCGGATGCGGACCCACAGTTTGGATATACTTCCTGGATTATGCCACAGGTTCCGGACAGGGACAAGGTTGCGGAACAACAATTTTCAAGAAGCCCAGCCCAGGTTCCAGAGAACCAGGGTTCTGGCAAGGTTCCGAGGTTCCGGAAACAACCCAGGGGTCGGATATACGCCGTGGGTTGTACCAAGGTTCATGCTACGGACAGGGTCCCAGAAAACCAATTTTCAAGGAAACCAAGGTTCCAGGACCATATAGGCCCTGTCAACGAGCAATCGCTGACAGGGGGGGGCACAGCGTGACAATAAATCAGCGCGTCTCGGTTCCGCAAACCCAGGGTTCCAATATACGCTGTGGGTTGTGCCAAGGTTCCGGAAACGAGGGTTCCAGGAAGACAAGGTTCCAGGAACACAAGGGATTCCGGAAATCCCCCAGCCAATCTTGGGTGCTTTGTGGCGGGTTCCGCACATGCCGATTCATGTTCGTTTGCTCAGTGGGCGCACAGCGTCGGTCGACTGACCTGTTCTGATGTTGCTGTAAAATCTTCTGTTTGAACTGTTCCGATGTCGCATCTACCAAAGCACATGCCACATCAAGCAATTAAGTTCGATGCCTTGGAACACCTAAATATTGGCAGCAAACCTGTGTGAGGCTTCTCGAAGCCAGGTAGATGATTTTTTTAAAGCTAAGTGACCAAACAGCAACACACAATGAAACTTCAGACACAGTTGTGACACAACAACCAAGTATTGACATGAAACTAATTCTGGAATCATGATGGACAATTTGGCCAAAACCAACTGTTTCACCAATCACTTGCGCAAACTGACCGACGTTGTCCAAGCACGACAAGATAATCCCAAACCAACACACACACACAATTTTGTAAACACTTAATGACACACCGTGGTCTGCAAATACTGCCATTCGTTTGTAACCAAATGTATGTAAATTCAATTATGCGCGCTTTCTTAAAGAACATGTCTCATCTTGCCTTTGGTCCAAAAGGGGACGGGGCAGGGCGGGCAAAAAATCGCCGAAGAGACTTAGGCTATGGAATCCTGTTCCTGCCATCATTAATCCGTCTTGGGTTGCAAAGTTGGACCACTGTTTGAAACCAACCGCTGTTGGGGATCTACGTCGGCTTATTTTTTTTCATTTTTTTCACTTTTTGATACGTGAAGACGATTCCCGGATTCCGAGGTCGAAAGGTACTCCCGGAGCCTTAGTCGAAGCTCAGATGCTGGAAATCATGGAGCTTAGTGGGCGACCCGAGAGCAATAAGAAGGTGGGGATGAAAACTGGGGGATAAAACTCTGATAGAAAACTTTCCCATCAAAAATTGGGTGGGAAAATGGGGTTTGTATACCCAACTTATGGCAATTTTAGAGGGGAAAATGATGATTCACCCGTGGATTTCGGCTATTTTCAGACAGGCTGACAGGCTTTCCTGAAAGAGGGGGATGGCATGTAGCCAAAACTGATCAAAAAGTTGGGTAAGGGTCAAGTCATTCCTTCATGATAGGAGGGTGCAGCCACAATGGCAGGGAAAGGTTGGTCGAAGTGGGGACTGGGTTCACATGGTTCAATGGGCCACAAACTAAGCTTGTTTGGGGGGATTACAACCGTCTAAGAAGTGATTTGACAGCCTTGTTGGGCTGCCTTCCTTTTGAAGTCGAGTAACGCCACCTCAGTCACAAGAAGCTGTAGTCAGCTTGAGCTTTTATGGCAATTGACTATACAGCACCAGTCTAGAGTTAGAACTTATGGATGGATGAAAACACCATAAAACACTGCATGATGTCAGAATCACACTGCCTTTTTTGCCTCTCCCGTTGTTCTTAAATGGATTGGACGACTACCAATCCATCTAAGAGTCACTCTTCATTAGAACAAAAATGCATTTTTTTCCTTGTTTCTCCCCATTTTCACCATGTTTTTACCCTATTTTTTCCATCTTTTCGTTCCCCGCAACGTGGGCCAGTTCCGCCTGGCCGTGCGGGGCCACAGCCTGCTGGTCTTGGACGACTCGGGCAGCCGCATCGCGCTGACGGAAGCGGAGCTGCTGGGTCTGGAAATCATCGCCAAAGCGGGGAGCGAGGGGATCCCACCCATGATTGGCTTAAAGGTGGTACAGCCACAGGACAGGGATGGGATGGGATGGGATGGGATGGATGTTTGGTGAGTTTGGTGGTGATCTGGGACTGGTGGTGATGATGGCGATGGGACTTCAGGGTTGGTTTGTTTTTCCTTTCTTCGAACGGAAGTGGAACTACGAAAGTGCTTCTGATGCGCTTGCCAAATGTTGGTGAAACGCTGTGATTTGCATTGCTGCTTCCAGTTGGCATCTCAAATGGGGGCATAAAGCACCATGGGGATATCACATCCTTCTACGTACAACTTGCAATTAGCAACTGTGGGCGTAAGCATCCAGAAACAGCAAATGGGATATTAAGCGATAGAACCAACAGAATCACATCATTGCATCATCCAGAATCTATTTTTTTGTGATATGAAGTGATAGAAACGACAAAATCACGTTTTCATCGTTATCAACACTTGCTTTTGGCAACAACTGGAAAAACACCTCGAAAGGACCCTCCGGCGGTGAAACCTCCCGAAAAAGCTCCGCCTGCGAGCTCTCCGGTGGGCGGACGGCGGGTGTGGTTTTTTTTCAGGGAAGATTCGGAAGATCTGTAGGATTTTCGTTCTTTTTGTTCTGATGTACCCTCTGGTAATTTAACATAGCTATTGAAATGGCCCATTTATAGATGGTTTACCTATTAAAAATGGTGATTTTCCATGGCTATGTTAAATAGCCAGATGGTATTCCATTTAGTTTCTATGAAATCTGAGAAATCTGGGGAGTTTCAGCTATTTCACGTCGCTTTTTAGATGGAACGATGAGCCCGAAAAAGACCTGAACGAAACTCCACCTGGAACCCTTACTGCGCTGCAATGCTAACCATATGTCCATGTTGAAGGATGAAATCCTGGTGTTCATTCGTGAAGTCCGTCACTTGGTTGTCATAGAATCATTGTTCTTTACTCCAGTTTTCGGTGGCAAAACAACTTCTGGTTGGTCGAAAAATGGCATGTTGGGTCTTGGTTGGTTGAAAACCACCAAATTTCGTTGGATCTCCCTAAAATTCGGTAGAATCCCGACTTTCGCTGGTTGGCTTTGTCTCCGAATCGTAATCCAGGATCATCCGCCATGGCCATAACATCCATAACTGGCAGGTTCTATCAGCTATATCACAGCTATATCATGTTATATTCCATCATTGATATCCCATCATTAGGTGCTATATATATAATATACATGTATATACTATATATATATAAGAGTCCGGACTCCGGATCCCTGGCCCCCCCCACCCCAATGGCATGGTCCCCCAAGCTCACGCTCTCGGGAACACGGGACACGGGACCATACATACATACATGCATACATACATGCATGCATGCATGCATGCATCCATCCATCCATCCATCCGGATGCATCCATCCACCCATCCATCCATCCATCCATCCATCCATCCTGTTAAGAATACAATAGTTTTGATATCAACAATATCCATAGTGTACATGGCAACAATGCACAGCACAATCTGTGCTCTGGATCAAGGCCTTGAGCCTAAGACAATTGCCAGAGGAAAACAATACAGCTGATCGTGCACAAGACAAGGACAATTGGACAAGAGGACAAACGTGAGACAACGTGGACACAACCCATCACAATCAGAGTGCCGGTGAAATCTTACATAGTAGTGGAGCGAGGATCCTGGTAACAATCCAGGTGAGCTCCAATACCAACACACAACAACAACCAGCAACAAAGACAGCAACAAGAAGGAGACAAGCCTTGACCCCACAAGTGGTAGCTTGAACAAACAGCCACAATGGCAGAAAACCCAGCAGCACCGGCAGGAGGCGGACAATTGCCTCCAATACCAGAAGACAACTTAGCTCACATGAACAGATACAAACTCAAACCCCCCTTCTACAATGGAGACTACAGCACGTTTGAAGAATGGAAGTACAAGTTCACAGCATAGACTACCCAGCACTACTACAAGCATCAGAGAACGCCAATGCAGAGCTGACAGAAGCACAACTACGAGGAGCAGCAACAACAATTGAGGATGGTGAACGACATGTTCGCCTCAGCACGGACTTGAGGTACATCCTCATCAATACAACAGCTGGGGCAGCGGCAACAGTCTGCCGACAACATCAGCACACAATTGGCTTCCAAATGTACAGACAACTTTGCATACGATTCTCAATACCACTTGGCACAAGATCAATTGGACACCTTACACGACTACTCAAGCCCAAATCCGACAACAACAATTTCGAGGAGTCATTCTCAACATGGGAATTTGAACTCCAACGCTTTGAGCGTGACAATGGACAACAATTGCCAAATGCAGTGAAGATAGCAGTCCTACTCAATGAAACAACTGGACCACTACAGCAACACTTACAACTGCTTTCAGGACAAAAACCAAACTACGCCAGAGTCAAAGCAACAATCATTGAATACTACAGATCGACAACGGCATTCAGTAAGCTACAACAACTCGCCACACAATCATCCAGCGTATCAACCAACTACGCTGGAGGACAAGCACCCATGGACATCGATGCAGTGCACAAAGGGAAAGGAAAACACAAAGGAAAAGGTAAAGGCAAAGGAAACATAAAGGCAAAGGCTACGGTGGATACAACGGCTACGACTACAACAATTACAACAAAGGAAAAGGAAAGTATGGAGGGAAAGGATACAACTCCCACAACAATCAAATTGGATACGGCAATCCTTTTGGAGGAAAAGGCAACAAAGGATACAAAGGATACAACAAAGGAAAAGGAAAAGGAAAGAACAAAGGAAAGCAAGTGACAGACACATGCTACAGATGTGGAAGAACACGTCACTACGCCAAAGACTGCAGAGTAGCAATCCACAACATTGGACAAACAGAGCCACAAGACAACGACGACACAACAGCACAATGGTACACCGACTACTACGACAATGGATGGCACTATCACGACTACACGACACACCACCAGCCACAACAATTGG
Source organism: Cladocopium goreaui (assembly GCA_947184155.2). Lineage (NCBI taxonomy): Eukaryota > Dinophyceae > Suessiales > Symbiodiniaceae > Cladocopium > Cladocopium goreaui. The sequence goes on along the minus strand of CAMXCT020000855.1, from coordinate 67,246 downwards.
CATTACCACCAATACCAGCAACAAGCAGTCGGAGCAACAACGCCACACCAATACATGTGATTGCCATGATTGGCAATGGCCATCATCAACAACCAACAACTACGACGACAACAGACAATACCCACATTATGATCGACAGTGGTGCAGCCACACATGTCTGCCCACTGTGGTTTGCAGACAACTACCCAGTGCACAGGATCGACGAAGCACAACTACCAAACCTTAGAACAGTGACCAACAAGACCATGCAATGTTATGGTGTAAGATGGGTCTACATGAAGTCACGAGGACAACCAATTGTCATACCATTTATGTGTGTGACATACACGACCCAATTCTGTCAGTGACAAGACTGACAGAACAAGGTTTTGACATCAGGTTCAACGACGCACCCACAATGAGCCACAACAAGGGATTCGATGTCTCCTTGGTCCAACAACACAACCTGTACTACCTACCAGCAACAATCGTGAACTTGGAACAACACCAGCAACTACAACTTCGACAGACACCAGAGGGCGTGATAGCAATGATTGCCCCAACCACGCTGACACAAGCAGGACCACAACAAGTCCTTGGAGGAAACAACGACTACTGGAACTACAACAGTGAAGGATACCTGGTGAGGTACCACAGGAACAAAAGGAAGGCACTATTCGTTCCTGGCAACAATTGTCCAGTATCTCTTGAAAGATTGAGCAACTATCGAAGGACAATTGTCAGACGGCCAAATGGGCACAATGAGGATTTCGTGGAACAGTACAACGACTTGGGTAAGAATGCACAAAAGCGAATCCTACAAGGTGATGCCTGGACAGGAGAAACTTGGTTCAAAGTGACTGGACAACCAGCAGCCACGCAACCATCTGCAGCACAACCGAGGACACCTGTGCCTCAACCACAGCCACAGCAGACAACACAAACAGAGCACCAGCCACCGGTGCCACAACTGCCAGCACAAGCAGAAACACGCCAGCAGACAATCAACCGAGAACAACTCTTTCGACATACAACCAAAAAGTCACCACTAACAACGACGGCAATACCAGGACCACAAACACTGACACCAAACTCTGATTACTGGATCAGAGAAGGACACTTGTGGAAGCGTGTCCACGTACAACCACGTACAACACTTCACGTACCAGAACAATCAGATGATGGGCCGAACATTGAACGATTGACTTCAGAAAGAACAACATTGGTGTCACCAACAGAGCAAGCAAGAGGATGGAGGATTGACGACAATTGGAAGGAATCAGGAGCAAGACCACTTGACAGACAATGAGCAGGATCAACAAACTATGAGGAAGATGTCGAGCACAAGTATGAGTATGACACAGACAATGAGGAAGAAACACAACAAGCACAAAGACCACGAGGAATGAAGGCCCCACAACAACCAACAAGGCAAGAAAGATTTGAGCACGAACTGACACACCTGCCATACAGATCTTGGTGCCCAATCTGCGTGAAGAGCAAAGGCAGAACAGATAATCACCCAAAACAGACAAGCAGACAACCGGTGATACAAGTGGACTTCACATACATGAAAGCCTTTGGAGACAAACAAGTACTACCAGTACGAACAGCAATAGATGTCGAATCAGGTATGGCAATGGCAGTCCTTGTCAAGGACAAGAACCAACAACAACAATACCTGGTACGATGTCTACAAACATTCATGTTTGAATGTGGACGAGCACAAGCAACACTCTCACCAACAACACTACAAACAGACCAAGAGGATTTCATACTGAACCTCTTGAAGACAGTTGCGCAAAACCTTGGAGCAAACATCAAGGTACGACAATCACCAGCCTACTCGTCACAATCACAAGGCAGCATCGAACGATACCATCGTACACTCATGGGACAAGTGAGAACACTACAAGTCACAACAAAATACAACCTCACACTCAGTGTACAACATCCAATCCTACCATGGATTGTGAGACACGCAGCATGGCTACTCAACCGGTATGCCATTCACAATGATGGGCAGACAAGCTACCAAAGAAGATGGCAAAAGGATCACAAAGCACCACTATGCGAAATGGCCGAAACAATACAATACATGATTCCCACAACAAGGACACAACCAAGATTCTTCAAAGGAATCTGGCTTGGAAGAGACGCAATGACAGGAGAATCAATAATAGGAATTCCAGGCAAAATCATCAGGGTGAGAACCATTCGAAGACAAATTGAACGAGACAAATACGACAGGCAACTCCTGGATACAATCAATGTGTATCCATGGAACTCACCAACACCGCCAACGGCAATATCACCACAACTACTTTTACCAGCCAACCCACAAGCAAGCAGCTACGCCATTGGAACACAAACTGGCATCCCAATGACTGAGACAAGCACACAAACACAACAAGCAGGAACACCATTAGCACTACCAACATCAGCACAACAACTACCAACAGACTCCACAATGGCAACAGCACCGTTGGCAACTTCACCAACGAACATCACAAGACCAGCATTGCCTTTACCACAAGGCAAAAGACCGCACGAAGAGCCAACAGGTCAAGCTGAGCCAAAACAATCGAGAAAAGCACAATCCTCAGCAGCAGTTAGCCGAGGGCAACACGATGAACAGCCACACTCCAAAATGAGGATACAAGCAGTGACAATCACCACAAAGAAAGGAGACACAATCACGACAGCATCGTGTGAAGACGAACAAGAAGCAGAAGTGGAACGAATGCTACAAGAACCCTTCGTCTACGACAACGAAGGACTGGACCCCAAGAAAGTCCAACAAGGAATGAAGAAAGAAGCACAATCAATGAAGGGACAAGGAGTGTTCACAGAAATCAACTACAATGATGTCCCTGACGAATACAAAGCAAAGATTATAGAATCCAGATGGGTCAACAAGCCGAAACAAGACGAAGTGAGATGCAGAATCGTCGCGAAAGGTTTTCTGGAAACAATCCAGGACCTCGACAACATCTACGCCAGCACACCCATCTTCGGGATTCTGCGAATCCTGTTGACAATGGCACTACACAAGCAATGGACAATACAAGCAGGCGATGTGTCAACAGCCTTTCTACAAGCACCAGCAGCAACCGACAATTTGTACATGTGGCCACCACCTGAACTCTATCCAAGCGGCCGCAATAGCACAACAGTATGGAAGCTCAACAAGGCAATCTACCGATTGAGATCTAGCCCAAAATCTTGGCAAGACCACTTCGCACAAGTCCTACAACAACTTGGACTCACACGACTCACAAGTGAGCCCAATGTATACAGAAACAAGGAACAGACAATGTTCGTGATGGTCTACGTAGAGGACCTACTATTCCTGGGACAACACCAAGAGGTCAACAAAACCTTCCAGGAAATACAATTGCACGTACTCCTACGACCAACAGGCACACTCGGAGTCGAACAAACAATCCAATTCCTTGGAAGAGACATCTACAACGGCGGAGACCACTTTGAACTCAGCCTCAAACCTGAGTACATCACAACACTTCTGAAAGAAACGAAAATGGAAACAAGCAATCCAGCATCAGCCCCAGGGACGGCAACCCTGAAACAATCCACAAACGACGAAGCACCCTTAGACAAACAAGAGCATGCAGACTACCGACGAGCAGTAGGAAAATTACAATGGCTCACCTGCACACGACCTGACATCAGCTTCGCAACAAAGGAACTAGCGAGAGATTTACAACAACCAACACAACACAGCCTCCGCAAGTTGAAACATCTCTTGCGGTATCTACGCGGAACACAACAATACAAGATGATCATTCGACCGACACACACACACACCACAAACAACAGAACCTATCGATGTGAACATCTATGTCGATGCGGACTGGGCAGGTTGCCCGAACACAAGGAAATCGACAAGCGGATTCATCATCACAATGATGGGATCCGTTGTACAATTCGGCAGCAGGACACAAGCAGTGGTAGCACTATCATCGGCAGAATCAGAACTATACGCAATCGGCACAGGGGCACAAGAAGGCCTACACATAGCCAACTTCATAAAGGAAGCAACAACAAAAGTGAACATCCGCATACACACCGACAGCACAAGCGGAAAGAGCATCGCAACAAGAATCGGGTCATCCAAGAAGGCAAAACACATTGACCTGAAACACTTGTTCATACAGCAACTGGTACAAAAAGGGATCCTATCAATCCACAAAATCAGCACACACGACAACCCAGCGGACATACTCACAAAGTATGTTCCGGCAGAGGTGCTTAACAAACACCTCTACATGGCGGGCATCCACAGCCCACAACATCGCAACTGACCGCCGGCATAACACTGTTTCACAACATCAGAGCATCCCCTGCGTGTACAATACACACACGGTTGCTCGAGCCATGGTACACTATTTTCTTAAAGAATATGGATACCATCGACTATATGTATCACTATATCACCTACAAGATCTTCGTTTCACTATGATATATACTATGTCATCTACAATTCATCATTGACGTCATCTTTTGCTGCATGTGAGTGCGACTGGACAATGTCGAGTTGGAACAATCCTGAGACAATCGTGTTTGAATCGTTTTACTTTTGAATTGACAATGCATGAGCAATGTCGATGAAACACTAGTTCACCGCAGCCGCGTCTGCTCACAAGCGACCCGACAATACGGTGAACAAGATCATCTACAAGAACGCCAGGTGAAACAATGATGGCACCCAAGGTGGACGTGCCAAACTACAATGAGTTCAGATCGACTACAAGAGCCTGGTACTTCTGGGCCAGAAGTCAACGGCCACAACCTATGTGGACCGTGCTGCACTGGCCAATGAAGAAGAGGCCACAATTCGCATCCTGAAGCCTGAGGAGACAGACAAGACAGCAAGACAATTGCTGTTGGGCTTGGACGGCAAAACAACGACCGTCTTCAGCTTCACAATGGAGGAATATGTGGCCATGATCGCAGAGCAAGAAGGAACATTGACCTACATCCCCGGTGATGTCCGAGCTGGCAAACGGTGGCTCCAGACAATCGGGGTCCCCACAATCCAGGACGCAGCAAATCAGCTGTGTTGGCACGTGTCGAAAGGACACACAACGCCATCGTCAAGCACAGTGATGGTGGCAATTCAGTTGGACCTCAACAATTGGTGCTCCCATCACACAATGAAGCACGTCAATTCATTCCAGCGTGGATATAGCCTACAGATGAGGCAAGTGCTGGAAGGATTCCAATACAATCTCACCGCCGAAGAGTTGTCGACAATGGTCGTTGTCAACTATGACAACTACAATGTGCTTCAACTGGCCTCACGCTTTGTGTGGTCAAGTGGATATGTGTGGGCATCAGCAATGCCAGTAAATGTGCTCACAGCCCTGGAGGTCAAGGATGATGAGAACAATTCTCACATCATGACTGCTCTCATCCAAGGCCTATACAATGGAGGCACAACTTGCCTCAAAATCATGCCAAAGCACATCCGAGACAAGGCATTGGAATTCCTGTTGGATCGCAATCTGGCAACAACCCCAGCCAACATGATCCCTATGCACAGCATGGTCATCCTGACCATGCAGCCTGCGTCATGACCAGGTCTGACAATGAGATCCAGCAAGTTGGGAATAAGGAGAGCAGGAAACGCCGTGCTGACGACATGGAAGTCGAACAGAAGGACGGCTAGAAGATGATCTACAAGATCCAAGAAGATTGACTATGATGACACCACATCTTTGCCGACAACGAGACAATCAAAAGACGCACAACGAGTCGACAATGAGGCAAAGAAGTGTACAGATCATCAACAATCCACTGTACAGACTTGAACAATTTTTTGCACTGAACAATGAGAGAAAAATAATGCTGATTTCAGTTCCCAATGATGCCAATGGACAATGTGAATGGACAATCCTAAACGAAGTGGCGTGCACAATGCCGCCAATTCGAGGGACGGTGTTAAGAATACAATAGTTTTGATATCAACAATATCCATAGTGTACATGGCAACAATGCACAGCACAATCTGTGCTCTGGATCAAGGCCTTGAGCCTAAGACAATTGCCACAGGAAAACAATACAGCTGATCGTGCACAAGACAAGGACAATTGGACAGGAGGACAAACGTGAGACAACGTGGACACAATCCATCACAATCAGAGTGCCGGTGAAATCTTACACATCCATACATACACACACACACAGACATACATACCTATCTACCTACCTACCTACCTACCTACATACCTACCTACCTACGTACCTACGTACCTACGTACCTACGTACACACGTACATACATACATACCTACAATACCTACATACATACCTACATACATACATACATACCTACATACATACATACCAACATACCAACATACCAACATACCAACATACCACCACCACAGGCCACAGGGGGGGGGACCAGAAGAACCATACCACCACCACAGGCCACAGGAGGGCGGGACCAGAAGGACCATACCACCATCCATCCATCCATCCATCCATCCATCCATCCATCCATCCATCCATCCATCCATCCATCCATCCATCCATCCATACATACATACATACATACATATGCACACACACACAGACATGCATACCTACCTACCTACCTACCTACATACCTACATAGCTACATACCTACGTACCTACGTACACACGTACACACGTACATACATATACACACACAGACACACATATCTACCTACCTACCTACCTACGTACCTACGTACCTACGTACCTACGTACCTACGTACCTACGTACCTACGTACCTACGTACCTACGTACCTACGTACACACGTACACACGTACACACGTACACACGTACATACATATACACACACACAGTACCTACGTACCTACGTACCTACGTACCTACGTACCTACGTACCTACGTACCTACGTACCTACGTACCCTACCTACGTACCTACGTACCTACACACGTACCTACGTACTACGTACCTACGTACTACGTACCTACGTACACACGTACATACATATACACACACACACAGACATACATACCTATCTACCTACCTACCTACCTACGTACCTACGTACCTACGTACCTACGTACCTACGTACCTACGTACGTACACACGTACATACATATACACACACACAGACATACATACCTATACCTACCTACCTACCTACCTACGTACCTACGTACCTACGTACCTACGTACCTACGTACATACATATACACACGTACCTACGTACCTACGTACCTACGTACCTACGTACCTACGTACACACGTACACACGTACACACGTACACACGTACATACATATACACACACACAGACATACATACCTATCTACCTACCTACTACCTACTACCTACGTACCTACGTACCTACGTACCTACGTACCTACGTACCTACGTACACACGTACATACATATACACACACACAGACATACATACCTATCTACCTACCTACCTACCTACCTACCTACGTACCTACGTACCTACGTACCTACGTACCTACGTACCTACGTACCTACGTACACACGTACATACATATACACACACACACAGACATACATACCTACGTACCTACGTACCTACGTACCTACGTACCTACGTACCTACGTACACACGTACACACGTACACACGTACACACGTACACACGTACATACATATACACACACAGACATACATACCTATCTACCTACCTACCTACCTACCTACCTACCTACGTACCTACGTACCTACGTACCTACGTACCTACGTACCTACGTACCTACGTACATACGTACCTACGTACCTACGTACCTACGTACCTACGTACACACGTACACACGTACATACATATACACACACACAGACATACATACCTATCTACCTACCTACGTACCTACGTACCTACGTACCTACGTACCTACGTACCTACGTACCTACGTACCTACGTACACACGTACACACGTACATACATATACACACACACAGACATACATACCTACCTACCTACCTACCTACCTACCTACGTACCTACGTACCTACGTACCTACGTACCTACGTACCTACGTACCTACGTACCTACGTACCTACGTACCTACGTACCTACGTACCTTACGTAAACACGTAACATAGTACCTACGTTACCTACGTACCTACGTACATACGTACCTACGTACCTACGTACCTACGTACCTACGTACCCACGTACACAAGTATAAACATATAACACACACAGACATACATACCTATCTACCTACCTACCTACCTACCTACGTACCTACGTACCTACGTACCTACGTACCTACGTACCTACGTACCTACGTACCTACGTACCTACGTACCTACGTACCTACGTACCTACGTACACACGTACATACATACATACGTACCTACGTACCTACGTACATACGTACCTACGTACCTACGTACCTACGTACCTACGTACACACGTACGCACGTACATACATATACACACACACAGACATACATACCTATCTACCTACCTACCTATCTACCTACCTACCTACCTACCTACCTACGTACCTACGTACCTACGTACCTACGTACCTACGTACCTACGTACCTACGTACACACGTACCTACGTACCTACGTACCTACGTACCTACGTACCTACGTACCTACGTACCTACGTACCTACGTACACACGTACCTACGTACCTACGTACCTACGTACACACGTACATACGTACCTACGTACCTACGTACCTACGTGCCTACGTACCTACGTACCTACGTACCTACGTACACACGTACCTACGTACCTACGTACCGTACCTACGTACACACGTACCTACGTACCTACGTACCTACGTACCTACGTACCTACGTACCTACGTACCTACGTACCTACGTACACACGTACCTACGTACCTACGTACCTACGTACACACGTACATACGTACCTACGTACCTACGTACCTACGTACCTACGTACCTACGTACCTACGTACCTACGTACCTACGTACCTACGTACCTACGTACCTACGTACCTACGTACACACGTACATACGTACCTACGTACCTACGTACCTACGTACCTACGTACCTACGTACCTACGTACCTACGTACCTACGTACCTACGTACCCACGTACCTACGTACCTACGTACCTACGTACCTACGTACCTACGTACCTACGTACCTACGTACCTACGTACCTACGTACCTACGTACCTACGTACCTACGTACACACGTACATACGTACCTACGTACCTACGTACCTACGTACCTACGTACCTACGTACCTACGTACCTACGTACCTACGTACCTACGTACCTACGTACCTACGTACCTACGTACCTACGTACCTACGTACCTACGTACCTACGTACCTACGTACCTACGTACCTATGTACCTACGTACCTACGTACCTACGTACCTACGTACCTACGTACCTACGTACCTACATACGTACCTACGTACCTACGTACCTACGTACCTACGTACACACGTACCTACGTACCTACGTACCTACGTACACACGTACCTACGTACCTACGTACCTACGTACCTACGTACCTACGTACCTACGTACCTACGTACACACGTACGTACCACGTACCTACGTACCTACGTACCTACGTACCTACGTACCTACGTACCTACGTACACACGTACCTACGTACCTACGTACCTACGTACCTACGTACACACGTACCTACGTACCTACGTACCTACGTACACACGTACATACGTACCTACGTACCTACGTACCTACGTACCTACGTACACACGTACATACATACATACGTACCTACGTACACACGTACACCTACGTACCTACGTACCTACGTACACACGTACACACGTACCTACGTACCTACGTACCTACGTACCTACGTACACACGTACCTACGTACCTACGTACACACGTACATACATACATACATACAGGCCACAGGGGGGGGGGACCAGAAGAACCATACCCCATCAGGGGGGGGGGGACCATGGTGGGGGAGGGGGGGGGCTTGGGAGTCCTGGGTCATATATATCTGTATCCCCATGAACTCCCAAGTGTGGCCAGGCCTCTGAACTCCACAAGGCTCGGAAGGTGGTGCCGCCTCCGGACATGGCCTGGCTCATGGTGGCGGAAGGTGGCGAGGCGGGACATTTTTTTTTGGGTCCAATGGCCATGGAGATGGTTATTTTCCAATGGAAATGGTGGTTGAATGCTGGGAGATGGGGGAGATTTCACCATTCGGAATGGTGATTTTCCAATATTTCCCATGGTTAAATGGTTGAGGACATGGGCTGATGATCGTCGGAAAGGGGAATTTTTCACTATGGGGATATAATTCTGTGGATTATGATTATGAAGTGATAAATGATGGTTGATTAATGATTTGTTTGGGGATTGCACCAACCAATATATTTGGGGATTGTCATCATCCATATTAACCAACCAGCATCATGGAATGACAGAGGAATTTGAACACTGCTCACCTGATTTCAACCAAGTTTTTTCTGAATTAACCACCAGACACCAGAATGGAGACCCTTCCCCCGATTCGAAAGAAAAACTGACAGGAGTGTCTTCATCGAGCAGCTTTGACCCTGGCGGGTGCCGGAGCATTGTCACTCCGGCGCTGCAATTGATGCTTTGAAGGGAGCACAAATGATGTGGTAAACCCAACAACAAACCTACCATGTGGGGATGTCTTATACGATCAATTTCAGGCGAAATTCGGGATGGTTTCTTCTCGGCTACACCGTTATACCAAAACTACGAATATCTCTTTGGATGTGCATCCGAGCTTGTCCAGTGTATATCTGGGGTTGGTCCCCTTGATAGCTGATAGCTGTGGTTCTCCAGCACATCCCACCGAGCAAAACCCGAAGCCTAGCCAGGCGAAGCGATTTTGAAGCTGCCTACCACATGGAGGATGGTGTGGTAGGCTGGGAAGATCTTTTGGAAGGGATTGGTGGCTTGCACCAGACTGGTGGTTGTGTTTTCCCGACAAAAAATGAGATCCGCAGAACTGTTTATCAGGGGGGTTTGAAGTTTCACCAGAAGGTTTGCCCTTGAGGTGCTGGCGCTTTTGGCAGTGTCCATCGGGCAAGAGCCGGGCCCTGAAAACAACTCAGTTCTGGGCCGGGATACAAATCGTCCCACCTGGATAGGTCACACTTCCCCCTTTTGAGGTGACCGTTTTGATTCGCGTTTTGATTCGGATCTTTGGTTTGACCGTTTGACCCACATCCGCTGGATTCCATAGGATTCCCTGCCTGCTCTTTCCAGGCCAAAAATTCCAAGGGTGAGAAGGAGTGGCTGCCAGGGACACCTTGAAGATTTGGGTGACCCATGGTGACCCAAATTCCTTTACACAAGCTGTATGTTTGGATGTGGCAATTCCATTGACCCGGGCATAACATGGTATCACCCAAAGCCTACATAGGATTGACCCAATGTGAGCAGTTACTCAGAATTTTCGGAGAGACTTCGAATGAAACTTGGCAAAGGAGAGAAGTGGAGAGCCATTGGTGGTGAAGTGCTCTGATCTCAGGATATGGATCTGGATCCACTGCATAACTTGGTGTCATGAAACATGGCTGGCTGGACAATTCCCCAGGTCGTTTCACGATTTTCCCATCAAAAACAATTGTTTTTTGCGGGGATTTCCCAGCTAGCCCCTTTGAAGACACCGGGATTTCCTGGTTCTTTCGGATCAAGATTCGGCGGCCAAGTCTAATTGCTTCAGTGCTTGGTGTTTTCTACTGAGCAGTTGGGCAGCCACATTTCTGAAAGAAATGTTGGGTTCTTTGGGGAGCGAAGGTAACACATGATATTCCCATTGACGTGGTGCCTTTCCATAGCATGATGCTGGTGGGTTGCGCACTTCACCGTTGTTCAACTCAGGCGTCGATCCAGAAGGTTTCCACGACCCTTCCAAGGGCCCTGTGAGAGAAGCGATTCCAAAGCTTTTGTCTGGAGCTCAGAAGCAGATCCTGCAGAGATATATAGGGCTTTATGGGGGATCCCCAAGTCACCATGGGTTTCTGGGTGGTGGTTTGGAACATGAATTTTATGACTTTCCATATATTGGGAATGTCATCATCCCAACTGACGAACTCCATCATTTTTCAGAGGGGTACGTCAACCAGGTTTCAATACTAAGTCTTTGTATGTCTTTGTCAATACTAAGCCTTTGTCTGAAATTGGTATAGCCCCTGCTATGGCCAAATTTTTGGTGCACATTTGGAGGTTTTTTTTTATTCTATTTTCAGACAAACCTCCGGCGTTCAGGCGATCGGAGATGGCCTTCATGCTGACAGCCAAAGGGTGCCGTCATCGATGTTCTGTTTGGGAAAACTGAGATGATGGATGTTATTGGTGTCCAAAAACAAACACAAAAACGATTTGTATATCCAATAAAAATATATAAAAATCACTTGATGTACATCCATGAATGGATGGGACAAATAAAAATAAAATGGATGAACCAACGGACCGATTTTTCGCACTGTGCTCTTTCAAGGCATCCTCACATTTTGGCGCTGCACGCAGTTTTCCGTCTGCCAACACATCAGTGGGTCCTAGTGATGGATTGCCGGAACCTCATCGGAGGCAGTGTCATTGCTTTTTGGGTCACTCTTTTGGTTCAGTGTGAATTGGTTTGAGGGAAAATTTCACCGGAAACCTCTGATATTTGGCGAATAAATTTAATTTTTCCATCTTTTTTTTCTGTGTTAGATCTTCCCTAGAAAACCTCCACCTTGTTTTGAACCTGCGGATCTGTCGTCCGCCGAGTTTGTGCCGGTGGTGATGCCTTTGCTCACATTGCGAAGACTGGAGTGCAGACAGAGGCCGAGTCAATGTGATGGTCCAACTTTGGTTCTCCCAAAAATTGTGCATTGAAAAAGAAACATGGTGATTCTTTCCAAGATCAATCATGAATATATTCTGAATATAGAGTCTATGAAATTATAGAGTTGCGGGGTCGGAGACTTCTGAATGAACTGAATGACCTCTTGCGATCCTACAGAAGATCCCTTGCGCTGCAGATTCTTTAGCAGCAAATGAGTGTTTGACCATACCCTCTGGTAATTTGTTACATAGCTATTGAAAATGGCAATTTATAGTGGATTTACCCATGGAAAATGGTGGATCTTTCCATAGTTATGTAACAGTTTACCAGGCCGGGTAGTTGTTTGATCACAAGAAGTATGTGTTGCAAGTGAGCTGCTTCACCTCCCTGGAGGCCCATACCCAGAAGTTCAACCCCCCTGGAAAATCCTGGCTTAGTAGTAATCCCTTCCCCCTATTACTAACCGCCCCAAATAATAAAAAAACTAGGGTCCGTCTCCAATTTTGGAATTTGAGGTTGGCCAATTTGATTTTTAATTGATCCCCTTTAGAAAACGGTTTAAACATGAAGCTACCATTTCAGGGTTTCACCCCTTAATAAAAACTAGTCAACCCCGGGGTGTTTTTTATTAGGGTCTGTCCTGTCTTTTAAGGTCGAAAAAAAAGTATTTTATATTGAGGTTTTTAATCTACTATTAGGGGGAAGCTTCGAAATCCAGTTTTTGGCAATATTTTGATTAGATTTTAAAAGGAAATCTAATCGATTTTGAATTAGAACAAAAAATATATATATATATTTTAAAATAGGGTTTTAAATTTACTATTAGGGGGAACCCTAATAATAAATACCTCCTAATAATAGAAACTTCCTGAGGTGTTTATTATTTGGGGGTGTTAGTATTAGGGGGAAGGGATTATTGGACATATTGGCTATCACATCCGCATTTTCAGGATGGTTAAGGCATGTTTTGCCATGTTTGATGCTTCATTTTTAACCAATCAGCATTTTTTGTAACCAAGGGTGAAATCTCAATTTCAGTGGATTCAATGCCTGATTTTTGGTTGAACATGGCCCCCATGGTTGAACCCCTCCCTTCATCACTTTCCAGGCCAGCTGTAAAATCCTGATCGATGGCTTGCTCAGTGCCTTGAGTCATTTGGCGGGCTTGCGAATCCTGCACCGCGACGTGAAACCCGAGAACCTGCTGCTGCAAACAGGTGCGGGCCAGAAGATGCGGGATTTGGGAAATAGGGGGGGTTTACCGAGTTTACCACCTTGCTTTTTCTGAAACATGAAGGGGGATTTGCTGCCAACGAGTATTGCCTCAATTTTTTTCGAATTGGCAATGCTTCTTGGGAACAAATGATGGCAATAATTGGATTTACAAGCGACAAAAGACAATGTTCATGGACTCCAAAAACTGGGGACATCCGCACACAATTACTGTCCCCATTTGGAGAGAGACCCGAGCCATTGTCAGTTTGGATATCTACAAGTTCCGTGTCCCACCGGTTCCAAAGATGGCTCAACTTCCCTGGAACTGGCCACACTTGTTGCAGCTTGAGGTGGCCGTCCTGTTCTCTGCGACTTTGGCCTAGCTTGCCATGAAACTGATGTAGAGGAGCCGGGTCAGAAGTTTGGTTTAGATTCCAACAAAATAGGAAAACCCATGGTAAACCCATGGTAAACCTTCATGATGCATGCGATGCTGTGCCGAGGAGACCAAACGGCGTGTGGGTTCTCCAGGATACATTGCCCCGGAGGTCTTGCAATCATCAGCCTGTAGCCACAAGGTGGGGATGTGTCGTTGCTAAATGTTGTTAACTGGTAACTTTGCAGGTCAATATGAACCACTGGGGATGTTGGAACACATAAACGCGGACCTGGAGGCGGATGTTTTCGCAGCAGGAGGGACCTTGCACTTTGCGATGACCGGCAGCGCCCCTTTTATTGGGAAAGATATGGTGCCTTGGCTGGGTAGGGCGGGATGGGAATGAGGAATCTCAAGTGGTTTATATAAGATGTTATAAGCCATCGATAGCCCGTTTAGAACTGGGGAGATTCCAGATATGATATATTTCAATATATTTCAATATATTTCAATATATTTCAATATATTTCAATATCATTTGGTTATACTGTGGCTGTATGAACCACTTAGGGCAATGGACTGCCATGGTGGCCATGGTGCAGGATGTGGTAGACCGTTGCCAGGCGACAACGCTTCATAAGACGATGCATGAGGAGGCCGGGGGGTTTTTCTACCGAAATCCCTGGGTGTTTTTCAAGGACATCCAGATCTCCAAATGGTGGGGTTTTCATGGGGTTTCAATATTTAAGTGTTAATTTCATGGTAGAGTACCCTCTGGTAAACTGTTACATAACTATGGAAAATCACCATGCTATTAATGGGAAAATCCACTATTTCAATTGCCATTTTCAATAGCTATGTAACAGTCATTACCAGAGGCTAGTGGAATCTATGTGTCAATCTTGTAAACCATGCTGGATCTTTGAATCTGTGACTTTGGTCCACGGAATCTATGTGCGTTTGGTCCACAGCTCTGAACGTCGCTTGTCCGGACTCTCCAGCTCTGGTCCCAGGTCTACTATGAGGGAGTTGACTCCGTTGGCCAGGGGGCCCACTGTTTAGATCCTCATCCATTTTCATAGGGACTTATATGGATTTATAATGATCTATATATATATATAAATAATATATCCATCATGTTCGAATTCATGGAATGATCGGAAGCCATATCTATCATATTTTCACTGTGGTACATAGGGATTAGCCTTTTTAGTTTAAGCCTCAGCTGCCTAGGGGCACCACGTCAACCTTAAGGTGACCAGTGCAAGAAGTTCGCGCTTCTTCTCTTGTCGGACTCTATGCTCTAGTGAGCAATGTGGACAATTGTGGACATACGGTGGATGGAAGAAATCCTGCACCAGTTGATAGATGGTTTATCCCATTATTTATAGGGTTTCAACCATCCAAGGTGGTGCAGGATATCTTCCATCCACAGTAGACCCTGAGGCTTCATTGCAGTGTCATGTTTGAAAGCTTCGAAGCTCCAAGAAACCATTTCTCAGGTCCAAGACACCCGAGGAGCGTCCGTCTGCCCAACAGGCCGTCCGGCCAGTGACCTGCCGTTGCCCGGGGCCATGGCATCCATGGCACTGCAGGCGTTACGGCACGGATGGTTCGGGCGACGCGTGGAGGACGCGCACGTGAAGTCTGTGCCTTTGTGGCCTCCTCAGAGCCTCAGGTTGCACCGAAAATGGCAAGTTCTGCGACCAAAATTGGTTTCCAGTTACTGCTCTGTGAAAAAGGCCTGCCGGCCGTGCAGTCTCGAGTTCAGGACCGGGGGTTCTTTTTTTGCTGACCAGATCCTCCACAGTGTTTGCGAAATTCTGGCAACTGAAAACACACCCCCTGAAGAATTTATAGATGATTGTGAAAGTTTGCCTGCAAACTGCATGACAGTGTAGTAAAGGTTTAATTAGGGTGGAGGGTGGGTCCTGCCGGAGTGATGGCCCAAATGCCGAGCTCCCAGGGATCAAAATTTTGATCTCGATTTGGGCCACCCGCTGTCGGCATGGCACTTCCTCCAGCTGCTACCGTGAGTGCGGTGACCGACGTTGCGGGCTTGATCGATTTGATGGGGATGCAGGACGGGGTCTGGCGAGGCTTTGTCGGTCAGGTGGGCGACCCTGGTACCAACATCGGCCACCTGGCTGCTTTACCAGCACAATTGATTTCAGCGGCCTGCTCCCATGCTACCATGCCTGACGGGAGCGCCTTTGTCCCCATTCATGCCTCTCAGGTGGGGCTAGTTTGGCGGGTGGCAAGGAAGCATGTGTTTTTAGCCAATGGCGGTTTGGAGGCAGACTTCCAAGACGTCGAACCTTGGGACTTCGTGCGGAATCCTGGACAAGCAGCAGCACCAGCAAGTCCACCAAAGGCATCAACAGTCAAGGAGAACGTTTTGAAGATGGCCAGCCTAGTGGATCAGACGGATGAATCTGAGCTGTTGCCGGCTAGCATGGACAAGGTGCAGGAGTGGACGCAGAGGTACATCACGTTGATGGGAGCACCTCCAGAAGAGGAGGAGGAGGCGACAGATGCCCAGCTTGCAGCACTCCACAAACGGACTGTGTTGCTGGGACACCCTCCTTACGTGGATTTCTCAGTTTGGACGCCGTTCGGAAGACGTTCACTTAGGTCCCAAAAGTTCAGGACTTATGTACCCCTTGGTGATGGCTCCTACATCATCAAGGAGCTGCCAGGCCCACAGAATTTGACTCAGTGGATGGCGTGCTGGAGGGTTTTCAAAGTGGCGGCATTGGCACTGGGCATAGTCAGCCTGGCAGCGTTGCAACAGTACGAGAAGGCCATTGAGAAGCTGACATTGCAATGGCCGTTGGCTTGGGGCTTGATAGTTTTGGCAGATGATAAAGGTCGTGCCGAACGCTTGGAGAAGATCAGGCGCAATGTCATGATCGACCAGCAGGCGGGCAGGGTGCTACCTTTGGATTGGGACGAACAAAACCCTTGGTCAGCCTGCTTCAAGTTGCTGGCCAAGGACGAGCAATATTGGTCAGAACAAGTGAGGCATCCTGCAGCAGCATGGACGGCGGCAGGGAGTCACGGAGTACCTGTAGCGCCGGCTGAAGCCATAGCTGCAACTCATGTGGTTGGGGGCTCTGACGTTTTGCAGGCGCCCAAGGAAGAAAAGGATGAGAGGAGACGCCAAGCAAACAGAGACAAGCGGTCAGCTCGTAAAAAGAGACAATGGGAAGATCGAGAAGAGCTGCGCAAGTTGAAGAGCCAGAGATCAGACTCGGACAAGGGTCAGGGCAAAGGACAGAACCAAGGCAAGGGGAAGTCGAAAGATAAAACAGGAGCAGAAATATGCTTCTCATGGGCGCAGGCCAAAGGCACGTGCGCTGATGTACCCGTAGGAGGGGAGTGCCGGGGCAAAGTCCGTCGGGCACATAAGTGTCAACTCTGCCTGTCACCAGGCCATAACAACAGCAACTGCCCACAGAAGTGAGCAGCTGTGAGGCCAAAAGGTGCTGTCTTCTCACCCGGGTTTTTGCCTGGGGATTCAGGGAGACGGGTTGGGCGGGGTCATAGTTGACATGTCTTCACATTTTGTCGGTTGCATTTCATTGGACAGGGTTTTGAATTGAGTTGAAGTTTTATTTCATGACATGAAGTTTCATTTCATTGGTGCATGTTGACCGGCAGTGCATTGAATCTGAACCGACTTGAGGCTCAAGCCGCAGGGATGGAGGAGGACAACGTAGACTGGGACCCTGATGACGTCAGTGTCATCCAGGGCGAATGGCATCCTCAGGCGCTTGAGCTGCTGCGGTCGACGGGAGACTTCGCAAAGTATAAGGAGTCCCGAACCTTCAGGTTTGTGCACTTGTTCAGCGGGGCCAGGGACGTGCTGAAGCCGGCGTTGGAGAAGGCAGCATCCAAGGAGGGGTTGCGCATCAAGGTGGAGTCCTACGACAGGGACGGGCCGCAGAAGCAGAACCTGGCAGAGGACAGGCCGTACATGGACCTGCTGGAGACGGTCGACACCATTGATGGAATGCACGCCGGGTTTCCATGCGGAAGCTTCAGCATGGTGCGCAACAGGCCAGGGGGCCCACCGCCGGTAAGGAGCCGGGAGTTTCCCTATGGCCTCCCGACGAACGATGTCTTGCAGCAGAAGGAGGCTGACACCGGCACAGTTCTGGCAGTTCGGTCATCTATGTTGGCCTCCAAGGTGTTGGACAACCACCGCAAGAGGAAGGTGGGCGAGGTGGCAACATTAGAAAATCCACCGGGCTCAGAAGCCGGCCAAGACTGCCCTGCATGGCTTCTTCCAGAAATCGTGGACTTCCTGAAGGTTTATCAAGCACAAAATGCATTTTTCAACTCATGCATTTACATGCAGGGCAGGCACCGATGGCTCAAGCCAGCACGTTGGTCAGGCCGACTGCAGGACCTTGAAGAGCTGGCGGGAAAGTGCGCCTGTCCATCATGGGTGGTCCACGAGATTCTGAGGGGCAAGGACAAGACATCAGCTGCAGCAGAATACCCGGCAGCTCTGGCGGAGCGCTATGCCAACTTGGTCATCAAGGTCTTCAAGCAGAACCTGCAGTTGGAGTTCTGGAGGTACAAGCTGCAGACCAAGGAAGGCGAGGTGAACAAGCTGCAGAAGAACTGGGTGAAAAGTAGGGAGGCTAGAACGCCACCTCCCCCCAGCACGGAAGGAATGGCATCGTCATCGAAAAGAGCCTGGCAGGTCGGGGACATATCCAAGGACTTGATTCCCCGGCCAGATCTGATGTCCAAGAGCATTCCGCACTACGCCTCCAAGTGGGGGATGCGGGCTTGGATGCAGCGCTGTCTGCAGCGCGGCTCTGGGTACGGAGTAGTGCAGCTTGGATGCGTGGTTTTAGCCACGCTGACACAGAGTATGAAAGAACAGAGGAATTCAAAAATGCATCAAGAAGAAAAACATCAAAAAAAAAAGAAAAAAAGCAAAATCAAAAAAACAAAGAAAAAGAAGAGCTGGAAAGCCAAAAAAAAAAAAGAAGAAGTGACATCCTTCAGAAAAAAGCTCGTAGTGAGCAACAGAAGGATGACCAGGGTTGGCTGGGCGCCGTGGCTGCGGCTGTGCTGCTGCTTGTGTCTGCTTTTGCCTGCCTCTGCATGTCAGGAAACCTGGGCTGATTTCGCTTCGATCTCAGCCCCATGGAATCCGTCCACTGAACTTTGTGGACAGAAAGCACCGCCTGATCTCGAAATGACCTCGGGCCTTTGGAAAAGCATTAGTTTCTCTACCGGCCTTCCTGGTATGGCAAAGACGCATATCAAAGGCCCCCCAGAACACCTCGACGTCACCAGTGGGCAAGCCATGTCGGCTGCCTGTCGACGTCGTGTGCGCTGTCACTCCGCCGTGCCGCTGCTTGTTGCTCCGCGGCGCTGGGAGAGGCTGCGCTTGCGTATAGATGGAGCACGTGAGATTTTGATTTCGAGGCTGCAGCAGTTTCTTGCAGGAATTGATGCCTGGCTTTTGCAGTCGCCTCTGTGGCTCATGTGTGTTGGGTTGAGTTTTTTGGGAGAGTTATGCCATTGGTTACTGTGGTTGTATGTTTGTCGGTACTATCCGGTCACCATTAAACCCCCCAGAAGACTTGTTCGACCTAAGCTGCGTAAAGTGGTGGTTCCCACTTGGTTTCAGCTACTCAAAAGAACAGGTCCATGGCGACAAGCATGCCAACGGTGCCTGTGTGACACTGTGGTCCAAAAAGCTAGGATGGTTGGTCCGCAGAGAATTTGTGGAATTAGAGGTGCTAGGGGTCTGGGCAATTGTTTCAGAGCGGCCCCTTTGAAAAGCATTGGCAGTCAAGACAATGCTCGGGTCCGAAAGTGCGTCTTTTTGATCCAAAACAGATGGAATATTCAGGTGCCAAAAACACCTGAAGTTGCGTTTCAATGTGCTGCAACGTCCAGCCCTCAGATTGCCAACGCCATGGATTCGCAATGCGCACAACCAGCCGGTCCAAGGGGACATCTTGGCAATAGGGTTGTGCATGCCGTCACAAGTTTTTTGGACAAATGGAACAGTCACTCTCAGTGCATGGCTGCCAAAATAAACAAGGAAACTGATGATGCTCACAGTGGAAAAGAAAATCATTTCGGATTGCCTCAGTGGGCTTGGAATCTCAGGGGTGGTATGCCTATGGGGTCCCGTGTCACGCGCAGAAAAAGACAAGAAAAGCAAGACAACAACAGTCTTGCCAGTGCCCTGGGAGAATTTTTGTCACAATGGCAGAAACAACACCCGCCAGCACGGAAAACACAGAAAACCAGTTCTACGGCGTCTTCCCAGGATTGGTACAAGGGGTCGAGCGATGATTACGACTATGGTTATTGGAATTACGAGGCCCCCCAAACTCATTCTGATGAGAATTTGGTTCAAACCTTGTTGACCTTCTTGAATACTTGTCAACAACAAAAAACCAAAGACGAAGAGGTGGTTGAACACTTGCAAAACACTCTCTGGGAATGGGAGCAAACCAAACGTCCTGCCCAACGCGCGAACCTCAGAAACAACTTTGGGGTTGAGCAGTCGGGAAAAACCACGGTCAGACCACAGTCGCAACCTCAGATCGCGCGCGGTCCGCCTATCAGTGCTGTCAACCCTTGTGAATGGTCAATGGCCATCAAACTGGGGCATAAGAATGCTTACATTCAACAAGTTGGTGACGGGAAACAGAGTGAGTACAACTTGGTGTGTGTTCGAAGCCTGGATGATTTATTGGAAATCCAAGACATGAGAAAAGCCATGGAATGTCTTTCTCCATTATCTGTTTTGATTGATGGTAAAGTTTCATTGGCTGAAGGTCGGCATGTGAAGGTGTCAGTTAAACGTGGCCCAAATAGAATGAAACTTGAAGAAATGACTTTTGCTTGCCTTGGTTTGGCTTCTTTGGCTCCCAAACCTAGGGATCCCAAAACTACCAATCTTCAGAAATATCAGCCTGATCCCAAAGTCTCCATCCGGGTCTGCGCTCCTGCTCAGTATCGAGAGGCCTTTTTGCCACAAGGGGAATGGGACAAAGCGAAGTCCATTTTGACCGAAATGGCCAACTGGAAAGTGACGCCCGTGTCAACCCTTGTCGGCGGAACATGGCAATGGAAAAAAGTAGGCAAGTGCCATACTCTTGTCGGCCACCTTCGTGTGAGCCCTAAGGTGGCTGCTGCTCTCGAATCTCAAAGCGGAAAGCGGGCGATTTTTGTCACAGCTACTGGGGTTGGGCGACGTCCTGAAAAGGTCAGATGGCTGCTCAAAGCGGCTTCCATGACTTGTGATAATTATCTCCGGCAAAGCATGAATGAGGCCATTGCTCGTGGCCAATCCTTGAAATTTCGGATGGGTGGAGGTTCGGATATTGGCATTCTGTATCTTCCCACTGATAGCATACCCAAAAAGAATATCCACGTTCATATTGACGGTGTCCCGAGAAGTTGGGACGCCACGCATGTCACGACTTTCATGGAAGAACAAGGGTGGGAACAAGTTGTGCCCATCACCTGGAGAAATTTCCGTCGCCAGGTCAAATGGATCTTGAAAGCTCAGCCTCCTGATGATCCTTATGATCCAACCAATTCCAATTGCACTTGGCATTATGTGGACGATGTTGACCAAAGTTTAGAAATCCATGTCACTAAGGCGGAGGGTCGGTTTCCTAAGCCTCAGCATGTGCTGCCTGCCACTCCTCCAAAGCGCAGGTTCGAAACACAGAAACGAGCTCATGAGGATCATGAAGTTCTTGATACACAGATTGATGAACCTGAAAACAGTGAAGAAGATGAAGAGGCCGTTGAGGGTGATGGCAACGGCCAAGAGAAAGAACGCCCCAGAAGCCGAAGCCCAGCTAGGGTTAAGCCGAAAAAGTTGGACTTCAAAGAAACCACGGAAATGATCAAACCGGAATGGGATGAAATTGCTGATCTTATCAACAACAAAGGTTTTGAAGAAGTTGATTTTGGGGGAAACGGAGATTGCGGATTCAGGGCCATTGGCTGCGCCTTGGATTACTACAAAGATCCTACCCAAGTCAGGACGCCAGAACAATGCCAACGTGCTGGCGCCAAACTCAGAAGTCAGGTGGTGACCCACTGCCGCAAACATGAAAAGAGCTTCCTTCCCTTTTTCGCTCCTGATCCTGAAACTGCTAACGAGGATCCTACTTTGCAATCACAATCCTCGTTTCAAGATTGGCTCGATGCTATGGGTCGACCTCGAACCTGGATTGATGGGATCGCACTGAGGGCCCTGTCCATCAAAACGGGTCATGTGATTGTAATTTGGAAGAAGGAAAACAAGAAGGCGCCGTGGCGGCGTACCACGTTGGCTCCTACCTTTGACCAAGGATGGGCCAAAGCTGCTAAGGGAACCCAGCCAATTGCTGTCCTTTTGAAGGATGATCACTACACTTGGCTCAAACCTCCACAAAAAGAGACCGTGCCCAATGCATGGTTAAAAGAAACGGTTTTTCCTGCCAGACATGAACTTCAAGGCGCTGCCAAGTCTTCGTCAAGCATGGCCACTCCTTCGGTCCACACCATTTCGTTGCATGGTAAAAGTGCTAGGAGTTCTCGAAAACCCACGAATAATTTTAGTGATATGCCAACACCTTCTGCTCACACCATTGTTGGCCAGAACATGTTCGACTCGCCTTGTAAAACTAAGGCTTCCAAGCAACGCTCCAAAGGTAAAAAAAAGAGTCCTTTGAAGCGACTCAAACAGATGAGTCGAAGTCACACCACCAAGGACGACAGGGCACCTAGTACTCAGGTTGCGTCCGGGGACCCGGCCGCTATCACCAAGGTTCAGTGCCCGCATTGGAGTCAGGCCCATGCCTGGCTTCAGTCAATTTGCCAGGGTGTGCCGGACCAAGACTTGACTCCGGATTCACTCGGAACGCTCCAAGGTTGTTTGCTTGCTTGCAGTGCTGTCACTCGTGCGGTCCATGCTGCAATGGAAAAAGTGTCTGATCCTGATTTTGCCCCTACGGCATTGACAGTTGAAGAGGACGCCGAAAGACTGGAAACTCCAGACGAACCTTCTCCTCGGAAAATCGCCAAAAAACGAACCAAACAGATCCCCAAGAATGCGGCGGAAGAACAAGCCTTGTTTGAGAGATATTCTTGGAAGTGTAACTTGTGTGATTTCGCATTTTCGGCCGCTTGCCTTGGTACGTGGGCTGCCAAGAAATCTAGGCACATTGAAAGATGTCACAAAAATGAAAAACATTTGATCGCTGATCGGAGAACTCAGTATCCTTTGGTTAAAGCCACCAAAGTCAAATGGGCTGCGCGGGGTTGGACATGCAGCAGGTGCGGGCTGGGGTTGCCATGGCTTCCGTCTAGTCAGTTGCAAAGAAGCAGAGATGCTCACCTTGCAAGCTGTGCTCCTGACCTCACCCCCGAACAAAATCGCATCATTTTGCGTAATGGCACCGCTGCTGTTGACATCAACTACCGGGTGGCAACGCGGAAAAAAACAGGTTGGCATTCTGCTGAGTGGCGTAAAGAAAGAATTCAAAAAGCCAAGTCTCAAGGTCATGAACTGTCTTGCTTCGTTCCTGATTCTGGTTTGTTAAAAAACCAATTTTTGAGATACACCTGCAGACATTGCAAACGAGTGCAGGGCGAAACCGATTGTTTTACTCGTAACAAGTGCATCAAGAGAAAATACCCCAAAACTCACATTTGGCGCAAAGTGCGGCTCACCCATGATCAGTTTGTGGGCCCTCTGGTCAAAATTTGGGGTTGGGGTCAGCAGCAGGTCAAAGATATGGATGCTCTCACCAACAGTGTGGGAGCTAACCCACGCCTCAAACAAAAACCGGTGCAGGCTAAACTTCCGAACCCTGGCAGCAAAGCTTGGTTCAAAAATCTGCCTGCTGATACGGGTCAGCAGCAGAAACCAGTCTCCAAGGCCAAAAATTGGCAACGGGATTTGTGTGATGAGGGCGTTGAGCCAAATCCAGGACCTCGAGCTCATCGCAGACGTTTGACAAAACTTAGGATTTGCAGCGTCAATATTGCAGGTAAGGAAAACTTGTGGAGCGCCCTGCCCCACCTGAAACCTAAGGAATTCGATGTGGTTTGTCTTCAGGAAGCCAACATGTCTGATGTCGAAATTAAGGTCTTGGCAGCTGCTGCTTGGAAATCAGGTTGGGTCACCTTCGCTTTGTCCAACAAGTGCTGCCGGGGAATGATAACTATGGTTGGTAAACACCTGAAAAGTCGCATTGCTCACCAACTGGATACCTCTGGGGGGCAGTTGTTAGGCGTTCAGGTCGGTCACATGTGGGTGGGCAACGTGTATTGTGCCCATCATCCTGAAAGAGAAGCTTTCATGACGGAAGCTTTCCAGCTGTGTCACTCATGGTCCCCGAATGTTTGGACTCTTGTGGGTGATTTCAATGACACCCCTGAGGAATCGCCTTTGGCCTTTGGCCTTACCTCTTCAGGTTACAGCTCTTGTTTGCCACCTCCTGGGGTTAGCAGTAGATGGGAAAGCCAACGGGTCATCGATTTTGCGATTTGCAACGGTATTATCTTGGACTCCACTTTGAAGATGTGCCCCGAACGTTACAGTGATCACAAAGCTTTTTACTTTGACGTCAAAGCTGAAGGTGCAGATGGGGCTCTTACTAAGGTTGTGATGGTTCCAGCAAACGTGTATTTGCCTCAAGATACCGACCGAGGTATCGATTGGACAGAACGCCTGGCGGATGCCTGGCAGCAAAATAGACAAGTTTGGCAGGAATTTAAAGTGAAAGCTGAACAAGAAATCCGCGAAGCCGACAACATGTCAGAAGCGGTCAAACAGCATAAAAGTGACCGAATTTGGGACCACCTGAATTTGTTACTCGAAACGTTTCTTCAGAAACAGGCTCAGTGGGCTCAGGAACATGAGTTGCCCATGCGGCCCTACAGAAAAGCTAAACGGGCCAAGGGGTCCATCCCCACTTTTCGTCATGTCCCTTTGGTCATCCACCAACCCCACGCTCCGAATGCCTCAAATCAGCTTCGCACCTGGATGCGGTTGTGGGGAAGGCTCAGTGAGGCCGAGAGAAGACAGCATCATGACAACACTGTTGAGAATTCTAAGGATCTTCAAAAGCTTTGGAAGCGCATCCGCAGATGCCCTCTGTACCAAGCAGGAATGACTGCCAAGGATGCCGAAACTGAGGTTCAGCGTCAAACCGAGGCGAGCCGGCAGAGCAGACTTAGCAATTGGAAGGTTCGCTTGCAGCAAGATAACGCTCAGGTCTTTCGATGGGTGCGGTCCTCCGAATCGGCGCCCACTGTTACCTTGTATGACGACGAAGTCGATCCTGACGACCCAGCTAGCATGGACAGCTCTGGTGCCTTGGTCAAAATCGAATCCTTTTGGCAGAGAGTTTGGAACCGTGACAATAGCGATGCTTGGACTCCGCAGCAATATCTTCGTGAATATGGCGGGGCCCCTGAAGTCGAAGAAAATTGGAGCCCTGTTTCTGCACAGGCTCTTAGTGCCTCGGCTGCTAGACAAAGGCACCGAGCCGGGGGCCCTGACGGCTGGACTGGCAGCGAAATGGCAGCTTGGCCGTACAACATGTGGGCTGACCTGGAATTTGTGTTTCAAGCCTGGGAGCAACTGGGATGTTTCCCAAAGTGCTGGCACTTCATGACACAGGTGATGCTCCCCAAAGGAAACGGTCAAAGGCTCTCTGACAGCGCCACCCCGACCAGCAAACTTCGACCAATAAGCCTCATGTCGTGTTGGTGGAGAATTTATGTGAGTGCCCGCTTAGATGGGGACATCGAAAGACGTTGGTTGGAATCGCATTTGTTGACTACCCAGGCTGGAGGTAGGCGCAATCGAGACAGTCAAGGTAGCTTTTGTGAACTTGCTGAGGGATTTGCCAAAGGAGCCTATGTGGGATCATTAGATCTCTCCAAGTGCTTTGACCATGTGCGCCCGAGC
This sequence comes from Cladocopium goreaui, assembly GCA_947184155.2. Taxonomy (NCBI): domain Eukaryota; class Dinophyceae; order Suessiales; family Symbiodiniaceae; genus Cladocopium; species Cladocopium goreaui. The sequence continues at coordinate 40,902 of CAMXCT020000855.1, read as the reverse complement.
TTGGCTTGTGATACTTTAGTTTGGAAAGGTTTTCCCCGAAAATTGGCGGCTGCTATTCAGAAAATTTGGGAAGGTCAATTGCGTATCCTTTCGTGGAACAAAGAAGTGTGCCCCCGAATCCAAGGTGTGGGTAGTAGCATCCCGCAAGGCGATAGTCTTTCGCCGAGAGTTCTCAATTTGATCATGAGTATGCCCATGCGTCATATTGTGCAACAAGAGCCTGACACTTGTCACGTTGTTTTTGTCGATGATAGATCTTGGTGTTCTCCCACCTTGCCTTCCTTTCTGAATGTTCTCCATCTTTGGCATGAACACTCGGCAAAGCTGGGATTCAAAGAAAACAAGCTTAAAAGTCAGTTCACTCACAGGCAGCCTACCAAGCGTCAAGATATGATGCAGTTAGAAGAGCTGTGCAATGGAGTGACTGAAAACCTTTTTGCCTTAGGCGCTGCTATGGGTTTTGGGTCCATGCTGCCTAAGGAACAAGGCCGCATTGAAAAGGCAATGGCTTGTGCTGCTAAGGTTCGTTTGGCTCCTATCTCAGCAGCTCGAAGATCGTTTGTTGGCGCACTTGCCGCAGGTAGCAAAGCAACTTACGGGTGGTTGGTCCGTGCTCCCCCTGGAACCGGGCTCATGTCTAAGTTGGAAACTCGTCTCCGAAGGGTGGGCTACTGCCATCGCATGTCCTCTCCTGCGCTCATTAGGTTGGTGATGGGTCACCCAGTGGACATTCAGTTTCAATCTGGTGCGGCGCTCATCGGTGCGGTTCATCGCACTGTTCGTCGGATCCGAAGAATCTTCAGTGATTGGGACCTCTCTGGAGGTCCGGCTCAGAGAGCCAAGAAATGGCTTCAGTCTCTTGGATGGTCATCTGTGGTGCCTTGGGTTTGGCAACACCCTGCATTCCATTTCAAGCTTAGTCTGAATCCTAGCTCAGAAGACTGGTCTGATGATTCTGAGTGGATCGCTCATCTCCTCCGCGAGGCATGGAGGTGGCATTGGTGGCAAAAGTACATGGCATCCCAACGTCATGAACTGGTTGAATTTGGGGATAGGGAGTACCCAAAGTTGCTTCTTGAAAACACTCGGAAAATGACTTCGGGTGCCAATAAGAATGTTATTGCTGTTTTGACGGGTGCATTTGTGTCTCCGCAGATGCGGACAAAGCAGGCTGACGATGTTCAGGAAAAGTGTCCGTGGTGTGACGGCTGTGGTCATTTTCATCATGTGGCATGGGAGTGTCAAAATTCTCCTCAGGTGCGAAGTCGCCCGGTTATTCCTCAGGATCCATTAGTGCGAAGATTTGGTTGGGGTGATAATCAGGTGGTGCAACATTTGGCTGCTTGCCGTGACCTGCTCCTGAGGTGCAGGTACGGTGGCAACTAAGGTGGCAGTGCTTTGCGGGTGGTGGGCCCTCTGCTGCGTGGTGCAGCGGAATGGTGCGGCTTTGCTGCGCCGAGTGGCCGCTGCCGTTGTCTATGCTGCTGCAGCAGCGCAAGGAGAAGGAGAACGAGTTCTACCTTGGGGGCATGCGCAACCCAGATGTATCAGTCTCCAAGCTGCACATGGTGGCCAGCGTGGGCATGGACATCAGCAGGGCGTGGAACAGGTTCATCAAGGACAACCCGAAGGCCTTGGACATTGCAGTGACTTATGGGGGGCCTGACTGCAAACCCGACCTGGAGACGGCCAACAATTGGAGGGCCGCTCTGGAAAAGATGCTGAAGGCCAAGGAGTTCGAGGACGTCATCATCAGGGAGGACTATGAGTTCCGAACCCCGCTCAACACCAAGTTGCTGGCGGCCTGGCAAAGGGTGACCCGAGACCCGGAGGTGCATGTGGTCGATTGGGCGCGTCGTGGGGTGCCCTTGGGCATGAACAAGCGCATCGACACTTGTGGCATCTTTCCAGCAGCCCGGGACGAGTACATGGAGCATGGTGATGCACCGCCCCTCGAGCTGATGGAGAACACCCGTAACTACACCAGCTTCTACGACCTGATGGATGCGGCCAAAGAGGAAATCGGCCGATATGTGGACAAGGGCTTTGCCATCGTCAAGGACATGGATTGGATCGCTGGCAGATTCAGCTCAGGCACGGTTTCCAGAATGGGGCTCATTCAGAAGGTCAAGGACGATGGGAGAGTGAAGAACAGGGTGATAGTTGACATGCTCCGCTCTGGCGGCAACTCAAGGAGCTCAGTGCCTGAGAGGTTGATCCTTCCCCGCGTTCAGGACGTGCTGCAGGGCGCAAGGAGGCTGTATTCATTCCAGGACGACCTGAAGGCATTGGCAGAACGAGAAGGGTGGATGCCAGAGAAGGAGGCTGACCTCCACAAGTGGGAATTGGTGGGAGCAGATTTGGCAGACGCCTTCTGCCATTTTCCGGTGGACAGAGACGAACTGTCAAATTGCATCTGCCCCGGGCTGGAACCAGGCCAATTCATCTTGTACACGGCGCTGCTCTTCGGCTTCAAGGCAGCCCCACTTCTCATGGCCAGGTTGGCGGCAATGTTCACGCGCTTCCTGCAGAGCCTCTTGGCAAAGGGCGAGGGCGTCATTCAGACCTACATGGATGACCCGCTGATCTTGTTGGCGGGAACGGACGCCAGGAGAAACCGCACCCTGGCCTTGCTGCTCTACAGCATGTGGGCGCTGGGCATCAACATCGCCTATCACAAAGGCGAACGAGGGCTTCGAGTGACATGGATTGGTGTCGTCTTCGAGCTGGACTTGGAGCGGGAGGTGCTCAAGCTGACGGTGTCCCGCAAAATGGCGAACGAGCTTCATGAGAAGCTGAAATCCTGGGAAACAGGCATGATCAGCCTGAGAGACCTCAGGGCGACGACCGGAAGACTCAGCTGGCTGGCCGGGATGCTTCCGAGATGCAGGTGGGCCGTTTCCATCCTCTACGCCGTGGTGGCTGCAGCCGAAAAAGACGCAAGAGACGGCACGGAGGAAGCAAGGGCGGCCAACAGGCCATCGGATCAGAGGCCAAAGCCCTTCCTGGTCCCTGCCGCCCGGGTCAAGTTACCACGCCAATGGCTCGTGACGTTCCTGGAGCGGGCCGAGCAGTTTATGCTGCGCACGGAGGCGTTCTACCCCATGCACCCGGACCTGGCCATCATCACTGACGCTTCTCCCCAAGGTGTAGGAGCAATCCTCTGCTACGTCAACTTGGGCCGTGGGGAACTCATCCCATGGGCAGCAATGGAAGCCCCAGTGCGCAAGGAAGACACGGACTGGCTGGGACTGGAGTTTGGTGAGGCCTCTTCACAAGGGGCCCTCGAAGCATGGGCAGTGCTGCTGGCGGTGCGCATGTGGAAGACTCGCCTGCGGCAAGTGCCACTGCTCATCAAGTCTGACTCGACGGTGGCGCTGGCAATCGCGCAGAAGCTTTCTAGCCCCTCCCCCACAGTCAATTGGGTAGGGGCTGAGCTGGCGTTGCGCCTCGAGTGGCTGGACGTGCCCAAGCTCATCGTGCACCACCTGCCGGGGCGCTTCAATGTAGAGGCAGACTGGCTCTCGCGACCACACGAGCGCCCAGCCGAAGTGCCATGGGCGTTGCGAGGAGTCAAGATTCAGAAATTCGAAGGGGAGGCCAGGCGGCGTTCCCAAGTGCCGCCCCCCGGCGTTGCCCCCCAGATGTGGGGTGCCAAATCTGAGACCATCTTGCAAGCTTTCGAGAGCTTGTGACAGACCTGCAGCTGGCAAAATGGAGCATGGCTTCACAGCTGCGGACGTTGTCTGGTCACCAGTGATAGCTGCTGAGATAGATGGTCAAGAATTTGTATCAGGTTTATAGGCATCGAGCTTGCATGTCCGCAGCCATTTGGGAAATCCAGCAACATGGAGTTGGTAGCTACGGAGTCGCTACCTGCCACGGCCGACAACGACTGGCCATGGGCGCTCCTTTTCGTGCTGGTGGGTTGGATGGGCCTTCTAATGGCCCTATGCAAGGGCTGCTGCAAGCTCTGCCTGACACTACAGGCCACGCGCAGAGCAATGGAGGGAAGCCGGGCGTGGGAAGATCAGACATGCCCTTGCTGCAGTACATGTGTGGGGAAGCCTCAGTGCGTAACTAGCTTTCAAAATGGAGAAATGGCAGGGCCATACACTGTCAATGTCTGAAGAATGAATTCTTGTCTGTACATACAGCGGTGCTAATTCATGCAAAGACGTTGGGGTTGGTGACTACGGGTACGTGTGTTGAATGAAATGAGCACGACTTTTGAGCCTGCTCAAGAAAATCGGTCGACAAGATCGAAGTGATGATCTGAGCCATTATGGCATTCAGATCATTCAAGTGGGATGCTCCTTGACTTGTTGGTTCAAAAGGATTTCAAACAAGGAATACTCATGATCATTTTAGCTGGACATGGCCTGACGGCGTGCTCGGAATGAAAAACTACTGGAAAACACATTAAAAGGAGCACTGCCTAAAGGCGCACTCAAAGATGCATTCGGAGCACTACGAACGGTCTCGCTCCACCCAATCCTCGCCGGTGGCAGCAGGAGGCCGAGAGGGGGACCTGTGGCCAAAGCAAAGGTCAACAACACCAGAAAGGCGCTGCACATACCCAACTCACAAAGGCAGCCCAGATCTCGTCAAAGCCATGGCATGCAGGGCAAGGCCGATTATGTTGGATATGGGGAGAGAGGCCTCAAGGCCACCTGCGGTGCACCCAAGTTGTCCAGTTGGACGATGACAGGGGCTGTTAACGTGGACCCCATGAAGTGGGAAGGGGTCAGGGAATCGAGTAACAGACCTAGAGAGCAGGAGACGGAAGGGAGCAGCGAGGGTCATGGACGGGCTGAAGGTGCTCCCAGGGTAGATGGCAGAAGAAAAGGCTCTATGGAAAAGGCCTTCGAAATAGCAAGCAACAGTTCGGACCTCAGGAAGGCTGTGGAGGGCCTCACAAAGAACTTTTGGGCCAAAAGTACCACCGCGGTCAAAAAGTCGCGGAGGCAGGAGGTGCTCAAGTTGGCCGAGATGGTTATGGGGCGGCTCCCAGTCTTCCCCCTAACAAAAGGGGGGGTAGAAGGCGTAGCAGCGGCATTAAAGGCAGCTGAACTGGCTTCTGGGGACCAGTATCTCAACGAGCTGAAGCTGATGCACGTGGAGGCAGGTCACCCCATCGAAGCCTGGCTGATGAGGGTGCTAGCGCTGTGCAAGAAGTCGCTCACAAGGAACAGAGGCCCTGTGAAAAGAGCGCCGGAGGTGACGCTGGAATCTATACCATGGACGGCCTGGAGTTTAAGGGGAGGCCACAAAGTGCCGCTGGCCACGTTGGCTTTTGCCTGGGGCGTGGCTTGGATGCTCCGGGAGATCGAGCTCTCACGAGTCAAATGGGAGCATGTCTCATGGGACATGGTCAAAAGGACCGTGAGGCTGTATATTCCGCAGTCCAAGGCGGACCAACAGGGCCTCGGAGTGGCCAGGACGCTACAGTGCTGCGGGGAATCACCTTGTTGGAGGGGGTGTGCCTGGTCCCTCCTGGTCAAGCTGAGACAACTTCGAGGCCAACTTGCTGCAGGCGACGGTAACTGCGGGATGTTCCTGAACAACAAGGGCTCAACGCCGACAAAGAAGGAAATGGTGGACAGTTGGAAGGAGCTGTTCAAGGTGGATGTGGCCGGCCACTCGGCCAGACGCACTGGAGCTATGGCGTACGTGCGGCGGGGCATGTCCATCAGAGACCTGGCCTACTTGGGCAGGTGGAAGTCGTCGGTCGTGTTGGTGTACGCGGAGGAAGCGCTGGAATCCACACCGGCAAACAGAGGCCTCAAAGCCCCTGAAATACAACGACCGATGGTGCAGAAGGAGACGCAAGAAGCTGGAGACAGAACCCCGGCTAGGCAGCGTGCACAAGTTGAAGAAGCTCCTTGCCCGCTGGTCAGACCCAAAGCAAACTCGCTATGGGTGAGGTCCACAGAAAGGGGTGGCAACGGTCCACTGCATCTGGTGGAGAATGCCGATTGGAGCATCCCCATGTTCCAGTGGACGTCGGCATGCGGGTGGGCATTCGCAAAAGCCTCAACACACGTGGCCTTCGTCACGAACCCTGGGTTTTCGTCCACAAGATGCAGGAAGTGTTCGACCATGGCAAAGCTGCGCGACGAGGTCAAGGAGGGTGTCAGGCCTGCGCAGCTGATGGCAGCTGACATGCTGCAACTGAGCAAGGCTGATGGCACCAGGACCCCAAACTGGAAGCGCAGCAGGTCCAACATGCTGCAGACTCCGCCCAGACAAAAGAGCTGAAAGCTTAGGGTGGAGGGTGGGCATGGAAAAAACCCACAACGGAACTGTCGTGAAAGTTTGCCTGCAAACTGCATGACAGTGTAGTAAAGGTTTAATTAGGGTGGAGGGTGGGTCCTGCCGGAGTGATGGCCCAAATGCCGAGCTCCCAGGGATCAAAATTTCCCACCCGCCCACACCTTGGATATTAATTCGAGGTGGAGGGTGTCAGGCCTGCGCAGCTGATGGCAGCTGACATGCTGCAACTGAGCAAGGCTGATGGCACCAGGACCCCAAACTGGAAGCGCAGCAGGTCCAACATGCTGCAGACTCCGCCCAGACAAAAGAGCTGAAAGCTTAGGGTGGAGGGTGGGCATGGAAAAAACCCACAACGGAACTGTCTTAATAGATTATTTATAGATTCTAGATGATTTTCCATGGTTTTCCGAGTCAAACGAGGGTTATTTTCCCATCAAAACACGTTGAGCCTTGAATTGTGCATGACTTACCGGAGGGTGAACTCAGAGAAGCCCGATGGTGCCAAGCTTTTCAGGAAAGCGCAAGGCTTCCACCGTGAAAATGGATAAAAGCGCAGGGACCTCAAGACCTGAGAAAGTCTAGGAGTCAAAATCTAGAACCTGCCCAAAACTATCCACTTGGGTGTGCGGAGAAAGGCGAACATAGCTATGGACCCGTCTCCAGATTCCCTTCCAGCATCAGATCCCTGCAGCCCCTAGCGCAACTTCATCACCACATACATCAGCAACAACAACAGCAACAAGGTCATCAACGGCAAAACGGCTAACAGCAGCACCAACAGCCAGAAAACTCAGACAGACAAAACAAGATCTTAAAATTATCACGTTCCCAACGTTTGCAATGATAAAGAATGGAACTTTGAGAACTTGATAAATTTATGGTAGGGTTTATCAAGAACTGAACCTTTAACAAGTTGATAAACCATGATAAACATAAAAATATGGTTTCCAAATGACCACAAATCATTACTGAGGTCCTGGACGGCCCGGCCATGGGGAAGACCATGTCGCGTCCGGCTGGCCAGCTTGATGAGGTAAAATTCCAGGTTTTACGTTTTTTTTTTAAAAAATATGGCAGACAAAAGGTTCAACTATCCAAAATGGTAGTTGAAGATGTTGAAGTATATTTAAGTATCAAACATAGCTGTTTAACCATCAACAATGATGGTTTAGCCAACAGTTTCGGGGATCTTCAGCGCTGAAAGTGGCACATGGTTCGAATGAATTGGGCATGGCTCAACATTGGTGAGACTTAGTGAATGAGTGCTTAAAACTTGTAGGACTCAGGAACGTACCCAATTTTGGTGTTTCAAGGCTCCACAAACTGCCATGCAAACAGGTGGTTGCGTGGGTCCAAGTGGGACATTAGATAGATAGAGCTAGTTGGCTGTTCATTTCACCAAAGGATCCAGAAACTTCCGGAGTTGTGACACCCCCTCCCACGCCAGAAAAATCGGATGGCGTTTGCGACTCAGTGTTTGATGTGCGACATGCCTAGGCCGTTCAAACATGGCCAGTATGGTTGGAAAAGGGTTGGACATTGTAATTTCTGAAGAGTTTTGTTGAACCGATAGATGCTGCATTCCCCAACATGTTTCACTACCCCGGAACCCCAAAATCAGACGATGATGAATTTTTCATCCTTTTTTCCCACAGGAAAACAGGTTGGTGGGGATCCTACTCCACTAAGGCTCCACCAAAATCTGCGCCACTCGGTTGGGAAAAGGGATGGCAGATGATGATGATGATGATGATGATGATGATGGTGATGGTGATGGTGATGGTGATGGTGATGATGATGATGATGGTGATGGTGATGGTGATGGTGATGATGATGATGAT
>CAMXCT020000855.1:25000-32351 GCA_947184155.2 Cladocopium goreaui | reverse complement strand
CGCGGCTTTCCCTTACGGCCGAAACTCTTCACATTTGTGCCGTAACGGCAGATGTCCAGCCAACTTCCAGTGACCTCTGGCTGTGGGAAACGCTCAGCCCGGGCTCGTGGAAGGACCAGCTTCAGAAAGGGGAGAGTGATCCCCCGTGCCGGGCTCAGGGGATGGCAATGCACGGAACATCATGGAACCGATAGGATTGGGAGGCTTCCAACCTTGGTACATCTCCCATTAAAAAGAGTGCCAGTCTTGGGTATGGCTATGGCTTTCATAAGATGTTCCATCGTGCCAGTTTTCGGACTTCCGTCGAATGCTGAGGTAGTGCCGATGACCGCATGAGGTAGCAGGATGACCAGCTGAGATGGGTGTGGTGAGGTGTGTCCAGGCGGGGACGCTTTGGAGGATGAGCAGCCAGATGCACGACGAACAGATGACAGATGAACTCTGTGTCTTTAGTGGACCAGTCAGGTTCAATTGTGGGAGATATTAATGATATATATAATTATATATATATATATATTGCAGTTAGCCTCTGGTTATTTAACAGTTCGCCATGGTATAGATGGCCCATAGAAATAGATGGTTTACCTAGCCTAGCTATAAAATGGTGGATCTTACCATATAAATCACCATTTTCCCATGGTTTTCCCATGGTTTTCCTATCAAAAATGGTGGATCTTTCCATGGCAAACTGTTAGTCATAACCAGATATGACAGTCACCGGTGATAAATTTCAGTGAAATCCTTGGGCATCCGCAACGGCGTTCGCGCCCGTACGACTGTGGTTGTGCAGTTGCGAACTGTTTTCATAAAAAATACCCATGGTGAGTTCACCCAATTGAAAAGGAAACAACCAGTCATGGATATAATTCTGATACAATTATATATACACATACATAATATAATAATAATATATATATATATTTAATCTCAGTAGGAATGGGTCACATGGTTTATTCAAGCACTTTCTAAGCGGGCTGCACATCCAGGTACGATGGAAGTTTGGATTTTCCAGCTCGCTTTGTCTCGGCCGAGCGAAAAGTGGTCTGCAAAAAGACTCAGCACGGTGATTGCCGAAAAAAATTGATGGTTATGGATATGTTTCTATATGGTTATGGTTAATTATTTTTATTTTAAAATCTTTTTGTTTTGTTCTTCTGTTCCGATCTTTTTTGTGGGTCACTGTACAACTAAATTCATTAAGTTGAACGCAACTTTGGACTCCGGACGCTGGGCAAAGCCCAGATGTCCGATGGCAAGCCGAATCAGCTTTGATTTTCTGTGGCGCACATCCGCAAATGGTTGTTTTGAAATGCCACGCTTTCCAGACACAACCAGGTACTTCAGCCGAAGGTTTGGAAAAAGGTGACCGAGGATCCATGGCCGGCTGGGCTGACTTCGTGCTGTGCGATGGGGATCTCATCATTGATATCTGTCGATTTGGTGGCTCAAGCTCCATAGGGCACGGTGCGCCATGACCGAGGAAGCTGCAGAGGCGCACAGTCATGATGAGTTTGTTTGATGGGGTAGCCTTAAATCCATGGTTAGCCTTTCGTCATGGACCAGTTTGCGAACTGGAACATCACCATTAAAATAATAGCTAAATCATCGAACTAAATGGGCCATGGTTTCCATAGCTCTGTGGCTATGCAACAAATTACCAGAATATCAACATTTTTCAACAAGATCTAATTCATCGGACGGTTTGGTACTGTATGCAAAACATGACCTTGTGAAAAACCAACGCAACACACCCAACTCTTGTTTTTTTTGGGTATGGTTCACAATGATTCATCTCACATCCAAATTAATGAAGTCTTGGGTGATAGTTCACAAGAATTCATCCCCAAATCACCGAAATCCCAACGGGATACCAAGTCACTTGGGGATGGTTTCGGATTTTGGGTTTCCCACATCTCTACCACTTACCATCCTGAGGAGTCGGCTGTGGAGCCAGTGGAGCCAGTGGAGCCAGTGGAGGCTTCGGAGGCTGAGGCGCCAGGCGCCAATGGGGAAGCTCCAGAAGTGGAGATGGTGCCTGCGGAAGGAGGGCAAGTGAAAGAGGCTGAGAATGTCATGGAGACTCCACTGGAGACTCCAATGGAGACTGAGAGCCAGCAGGATGCGGAGGCGGTTCCGGCGGTTCCGGCGGTTGCGAGTCAGGCCGAGGAACCTAAGGATGTGGAGATGGAGGTTGCTGAGGTTGTGGCCCCAGCTGCGCAGGCTCCAGAAGTGGAACAAATTCCAGAGACTGGAAGGAAAGACGTCGTGGAGGTTGTTGATGATGACGAGGCGGCCGAGGCGGAAGCGAAAGATGGGAGACACAAGAGGAAAGCAGAGCCCGAGGACCCACCGCAGGCCACCCCAGATCCACCGCCCTCCGAACACAAGCAGCTTGGCAAAAAAATAAGAGCACGAGGTTGAAGTGGGGAAGCGTTGACTGGTGATACAATATATATATATACTATATATATATATATATAATCAAAAATGGCGCCCTTTGCTAAACTTAGATGGCTATGGCAAATGGCCCATTTATTCAGATGATTTACCTATTAAACATAGTTAAAATTCCATCGCTATGCAACAGTTTACTGGAGGGTCGTACAACCAATCATCATCATCCAAGAAGGGACAGGTTCTTCTTGGCGCCTCCTAAATGATCTTCAGCTGGGTACTGGTCAAAATCATGTCTCATGAAAGTTGAATGGTTGAACCAGTTGAACCAGTTGAACAGATGAATCCCAAAAATTCTAAACATGACAAGCCATTTGTGGGTCCATTGGCACGGCCCAGTAAAACGGCACGCACGAGGCTCTTAGCGGTGCGGAATCTTCCAGAGTCGGCATCACGCTTGGAGTGGCCCAAGACCCAGAGCGATGAAGTCAATTTAACCATCCCAAACTTACAGAAAAGGGTGGTACTAAAGCCATCCGCAATAGTGGTTTATGGCATTGGGTTTGCTACATTAGTGAAGGTGTTTGAAAAGGTTCCTGGCTAGTGAGCAACAAACACATCTCCCAGCTAGCAGTTGTTTGTAGGGTGCGAGCTCCTTGGTTTGAGTGCTGCTGATGCCTGATTTTGACAAACTCTTCAGGTTCCAGCGACACACTTCTGCCGGCAAAGTGCTGCAGGTCTCTTTTTTCGGCCGCTGCCTCAGTCATGCCAAGCAATATTTCAGGGTTTTACACTGGACATTTGACCAGGGTTTTACACCAGTGAGTTTCCCCAGTTTCTCCAGATGGACGTATCGCCGCCAATCATTGGTGGGATCGATAGGCACCAGTGATGACTGTGTCACTGCAGATCATACCGAGCACGGCAGGACCAAGAGGTTCTCGCTCTGCAGTCATTGAAGCGGAAAGCCCCAGGGATGCAACTGCATTGGCAAAGGAGAGCTGAAGAAATGGTGGCTTCAAGCAGCGAAAAGTGGGATATGACTCTACAAAAAAAACATGGGACATGGGAATATTGAATATCTCAGACTATATCCAGTAATCCTGGATATGGCTGGCGGATGCTGGCGGTTTCAAATATCTTTGACGTTACATCCACCTTAAAGCGGACGATCGTCAAGATTGACTGCTGGGATATGTGACTCGATCACCACAGATGTTACAGAGGAAACATTCTTCAAAACAGGCGGAGATGGGTCAAACTTCTGAACCTTTTTCTTTGTCTGAAAACAGGGTATTCCCGGAATTCCCCATTCCACCCCATGCCCCCATGGTTGATCATCATTTTTCCATCGTTTCCCTAGTAAAAACCGGATGCTTCTGGATGGTGAACGATCCCCAGTCCTCCCCCACCGGTCGCTGGGAGGAGTTGAACGGCGCCTCATTTGAAGGCCGCAACGCCAAGGCGGAGGTGATCGATGAGGAGCCGGTGTTTGGAGCCGTTTGCTGGGGGATTTTGCCAACTCCTGTGGCGAACCAGCCAAAAAACCAGTTGGATGTGTCGGATATATGGTAGTTATAGAAAGCGACACTGCCGTTAGATAAATGCCACAGCATCATCCCGTGTATACGCTCTCGCCATGTTCACTTTGGAATGGTCAGTGACCAAGGTTACATCAGCAAACTCTGAATATTGTCGATCAAACAAGTGCAGATTCGCTATGGCAAACTGAAGAAAATTGGATGCTTTGTGCATCCATTCTTTGCGCAAATTTGCTTGAGTCAACATCCTTTGACAAAAAAGGAAGGAGGGTTCATTTACTTCACCAGCAGCAGAATCAGCTGCTGCGTTTATACCACGACAAAGTGCTTCTGGGAACGGAGCAGGTCGCACATAGAGATACAATGGGAATCAATGGGATACCACCCGCTTGATGATCATTCCAATGCGCAAAATGATGATGAATCATGGGATGGAATGAGTTGGTGCATTTTCAGACAGACCCATTTGATGGTGGGATAATCCCTGATTTTTGGAGTGGTGAAACTGGGGGGGATAATCCATTCGTGATTTGCTGGATCAATGACCATCACAGGAGATTGACATCCACTGGTTCATTGGATTATATGATGATGATGATGATGATGATGATGATGATGATGATGATGATGATGGTGATTGTGATGGTTATGATGATGATGATGATGATGATTATGATGATGACGATGACGATGACGATGACGATGCCGATGACGACGCCGATGACGACGACGTTGACGACGACGATGATGATGATGATGATATGGACTCTCAAAAATGTCAAGAAACACAAAACCTTGGTTTATTCCTATGAGGTAATTACCATCTTTAATTACAATCACTACTAGCCTGTGAGTTCGATCATTTTCCCAGCTGGAAAGCTGCATTTCGTGCGGGAATTTCTCAAGTGAAGCATGTTTGACTGGCCCGGAGGGTATATCCCAATTATATATATAAATGTATGTGTTTATATATTATATATATATATGATATATGTAATTATGTGTATATATATATATAATTAGTATATATATATATATATCCATAGTGACACGGGGTTATATCCCAGTTTATGGCGGTTTAAACCATTGAAAAAAATGTCCCAACGAATGTCCATCGCTCCTTCCTGGAAGTTCTGGCCTAGGAGGAGCGACGACGGCTTCTTCAAGAGCGACATTTGGTTACTCGGAAGCGCTGGTGATGTCCATGGGGAAAAATCGCTGGTGATTTGGAGAGATGTTTCTCATGGGATATAAAACATATATATATACATATTAATGATTGATTTGTATCAATGTATACACCGTGTACATAATAACCAGCGGGAAGGGGACTGCAACATGTAGGTTTCACTAATCCAAGTGGTGAGTATCTGCAGTATCCCTATTCCATAGTCATTCCAAGTTGGAAAAAATATCACAATTTGGATCTAAGAATAGGGATCTAAGGATACTCTTTCATGGCCCCAACGCGGAAAAAATGTGACTGGGAGAACTCCAAAGCTTGGGGAGCCTACAAATCCTCTAAGATGATTTATACAGTCAAGTTTTGGACATATCCCATATCAATGACCAACTATCAAATATTCATATATAGTGCTAAACTATCAACTATCATATATATCATCCCAACTATCAAGTATTCATATATAGTGCTAAACTATCAACTATCATATATATCATCCCAACTATCAAGTATTCATATATATATATATATATCAACTATCATATATGAACCAAGGACAAGGCGATCAGCAGAAGTGCTCACCGGAACCGCGGTGGCCGATATCCCAACGACCGCGGCCATCCCAACGACCGGAACGGCAGGCCATGGGAAGCCATGGGAACACTGGATTTTGGTTCACCACAACACATACCATCTGGTTATGTCAAAATAGCTATGGAAAATGGCCATTTATAGTGAGTTTTCCCATGAAAAATGGTGATTTTCTATAGTTATGTTAGTTTACCAGAGGGTATGTGTGGGGGATTCAACATTCTAACATATTCTAACAATGGGATTTAGCGTTTGACTAGTGGTCTATCCAAAAAATGCATGTTAGTGGTTTATCCCATTGATTTTTTTTGTGTTTTTCCAGAAATCGTTTGATGAGTGGTCTATCCTTTTCCTCTTTTTTTTGGTCGATTTGTGGAACATGATGATCAACCGTGGGATGGAATGGGATAGTTTTCGGTTTCCGCTAGGAAGTAGTGCAGTGCAGAGACCGACGGAGGGACTCAAGGCAAAAAGAGATTCCAAGAGTGTGGAGTTTCAAGAAATGAATGCGGATAATAATAATAATCCCAAATTCATATTTATAGCCATCTATAGCCATTAATAGCCACTAATAGCCATTAACAGTCTAAACAAGCCAGTTCTGTTCTGTTTTGCAGTGGGGACACGTGCCACTCTGCAAAAATAGCTCAGCGCAGGCATGGCCTAGTTCTGCGGCCGCGTCGAAAGCTCAGAAAGCCATTGATCCAGTGGAATCTTTTGATTTGCCTGGGGGTTGATGAAGTTGTCCTTCTACTGTCGCCATGAATCTGGTGGCAAACTGCTACACAGAGTTTTTGCTGTTTTTGTTGCTTTTTGGCAGCCCAAAGTTGATGTCAATGTGGATTTTAAGGCAGCCAACGAAGAAGAGGGGGGTCAAGAGATGGCAACTTGGCAGCATCGAGCCGGTGAGTCGGCTTGATTCTCAAATGTCTGTGAAACATAGGAGCCGTGGCCATATCATGGAGTCTATCATCATTTTATTAAGACAAAGCTGACTGTTTTGGAATATCTTGGTGTATGCATTTGGAATGTATACATAATGTATACCAATGTACCTCATTTTCAAATCCACAATCCGGGTGATTCTTCTGAGCTGGCGGTTTTTTCGCAGCCCAGCCGTTTTTTCCCAGGCCGTGGTCGACGATATGGTGGTCATGGTGGTCGGGGAGACCGACCAGGCCACGGTCATTTTTTCGGGAGCTATGCACATAGTGAATAATGATACAATATCTCATTTTGTCCAATCTAATCTAATCTTATCTATGGATTGAACAATATCTATTGATGTACCTATTGATCTATGGATCTATTAATCTATTGATGTATTGTTCTATTGATCTAGGGAGCTATTGATATATCTCGTCTAATCTAGTCTTATCTTACTCTTATCTAATCTTATCTTATCTTGATCTAAGCTAATCTGTATTTCTAATCCAATCTAATTGATCGATCCAAATACTAAAACATATAGATATACACATGGACCACATGGATACTCTTCCAAATTCTGCGCTTCGCATGGGCTCTGAAACATCGTGTCTTCAGATTTTTCAGGTGACCGAAGACACGAGCGAGGAGGACGAGGACGCCCAGATCGAGGTCAGGACACCAAGAATTGAGAAAAGTTGGAGAAAAGTTGGAG
>CAMXCT020000855.1:0-20000 GCA_947184155.2 Cladocopium goreaui | reverse complement strand
TTGTCGGAAGTGGATACCCTCTGGTCAATTAGGATAGCTATTGAAAACCCTCCATTTGTAGATGATTTACCTATTCAAAATCCTGAGTTTCCATACTGTAGCCATGTTAGATTACCAGTGGATAGCTTCCTCCAGGTGAAGGAAAGCATGTCTGCAGCAGGCGCTGCGTATGCCGACGCGGAGGCAAGCTGGCGCTTGCCGCGCTTCCTTTTTTCCATCGTTGGTAGAGCTGTCATGGCTGTAGCCAGGAAGCCAAAGAGCAAGCCACTGCGAAGAAGGAGGATGTCTCTTCCACCAAGAAGGAAGCTGCTGAAAAGGCACCGTTTGGAGCTCCAAGGGTCCTGAACTGGCCAGGGCAGTCGTTTTTTTTCTGTTGAAAGTGGGAACAACATGGAACGATTCCTCCATCAATCAGCAGAGAGTTTCTATTTTGTTGGGAAAATCTAGTCTCCAGCGGGTAAGCACCCCACAAAGTCCCTCTATGAAGTGGGATGCCATTGTGGAAATGGGTGTCATCCATATGGGGTTTGTCTGAAAGTAGGGTACCCGTACCCCAATATTTGACGGTTTATCATCATTTTACCCAATAAACATGCACATTTAGGAGGCATCCTTCATTTGCAGACAACTCCAAATACTATCAAGTTGTTTGATGTTGGTTGTACCCTCTGGTGAACTAACATAGCAATTGAAAATGGCCATAGAAATAGTGGATTTTCCCATTAAAAATGGTGATTTTCCATAGCTTTTTGTATGTTCACCAGAGGGTATCCCACTATATCCAGATGATATCCCGATTGTATCCCCGTGTTGCATATGAACCACCAGCCATCATTCCCACACGGCCTATGCCAGGCGGCTAAAGTCCAAAAACTCAAAAAGGAGGCCGCGGGCACCAAGAACAAAGATAGATTCCTGAAGATTCAACCATATTCTTTCGATGCTTCTTAAGTCTTGTTAAATCTTGTTAAATCTTGTTACTTGGTTTTCCATCTTTTTCTTTCTTTTTCTATCCCTTTTTCTATCCCTATCCAACAAGTGATGACAGGTGAGTTTCTCATGGGCTCAGTTACTGGACCGTCCGGCCAGATAGAGCTCAAGAAGCAAGAGATTGTTGCTCTGACCCAGCAGGCCATAGTCAGGGTATTGGCCACGGGAAATAGATGGAAATAGCCATATTTGTTGTGGGTATCATTCTATCGCCATTTCATTGGTTGGTTACATGGCAGTGGGTCAGATTTTTCCTCACCAACCAGTGTTTGTTTCACTCTTTTCTTTGTTAAGTTACTGTCCCATTCAATAAGCTTGCATTTTAGTAGCATATGATCGCTTGAGGGTAAGGACCAGGAGTTGTCATGGTGAATCAACCGGGGTTTAGCATCGCCAGAAAAGTACGTTACCCGTTACTCAAAACCCTTGAGGCCAGGGAAAGCAAGGAGGACGCCGAACGCCTTCTGCGAGAGGCTGAGGTCGGGGAATTCCGATGCAAAAGCCAGCAGTTATCCAGCAGTTTTGGGTATGAAGCTATATCTCTCAAGATGCATATATACATACGTCCACACGTACCTGCGTGCATGCATGCATGCATGGCATGCATGCATGCCTCTATCTATCTATCTATCTATGGGCACTTTGCATTCCAATCGCGTTGCCCTGCTGGCATCGCTGACTTTGCCTGCTTGGTCGCCCATTTTTCCTTGCCGTTTTTGCCTTACATTGTAGGCTTTGACAGTATAGCCCATCAAATGATGGGGATGTGAAGATATTAGTGCAGTTGGATCTATCTATCTACCTATCTATCCATCTATCCATCCATCCATCTATCCATCTATCGAATCTTATCCAATCTTATCCAATCTTATCCAATCTTATCCAAGCTTGTCCAATCTTATCCAATCTGATCTAATCTAATCTTATCTTATCTTATCCTATCTTATCTCATCTCATCTAATCTCATCTCATCAGATTTTATCAATCTATCTATCTACCTATCTATCCATCCATCCATCTATCTATCCATCTATCTATCCATCTATCTATCGATCCATCCATCCATCCAATCTAATCTGATCTAATCTAATCTAATCTAATCTAATCTATCTATCTATCTATTTATCTATCTATCTATCTCTCTCTCTCTCTATCTCTCTATCTATCCAAAAACGGGTATCTATGCACAAAACTAGCTGTTCAAACGAGTTTATTTGAGTCGCTTCGCGATGAGTACCGTCAGCACCCAGATTATATGCAAATGGTGAAGGTTAGGGACATCTTTTTGAAGTGGAGGAGTATGGTAGTTGGGGATGCAGGGTGAAGAACACGGGCCTACTTGGCCCAACCAAAGCCCTAGTTGGGGATGAGAGTTCGCTTTCCTTGGCGTAACTTGCACCCCTAGGGCGCGAAAAGGGTTTGTGCAGAGAGGGCAAATATGCCGTTGTGTATACCCTACTTTATCCAAGGATGGAGTGACGTGAGAGTGTGGGTCTGGTAAAACGGCTAGGGAACCAAGAAGGGACTATGGAACCTCCAATTTTGGATTCTGCAACTCTTGGCTATTACCTCTACAGGGCTGTCTTCATCCTCCTTTCAAACCTGCTTTTTTTTTGCGTAGGTGAAAGGAGAAGCGGCGGTGCGCGCTCAGGTGCAGCATGACATCGGTGATTCCAATGGATTCCATCCCCAAAAACCCCTGCATCGGCGGCACGGAGGCGTTGGCAGTCGAGAAAGAGAAATTGTTTTCTGCGGCCAAAGCGAAGGTGGGAAAAATTAGGGACCTTGCTGGCTGCTGGCCATGTTTTGCTGAATCTCCTCCAGTTTTGGTCGGTTGATCTATTTCCACCCCCGTTTGTTGGTGAAGTTAGGACCAGTTTGGACCAGTTTGAGGTGGAATTTCACGGTGGAATCTCCGCCTTTGCGCAGGGAGATGAGGATGCAGCCGCACTTGCAGAATTTGACAAGAGATACGGCTGGAGCCCAAGTGCTCACCTTCTGCACAACAGGTGAAGGTGGTGACGGTGGCCACAGTGGCGCCGCAGATCTCCACACATTGTAAAACATTTTTACATTGAACCACTTTGTATAAGAAGTGGAGCACTGCCAAAAATTTTATCACAAATCATACCCTCTGGGAATCAGGCACGGCCATAGATCTTTTCCTATTTATACCAAGATTCCCCATTGAAAATATTGAAACCAGGGTGCCATGGCTGAGGCATGGGGCCCAAAGGTGGCGCAGCTCCTGATGGAGGCGCTGGTCTGGTTGATTTTCGCAGGGGCTTTCCTGGGTTTTGTTGGGTTCAAATGGTTTCAAGTTGTTTTTCTGTAGGGAACATTTGGAATCATTTGGAATCATTTCGAGTGATTGCTTTCAAGTTTGGCTGGCGATGTTTCCAACTCTGAGACCGGTTGAGCCGTGGAAGTGTGCAGTTTCTATTCTTTGCATGCGCGCCACCCTAGGTTCGGAAGAATCTTATGAGGATGAAAGTGAAGAGGACGAGGTCAGCAATAAGGGGGGTGATTGAATCAAGAACATTTTGGGCCTTGAGCAACCAAACATGAGCAACAAATATCAACAAATGAATACAAATGAGGGTTTGCACAACTGGAGTAACTTGAGGTTCATATCATCCCAGTTTAGTCTATTGCAGCAGGGAAAACAATGCTGGGATGATTCTACAGTTCTTGGCTGTTAACTCCTCAGCAGTGTTTTCATCCTCCTTTCGAATGTGCGTTGTGTAGGTGAAAGCAGGAGCGGCTGCGGGCTCTCAGGTGCAGCATGCCGCGGGCAGAACTTTATGGAATATCATTTTTATATGATTTAAAACTCTGTCAGGAGTATCAGGGTTTTGGCAGCTTCTCCTGGGGGCATATTCATGTATGATCTATTGGCTTTCCTGTCTGATTGAAAAAGGGAACTTGGAAGCTGTAGTCTTGCCAAGAGATGTATCTGCAACATGTCATTTGCAACTCCAAAACTGTCATTTCCACTGAGATGTTCATCCTTTGAAACCCACTCTTCGAATCGCAATCTTGAAGTTTTTGGATATTATTTTCTTGGATGCTGTTTTTTAGATTAAAAGTCAGAGAAGGTAGGATTCCGTCTCCAATCAATACCATCAAACCCACGACGATCCATGCCCAGAAAGAGAAGTTGCATGCTCCGCCGAAAGCGAAGGTGGGAAAATTGAGACTGGCTGGCTGCTTGCCTATATCCCCCCTGAAATTTTGCTGAATCTCCCAGTTTTAGGTGGGTTGATCCGCAGTTTCCAACCCCATTTGTTGGCTATATTGGTATGATTCAGGTTTTTGTGCCATACGTGTGCCCCCAACCCTTTGGTCCATCAGTTTTGTCCTATTAAACTTAGCAAATTTATTGTGTGGACCAGTTTGAAGTGTCAATCCCGCGGCAAAATCTCTATCTTTCGCGAGAGTAATCAGGGGCTTTTGCATGTACTAGAACTGCCTATCCCAACTGCTTTGGCACAGGGAGGTGATGATGCTGCACGGGCAGAACTGGACAAGAAATATGGCAGGACCCCAAGCGCTCACATTCTGCACAACAGGTGGTGAACGTGGTGACAGTGGCCACAGTGGTGCTGCAGACCTCCAAACATTTTCACTTTGAACGAATCTTTAAAAGTGGCCAAATCAAGCCAACTTTATGCCAAAATCATAGCGGTGGCTTCCCATGGAGGCTTGCTGATTTTAGCAGGGGCTTTCCTGGGTTTTGTTGGGTTCAAATGGTTTCGAGTTGTTTTTCTGTAGGGAAAAATTGGAATCATTTGGAATCATGTGGACTGCTTTCAAGTTTGGCTGGCGATGTTTCCAACTCTGAGACCGGTTGAGCCGTGGAAGTGTGCAGTTTCTATCCTTTGCATGCGCGCCACTCTGTAGGTCCGGAAGAATCTTATGAGGATGAAAGTGAAGAGGACGAGGTCAGCAATAAGGGGGGTGATTGAATCAAGAACATTTTGGGGCTTGAGCAACCAAACATGAGCAACACATATCAACAAATGAATACACATGAGGGTTTGCACAACTGGAGTAACTTGAGTTCATATCATCCCAGTTTAGTCTATTGCAGCAGGGAAAACAATGCTGGGATGATTCTAGAGTTCTTGGCTGTTAACTCCTCAGCAGTGCTTTCATCCTCCTTTCGAATGTGCGTTATGTAGGTGAAAGCAGGAGCGGCGGCGGGCTCTCAGGTGCAGCATGCCGCGGGCAGAACTTTATGGAACTATCATTTTTATATGATTTAAAACTCTGTCAGGAGTATCAGGGTTTTGGCAGCTTCTCCTGGGGGCATATTCATGTATGATCTATTGGCTTTCCTGTCTGATTGAAAAAGGGAACTTGGAAGCTGTAGTCTTGCCAAGAGATGTATCTGCAACATGTCATTTGCAACTCCAAAACTGTCATTTCCACTGAGATGTTCATCCTTTGAAACCCACTCTTCGAATCGCAATCTTGAAGTTTTTGGATATTATTTTCTTGGATGCTGTTTTTTAGATTAAAAGTCAGAGAAGGTAGGATTCCGTCTCCAATCAATACCATCAAACCCACGACGATCCATGCCCAGAAAGAGAAGTTGCATGCTCCGCCGAAAGCGAAGGTGGGAAAATTGAGACTGGCTGGCTGCTTGCCTATATCCCCCCTGAAATTTTGCTGAATCTCCCAGTTTTAGGTGGGTTGATCCGCAGTTTCCAACCCCATTTGTTGGCTATATTGTTATGATTCAGGTTTTTGTGCCATACGTGTGCCCCCAACCCTTTGGTCCATCAGTTTTGTCCTATTAAACTTAGCAAGTTTATTGTGCGGACCAGTTTGAAGTGAAATCCCGCGGCGAAATCTCTATCTTTCGCGAGAGTAATCAGGGGCTTTTGCATGTACTAGAACTGCCTATCCCAACTGCTTTGGCACAGGGAGGTGATGATGCTGCACGGGCAGAACTGGACAAGAAATATGGCAGGACCCCAAGCGCTCACATTCTGCACAACAGGTGGTGAACGTGGTGACAGTGGCCACAGTGGTGCTGCAGACCTCCAAACATTTTCACTTTGAACGAATCTTTAAAAGTGGCCAAATCAAGCCAACTTTATGCCAAAATCATAGCGGTGGCTTCGCATGGAGGCTTGCTGATTTTCGCAGGGGCTTTCCTGGGTTTTGTTGGGTTCAAATGGTTTCGAGTTGTTTTTCTGTAGGGAAAAAATGGAATCATTTGGAATCATGTGGACTGCTTTCAAGTTTGGCTGGCGATGTTTCCAACTCTGAGACCGGTTGAGCCGTGGAAGTGTGCAGTTTCTATCCTTTGCATGCGCGCCACTCTGTAGGTCCGGAAGAATCTTATGAGGATGAAAGTGAAGAGGACGAGGTCAGCAATAAGGGGGGGTGATTGAATCAAGAACATTTTGGGCCTTGAGCAACCAAACATGAGCAACAAATATCAACAAATGAATACACATGAGGGTTTGCACAACTGGAGTAACTTGAGGTTCATATCATCCCAGTTTAGTCTATTGCAGCAGGGAAAACAATGCTGGGATGATTCTACAGTTCTTGGCTGTTAACTCCTCAGCAGTGTTTTCATCCTCCTTTCGAACGTGCGTTGTGTAGGTGAAAGCAGGAGCGGCGGCGGGCTCTCAGGTGCAGCATGGCAACTGTGAATGAGTGGGGTTTCAATATGTTTCAATCATGTTGTGTGGGCACATTACCGGGACCTCACAACGACCTTACCATAGATAGATGATGGTTTGTAAGGAACCTCCCCAAAATAGGCTTACCTATGCTTATCTCAGGTTTAGGAATCACTCAGAATTCTAATTTGCCCAGACGTTGTCAAATATTTCATGCTGCGGGCAGAACTTTGTGGAACTATCATTTTTATATGATTTAAAGTTTAAAGCCCTATCAAGGGTTTTGAACACTTCTCCTGGGTGTGCATTCATGTATGATTAATTGTTGGCTTTCCTGTCTGATTGAAAAAGGGAACTTGGAAGCTGCACTCTTGCCAAGAGATGTATCTGCAACATGTCATTTGCAATTCCAAAACTGTCATTTCCACTGAATTGTTCATCCTTTGAAACCCACTCTTCGAACCGCAATCTTGAAGTTTTTGGATATTATATTCGTGGATGCCTTTTTTTGGACTTAGAGTCATCTTTCCCTCCATGAAGAAACACCACCAGAAACCATGATATATCTATGCAGATTTTGCAACCTACAGGACCATGTGAAACTCCTTCCCGCTAATATAAACAGGCACCTGAAAGGCTGGTGGAATGCCGTCCATGTTTTGGCATTCCAATTGTGAGGGTATGGCAATGGGTGGAACTTCTAGTTTCGGGGATCATTAATTTAGTGATCTCTGATTGTGATTTCTATTTTTATTTTTATTATTGTTATTATTATTATTTGTTATTACTATTATTATTACTATACTTATTTTTGATGATTAATTTCTGCATATTTTGTTTGTGGATTCCTCCAATTTGATGCCGGAAATTCCCCATAGGACATGATCGCATCATATTTTGGGATGAATTCACCTGCGATTTTGGGGTTCACCAGAGGTGAAGATCGCGAAGCGCTACGCGAAGAAAGGTTCCCTAAGAGGACACCCTAAGGCACGGTCAGTATCCCTGAGATCTGGTGATCAACGATTTTTCCATGAGCGGAATCTCCTGTCCGTCGACAGGGAGACATGTAGATCATGTAGATTTGTCTGAGGGGATATCAATATTTATCAATATTTATGTAAAATACCGGAGAACATGATGATCAATCATTGACTGGAATGGATTTCCAGTGTTGGAGACCAACACATACAGATGTTTTTAATGCTGCAGTGTTGATTCAATCAACAAACCTTGGGATAAAGCCCTTGCAAGATGGACATTGATGGGAATTCCATGAAATGTTGGTTTCTACTCGCAGATGTATATACACATATATAATTTGTATGTACTGTTCGTAAGTTATTTAGTTATACCAATTATTCCAAGCAAATCGCGGATTTGAGCAGCACACTCCAATTTCCGCTGCCCGCAAAGTGTGATCTACGGTTTACACATTTAAGAAGGTTGTATCCACAGCATGGTGAGAGGATGTAATTTCTCCAATTTCCACCCCGATTTTTTTTGATACCTAGAAACTTTTTCGGCAATTTTTTTGCCGGAGGCCAAACTCCAACTTTGTTGAATTTCCACCGCAAACTTGTAAAATCGCCGGAATTCTGCAAAAACGCCGGAGAAATTTAAAGAATGCCGGATCTACAGATGTATGTCGAAACGACAAAATACCAATAAGCTTCGGTGTTATCCCCAACAGCCGCAACATTTTATTTTTACAAATCTTTCTGAAGCGTGCTGCGAAGCCAAACACCTAAGCTGGGTTTCTGTGAATTAAATGCCCGCAAATCCTGTTGAACCTGACCCCACTCTGCTGACCTGGCTCTGCACCAAAGCCTCCCGGAACCTTCCCCGAAACCTTCTCCAGAACCTTCTCCGGAACCCTGTTAAACCCAACCGGGCTCCGCACCAAAGCTTCCCACACCTTCTCCGAAACCTTCTCCGAACCCTGTTGAACCTGACCTGGCTCTGCACCAAAGCCTCCCAAACCTTCTCCGGGATCTTCTCCGGAACCCTGTTGAACCTGACCTGGCTGCACCAAAGCCTCCCAGACCTTCTCCGGAATTTTCTCCGGAACCTTCTCTTCGGAACCTGTTGAACCTGGCTTGGCTTTGCACCAAGGCTTCCCGGAACCTTCTCCAGAACCTTTTCCGGAACCCTGTTGAACCTAACATGGCTCTGCACCAAAGCCTCCGCTCCGGATTCTTCTCCGGAACCCTGTTGAACCTGACCTGGCTCTGCACCAAAGCCTCCCAAACATTCTCCGGTACCTTCTCCCCAACGTTCTCCGGAACCCTGTTGAACTGACAACCACTGAAGGCTCCTCGACCTTCTCTGGAATCTTCTCCGGAACCTTCCCTCGGAACCCTGTTGAACCTGACCTGGCTCTGCCCCAAAGCCTCCCCGACCTTCTCTGGAACCTTCTCAGGAACCTTTTCCGGAACCCTGTTGAACCTGATTTGGCTTTGCAGAACCTTCTCCGGAACCCTGTTGAACCTGACCTGGCTCTGCACCAAAGCCTGCCAGACCACCTCCGGAACCTTCGGAACCTTCCTCGTTGAACCTGACCCGGCGCCTGCACCGGTGCACACCGGGGCTATTCTGGGCTGAAGACCCCATTAGCTTACGCTGCTGTGGAAAAAGATGCCCACTGAAAATTACGCCGGAATTCCAGTTTGAAGTGAAATCTCTATCTTTCGCACAGGGAGGTGAGGATGCTGCAGCACGGGGCTGGAGCCCAAGCAGTTTCTGCCGTGGCAGTGGTGCACCAGAGCTCCAATCATTCTACTTTGAACCAAATGGGCTTCTAATTACATCACCAATTCAGACAAAGAATGACAAAGATCATTCCAAATATTTCGAATTCATGTTTGAATCATTCTGAGTGCATCTAGATTCTAGATACATCTAGATACCAACATTTGCAAACCAAATCCAGGTGCCCCAACTGATATTTTCCACCCCGAGGCATGGGGCCCAAAGGTGGCGTGGCTCCGGATAGAGGCGACAACACGTATTACTAAACCGTATTACGTTTCAATTTGTTTGACCTGTGAGCAACATCCAAGCTTGCCGTTCAAACTTAATGCAGAAACTGCTAGAAATCCAGCAGAAATGAAATGAATATGAAACTAACTAATTAGTGTCATGTAAAAGTTTTTTGCGATATATGACTTGCTCAGGTTAAAGTGCATCCATTCTTGGGAATTCGGAACCATTTGGAATCATTGCGTTTCAGGTTGGCCGGCGATGATTCCATCTCTGAGACCTTACACACCGGTCGTGGAAGTGTGCAATTTTTTTCTCTGCATTTGCGCCAGCCAGGTTCGGAAGCATCTTATGAGGATGAAAGTGGCGAGGAATAGAAAGTGGAGAACTTGCAGGTGAAAATTGGGTATGGACCTGGAGGAAAAACAGTATAAATAATGAAACACACGGTACCAATTGACCCGGCAAACTTGGTTCTTGAAACCATCCATTTGGGTCATTTGGGTTGAAAATTTGACCAATTCCCAGCCTCTGTTGTTTCCCAAAGATCCACAGGAGAAGCGCTGAAAGCCGTGGCCAAACGCCGCCCCGTGAAGTCGCTGGAAATGACCCCTCGGACGTGACGGAGGAAACTGGACGCACCTGCCATGCGGAAAAACATCGCGCGTTGAGTCCAAGTTCATTTTCGGTGGCTATGGCCACGGTTCGCACATCTGTCATGGGTTGAAAAGCCAAGGTTCAGACCGCTTTTGCGAGGCCCATGAAGCCAGTCGTCTTTGCTTGACATGCAGCTCTGGTTTAAGTCTTACGGGCACGGTCATGACAGATGCAGCACAGATGCAGCCGGAGTCGTGAGACACTTCAACACTTCACGTTTCAGAATTTTCAGACAGCAGTGAGTCACGTTCAAAGGATTTGCAGCAAGATAGATCAAAATAATGTATTCTGACACGCCAAGTGCAACTGCAACTGCGCCAATCGATGGACGTACCTCATTGCAAATGCAGGTAAAAAGAGCACGAAACCTCGAACCAACGCAGCATCAACCAGCGATTGAGGGGGGATACCCATGTTTTCTTAGTTCGTTGATGGCCACGAATGATGTGGAGGCACTCTGTTCTGGTGGAGCCAAAGGTCATTGAGTCATTGATGACTGGTGATTTTTGATGAGATTAGATTAGGATTGAAAATGGGGATACCCCAAAATGACCATGTGAGGAATAGCAATGGATGTAAACCAATGGATTTTGGTGGATATTTTTCAGACAAAGCCACATTGATATCCGACCAGGTGACTGGTGGGTAGAACCATTTGGAACAGCGATGACCGGGGGGTAGAAACACCTGCGCATCACATGGACAGACGACATGAATGGAGATCCTTGAACTGAAGTGGCGTAGGTCCAAATTTAGGTCCCATTGACTCACTGGTGCTTCATGGCATATAGTACGAATCATCCAATTCTTTTGGATGTACTCAAACAGGCTATAATCACCCAGTTCTTGGGTTTAATTTGCAGTATGACACCAACATACTATATTTAAACTAAAAAAACACCATGTCCCATGATATCGGACTGAATGGGTCACCAAGAAAAACCATGGCTAAGGCGCGCAGGCTATGGCCATCCAAAACCATGAGCCAGGCAAACCCTCTTGTTCCCCAAAATAAATCAGCTGTGAAATGTGACAGGTTGTTGTATGGCCTTTGGCCGCTCACCAGCAGTGCGCATTGTGCCATCCTTAATCCTGGAGTGGCTGCGAAGAGTTGGAATATCAATATGTGATCTAACTGCAAGACAATATGCGTTTGCACGTAGATGCATTATGCATATTATATCTATTAAAAAAATAATACAATATATATAATAAAATATAATATGGTAATATAACATAAAAAAATAATATAATATAATATAATACATAATATAATATAATATATAATATAATATGTAATATAATATTATATATAGTATAATATAATATAATATATAATATAATATAATATAATATAATAAATAATATAATATATAATAAAAAAAATAATATAAAATATATAATATAAAATATATAATATAAATATAATATAATATATAATATAAAATATATAATATAAAAATTATAAAATATATAATATATAATATATATTATATAATATATGATATAAAATATATAATATATAACATATAATATAATATATTATAATATATAGTATATAGTATATAATATATAATATACACTATATAATATATAATATAATATATAAAATATAATATAATATAATATAATATCATATAACATACTATAATATAATATAATATACTATAATATAACATAATATAATATAATTTAATAAAATAAAATAATATGATATAATATAACATAATATAATATAATTTAATAAAATAAAATAATATAATATAATATAATATACAAAATAATATAATATAATATAATTTAATATATAATATAATATAATATAACATAATATATAATATAATATACTATAATATAATATAAAATATAATATATAATATAATATATAAATTATAATATAATATAATATAATAAAATATAATATAATATAATATAATATATAATATAATATAATATATAATATTTAATATATAATATTTAATATATAATATAAAATATAAAATATATAATATATAATATATAATATATAACATATAATAAATAATATATGAAAAATAATATATAATATTTAATATCTAATATATAATATCTAATATATAATAAAATATAATATAATATATAATATAATATAACATAATATAATATAATATAATTTAATAATATAATATAATATGCTATAATATAATATAACATAATATAATAGAATATATAATATAATATAATAAAATATAATATAATATATAATATAATATAATATAATATATAATATAATAGAATAAAACATAATAAAATATAATATAATATAATATATAATATCATATAATATAAAATATAATATATAATATTTAATATATATAATATTTAATATAAACTATAATATATAATATTTAATATATGATATATAATATATAACATTTAACATATAATATATAATATATAAAATATAATATATAATATATAATATATATAATATTTAATATATGATATATATAATATATTATACATAATATATAATATATAATATATAATATATAAAATATAATATACTATATAATATATAATATATAATATATAATATATAATATATTATATATAATATATAAAATATAATCAAAGGAAGTTTAGGGGGAGAAACTTCCGTGTTACGGACTTTTAGAATGTCAGGGAAAGAGTTAGTCAAAGAAAGAGTTAGTCAGGGAAAGAGTTAGTCAAAGAAAGAGTTAGTCAAAGAAAGAGTTAGTCAGGGAAAGAGTTAGTCAAAGAAAGAGTTAGTCAGGGAAAGAGGTAGTCAAAGAAAGAGTTAGTCAGGGAAAGAGGTAGTCAAAGAAAGAGTTAGTCAAAGAAAGAGTTAGCAAAGAAACAGTTAGTCAGGGAAAGAGTTAGTCAAAGAAAGAGTTAGTGAGGGAAAGAGTCAGTCAAAGAAAGAGTTAGCAAAGAAACAGTTAGTCAGGGAAAGAGTTAGTCAAAGAAAGAGTTAGTGAGGGAAAGAGTTAGTCACAGAAAGAGTTAGCAAAGAAAGAGTTCGTCAGGGAAAGAGTTAGTCAAAGAAAGAGTTAGTCAAAGAAACAGTTAGTCAGGGAACGAGTTAGTCAAAGAAAGAGTTAGTCAGGGAAAGAGTTAGTCAAAGAAAGAGTTAGTGAGGGAAAGAGTTAGTCAAAGAAAGAGTTAGTGAGGGAAAGAGTCAGTCAAAGAAAGAGTTAGTGAGGGAAAGAGTTAGTCAAAGAAAGAGGTAGTCAGGATATATGAGGTAGTCAAAGAAAGAGTTAGCAAAGAAACAAGTTAGCCAAAGAAAGAGTTAGTGAGGAAAAGAGTTAGTCACAGAAAGAGTTCGCAAAGAAATTGTTCCCTCACTGTAAATGGGATTGCAAGTGGTGCTGGTGGAGGAGTGGCCGATGGAGTTTTGGAGGAAGTCTCGCACGAAATGCGTTTTTGAGAGATAGCAGATGCACGAAACCCTATGTTTTTCCATACAAAGTCCGTCCCCGATCCTCGATGATCTACCTCTGCGGTGCGACGGGTGCGAGACGGTCTCGTGTGTGGTCGGATCATGCTCGGATATTCTCGGATCGGTCTCGGATCGGTTCCGCATTGTAAATGGGGTTTCAACTGTTTTTTGTGCATGTGTGGTCGACAGAATTCCATTGTGATTTGCAACTGTAGGATCGTTCCCGCATTGTAAATGGGGTTGCAAGTGGTGCTGGTGGATGAGTTGCCGATGGAATTCCATTGTGATTTGCAACTCTAGGATCGTTCCCTCACTGTAAATGGGATTGCATGTGGTGCTGGTGGAGGAGTTGCCGATGGAGTTTTGAAGGAAGTCTCGCACGAAATGTGTTTTTGAGAGATAGAAGATGCACGAAACCCTGTGTTTTTCCAGACAAAGTGCGTCCCCGAACGTCGATGATCTACCTCTGCGGTGCGACGGGTGCGAGACGGTCTCGTGTGTGGTCGGATCATGCTCGGATATGTTCGGATCATCCTCGGATCATTCTCGGATCGGTTCCGCATTGTAAATGGGGTGTCAACTGTTTTTCGTGCATGTGTGGTCGACAGAATTCCATTGTGATTTGCAACTGTAGGATCGTTCCCGCAATGTAAATGGGGTTGCAAGTGTTGCTGGTGGACGAGTTGCTGATGGAATTGCATTGTGATTTGCAACTTTAGGATCGTTCCCTCACTGTAAATGGCATTGCAAGTGGTGCTGGTGGAGGAGTTGCCGATGGAGTTTTGGAGGAAGTCTCGCACGAAATGCGTTTTTGAGAGATAGCAGATGCACGAAAGCCTATGTTTTTCCATACAAAGTGCGTCCCCGAACCTCGATGATCTACCTCTGCTGTGCGACGGGTGCGAGACGGTCTCGTGTGTGGTCGGATCATGGGCGGATCATGCTCGGATCGGTTCCGCATTGTAAATGGGGTGTCAACTGTTGCTGGTGGAGGAGAGTTTGCTGATGGAATTGCATTTTTTTTTTTGGGGGGGGTGATTTGCAACTCTAGAATCGTTCCCATCATGTAAATGGGATTGCAAGTGTTGCTGGCGGATGAGTTGCCAAATGGATTCCATTTTGCTTTGCAACTGGTAGGAATCGTTCCGTCAATGTAGAATGGGCTGCGTCAAGGTTGCTTCGTGCTGTGGCTGCGTTCGTAATACTATTGTCTTTTGCAGCTCGACTTCGTAAATCGTATTGGAGTGGCTGCATGAAGGCTGCGACACTGATTTGTCAGTAGATTTTCTCCATTTTGGCGCTAGCGATTTTCTTTTTTTAAAAATCCTTTTAAAAAGTGTTTCAAAATCGTCTTTTTTTTCGCTCTGGCGTCGAGATCTGGTTTTGGAGCCACAATTTCCGACGCCGTTGTGTGTAGTTCTATTGTGTTTTGCAACTCAGTCTCTGCAGATCGCATTGTAATGGCTGCGTCAAGGTTGCTTCGTGCTGTGGCTGCATTCGTAATACTATTGTCTTTTGCAGCTGACTTCGTAAATCGTATTGGAGTGGCTGCATGAAGGCTGCCACAGTGATTTGTCAGCAGATTTTCTCCATTTTGGCGCTAGTGATTTTCCTTCTAAAAATCCTTTTAAAAAGTGCTTCAAAATCGTCTTTTTTTTCGCTCTGGCGTCGAGATCCGGTTTTGGAGCTACAATTTCCGACGCCGTTGCGCGTAGTTCTATTGTGTTTTGCAAATCAGTCTCTGCAGATCGCATTGTAATGGCTGCGTCAAGGTTGCTTCGTGCTGTGGCTGCATTCGTAATACTATTGTCTTTTGCAGCTGGATCTCGTAAATCGTATTGGAGTGGCTGCATGAAGAAGGCTGCGACAGTGATTTGTCAGCAGATTTTCTCCATTTTGGCACTAGCGATTTTCCTTCTAAATCCTTTTAAAAAGTGCTTCAAAATCGTCTTTTTTTTGCTCTGGCGTCGAGATCCGGTTTTGGAGCTACAATTTCCGACGCCGTTGCGCGTAGTTCTATTGTGTTTTGCAACTCAGTCTCTGCAGATCGCATTGTAATGGCTGCGTCAAGGTTGCTTCGTGCTGTGGCTGCATTCGTAAAACTATTGTCTTTTGCAGCTGGATCTCGTAAATCGTATTGGAGTGGCTGCATGAAGGCTGCGACAGTGATTTGTCAGCAGATTTTCTACATTTGGCGCTAATGATTTTCCTTCTAAAAATCCTTTTAAAAAGTGCTTCAAAATCGTCTTTTTTTCGCTCTGGCGTCGAGATCCGGTTTTGGAGCTACAATTTCCGACGCCATTGCGCGTAGTTCTCTTGTGTTTTGCAACTCAGTCTCCGCAGATCGCATTGGAATGGCTGCGTCAAGGTTGCTTGGTGCCGCGGCTGCATGCGCAATACTATTGTCTCTTGCAGCTGGACTTCGTAAATCGCATTGGAGTGGGTGCATCAAGGGTGCGACAGTGATTCGTAGTAGTGCTGGGAATTGGTTAATGAAAGCTTAATAGATGACATATGAGAAGGGACGAGATGAGAAGAGATGAGGTGGGATAAGGTGAGAAGAGCTCAGATGAGATGAAATGTGGAGTGTGAAGAGTGCAGTGTGAAATGTGTGGGGCGTGAAGAGTGCAGTGTGAAGTGTGGAGTTTGGAGTGTGAAGGAAACAGTGAGAAGTGAGAAGTGTGAAGTGTGGGCTGTGAAGTGTGGAGTGAGAAGTTTGGAGTGCAAAAGAGTGCAGTGTGAAGTGTGGAGTGTGAAGCGTGAAGTTTGGAGTGTGAAGGAAGCAGTGAGAAGTGTGAAGTGTGGACTGTGAAGTGTGAAGTGTGAAATGTGGAGTGTGAAGTGCGAAGTGAGAAGTGTGAAGTGTGAAGTTTGGAGTGTGAAGGAAGCAGTGAGCAGTGAGAAGTGTGGACTGTGAAGTGTGAAGTGTGAAATGTGGAGTGTGAAGGAAGCAGTGAGAAGTGAGAAGTGTGAAGTGTGGACTGTGAAGTGTGAAGTGTGGAGTGTGAAGTGCGAAGTGAGAAGTGTGAAGTGTGAAGTTTGGAGTGTGAAAAGCAGTGAGAAAGTGTGAAGTGTGGACTGTGAAGTGTGAGCGTGAAGTGTGGGAAGTGTGAAGTGCGAAGTGTGAAGTGTGAAGTGTGATGTTTGGAGTGTGAAGGAAGCAGTGCGAAGTGTGAAGTGTGGACTGTGAAGTGTGAAGTCTGAGTGAAGTGTGGAGTGTGAAGTGCGAAGTGAGAAGTGTGAAGTGTGAAGTTTGGAGTGTGAAGGAAGCAGTGAGAAGTGAGAAGTGTGAAGTGTGGACTGCGAAGTGTGAAGTGTGAGGTTTGGAGTGTGAAGTGTGAAGTGAGAAGTGAGAAGTGTGAAGTGTGGACTGTGAAGTGTGAAGTGTGAAGTGCGAAGTGAGAAGTGTGAAGTGTGAAGTTTGGAATGTGAAGGAAGCAGTGAGAAGTGAGAAGTGTGAAGTGTGGACTGTGAAGTGTGAAGTGTGGAGTGTGAAGTGCGAAGTGTGAAGTGTGGAGTGTGAAGTTTGGAGTGTGAAGGAAGCAGTGAGAAGTGAGAAGTGTGAAGTGTGGACTGTGAAGTGTGGACTGTGGAGTGTGAAGTTTGGAGTGCGAAGAGTGCAGTGTGAAGTGTGGAGTGCCAAGTGTGGAGTGTGAAGACTTTGCTTCGTCTCTCGTTGAAAAAAGAAGCCGCTTGTCGAGGGAAGGACACAGTCGGGACAGGCTGGCGTCGAACTATAGGTCATTTATTCTTGGGAAACTTCCGCCGCCGGCTTGCCCGGGGCTATGTTATCAAATCACCTAGTCACAAAAAAGTCAGAAACATTTCCAAAAGTTCTCAAGTCCAACTGGTTCTCGTCCAAACGCAAATAACCAGTTAGCCGGTGTTACTAGTCTCTACCAAACGTCGAGACGAGTTACACGGCTATTCAAGAACGAAATGATTCATTCAAATTCCTTTACAAAATCCTCTTGCAATACAGAACAACATGGAACCTCCTGTTCCTTCTCCAAAACAGTTCTTCGCACAGAGACATCTTCTCATAGCTCCAAACTACCGTGGAGAACAGAATGTTCTGCTCGACTTCTCAGCTAATATCCAGTCATCAGCAGTCATAGCGCTAAAGTAGTTCGCTCACCACAATAACCAAACGTCAGCAATAAGTCACAAAGACAAAGGTCACAAAGCAGACTTCCAGATCAAATACCCAGAGGTTGACTACTATACGTAGGCGTTGTCCTCTCAATGCCGGAGTATCAGACTTCCAGATCACATACCTAGATGTCGAATACTATGCGTAGGCATTGCCCTCACAATGCCGAAGTATCACACATACCCACAAGAGGTAATCAAAAGGCTTCACAAACATCTCAGATGTACGAAGCAACGTCAAGAATCGAAACGGATATTCCAATACCATCTCCGTCAGATTCACACTCCCACAAGGAGTCAAGAAATCTCCGAGATCGATGAAACCACATCATCCCGACTCAACTGTCTAGCGAAGGCTTCTGAAAGCATTCGCCCATTGTCATAAAGCTAAATAAAGCTTCAAACTGTATTCAAAGTAGCTTGAGCTCCGTGTAGATTCACTCAGACTCACAGGTCGATATCTCAAATCATCTCTTGCAGCTCCGTGTACCGCAGAGGAATACCGAAACTACTTAAGCCTGTTGTAGACACCTTCCCATAGTCCAGTTTCACTACTGAAGGCTCAATGAAAGTCAGGTCGCACCAATGCCAAGTTGCACCCCACAAGGGTACAAACTTCCACACCCCCTTTCGACATGACATTCATTTCTCTCTATACATACTCAGATGCATATCCAGTATGAACTTCGCCATACCTTCAAGGTCAAACTCGTAGAATACGTCGTATTCGCCAGGAGACTTCGATGCTCCAAGCACCTCAACGGAAAATGAAGTCTAAACTCCTCTGAAACATTCGAAGTTTCCAAAAACATATAACTGTCTCTGAGAAATCACCTGATCCTCAAAGAAATAGACGGTTGTTCCTCCAACACTTCGCTCATCGTAAATAAACAGCCTATCCATATCCACAACCATCGCCAATGCTGATTTCAGCAATACTCCATAGACGTCTTCATGGGCACAGTTCCCATCTATCCTTAACCAGTCAACATCACCAGGTCAAAAACCATCGACTGATCAAAGAGACCATGGCGTCAATTCACGATCAACTACAGTGCTGTTTGTTGTTCCCTAAAACAAACGAAAACACCAACAACACACACGAGATCCAAGACGGAGACAGACGAAGCACTGTCGGAGTCAACACAAAAACAAAGGCCGATTGTTTCAGCTAATCCACGTCTTCCATTGGAAGATAGGCGTGTCAGACAAGCGAAACTGTCATCAGTCCAGAATACTCAGATAAAATCCACTTTCGTGGAACTAAAAATTAAGCTCATGGCCTTGCGGCACCACGCAGACCCAGCTTCAGACAAGCTAAGTGCGAGGCGCGCTAAGCTCAGGACATATTTCCAAAAAATAAAACAGACCTTGCCCCCTTTTGAGGTAAAATCCACCAATCCACAAAAACATCACCAAAATGAATTCTGGTCAGCATAAAAGCTGATCTGTCGCATGTCGAACAAACAAAACAACTTACGACCATTTTAGTTACAAACATATTGACTACGTCAGGGAAATCCATTCCACTGACACCAACATATTTAGAACCGTCAAGAGGACAATTCCAACAACATTGACATGAACCTCAAATCCGGGATATCCAATCCACTGACATCCATGAATAAAACAAAACCAAAAACACCTTTACATGTGTTTCCATCAGACATTTAGCCTGGATCCTCTGTGATTCTTCGCTTATTCGAGAATCGGATCTGGCCATGTCATCAT
Organism: Cladocopium goreaui; assembly: GCA_947184155.2. Taxonomy (NCBI): domain Eukaryota; class Dinophyceae; order Suessiales; family Symbiodiniaceae; genus Cladocopium; species Cladocopium goreaui. Next base: position 401 of record CAMXCT020000855.1, on the reverse strand, counting down.
CTGGAAAACGGCGGCAGACAAATACAAACCACCATCAACGACAAAAAAACAACACTCACAAAACACAAACTCGCAACGAATCCACAAACATGCTCATGTGCCACTTGTGTCCCATCCATGTCCTGTACATCCACTTATATATATCACCAAAAGTGGATCCTTCCAGGATACAACCCAATGAAATTCCTTGCCCCCTTTCAAGATCTGCTTTCCATCTCTCCTTTTCTGCTGAGCACAGATATCTGAAGCGACGGCAACGAATTCATGCTGTATAGAGTGAACCTCGGGCTGGCCAAAGGTGGTAATACCACTCACCAACTATTCTCTCTACCGCACAGGTGGCAAAGAAACTTCAAAGGATAGTGCACAACATGGGTTCCACCCAAAAAGAGCGATCGGGC
>CAMXCT020000854.1:127508-203526 GCA_947184155.2 Cladocopium goreaui | reverse complement strand
TACAGGAAATGTCGCGGAATAGCATCATCCCTGACATCGATAGAGATAATTGTTTGGCATCCCGGAAAATCTTCTCAGCTATCACACTCGCCAAACATCCCTTTCAAAAGGCACACATACTATCACGGACGTACAGATGCATATCATTCCCGTCATTGCCATTAGAAGATTCAAATTCTTTCTCAATGTTTTAGTACAAGATTCACTTTTAGTTCTGTTTCAGCCTTCTCAGTACGGCCTCTTACAATGATATTACAGCATTTGTCTCCTAACCTAGGTGGCTCCTGGGCGCAATCTTCATTCCAATGCTTTGTGACAATAACCAGAGGCCTGGAGCCTATGCACCACTTGACAGTCGACTCAGTTCTAAACCGGAAAGACTATTCCTTCCGTTTACCAGTAGATCGTTTTTGTAGTTCTTATCACACAACTACCAGAATCAGGGAGGCACCAAAAAACGTCAAACAGCTTTAAGCATTATAAATACTCTAATCTGCAGATTGTATTTATTTTTCTTACTCTGTGAACGAAATCACGCTTTTCTAACTTCACACAGATTACCATGAAACCAATTTTCCCATGCAACTCCTAAAATCTTACAACTCATACATCTTTTTTCCTATACCATCCGCATCTTGCTCCAAGGTTTCATGGCAATGTCTTGTACGCGAGTCAGCCACTATTTCCTATCACCAAACTACATTGCTCATCATCTAACATTATCTACAGAAACCAAATCGGATTTCCTGCTCAACGTTTCCGCTCGTTAACATTGTCTTGGTTTTCACTATATTTTTAAAGCATTTTTAGTTATAACATGTTCCTAGGTTTTCACTGTATTTTTCTAACATGTTACATGCCTCCTAGCATGTTCACGCGTGTCCTCCATGTTGTACTGTTTTCTACATCGTTTCCTCTAGTTGTTACAAGCATTTCCTAGCTTGTACACCGTTTTCCTAATATTGTCACAACTTTTCTTCCAGGTTCCACTGCTTTTTCTACCGTTTCCTGTGGTTACTTTCTTCTCTTTTGTAGATTTTCATTGTGTTTTGTCCAGCTTTTTTTATTACATGCTTCCTACCATTTTCACCGCTTTCCTCTATGGTTTTTTGTACCATTTCCCCTCGTTTCCTGCATTTCATGCATTTTCAATATATTTTTCCAAGAGTTTACCCGTCTCCTTCAGTTTCCGATCGTTTTTGCACCATTTCCTCTGGTTGTTATCGCATTTTCCTGCACTTTCACTGTATTTTTCCAGCATGTTTACTGCATCGTCGTTTGTTCCTAGCAGTCGCTCCGGTTTCCTCCATGTTCCAACAGATTTTGCACCCTTTATTCTTGTTATCACATTTTCCTGCCAGGTTGTTATCACATTTTCCTTCACTGTATCTTTCCAGCATTTTCCAGTGGATTTTGCACGATTTCCTCTGATTGTTATCATGTTTTCCTGCAGTTTCTATATCCTCTTCGTGGGTTTTCAGTCTATTCATGCAGTTTTAATCTATTTTTCCAAGAATTTTACCCGTCTCCTTTTTGCACCATTTCCTCTGGTTTGCTGCATTTTCAATGTATTTTTCCAAGAGTTTTACCCGTCTCCTTCATTTTCCGATCGTTTTTGCACCATTTCCTCTGGTTGTTATCGCATTTTCCTGCACTTTCACTGTCTTTTTCCAACATGTTTACTGCATCGTCATAGTTTGTTCCTAGCAGTCACTCCGGTTTCCTCCATGTTCCAACAGATTTTGCATGGTTTGTTCCTAGCATTTTCCTCTGATCGTTATCATGTTTTCCTCAAGTTTCATTGTATTTTCCAATACATCCTCTTCGTGGGTTTTCAATATGTTTTGTCCAGCATTTTTTTACTACATGTTTCCTATCATTTTCTCCTCTTTCCTCCATAGGTGTTTGCACCATTTCCTCTGGTTTCCTGCATTTTCATACCTTTTCAATATTAATATTAATCCAAGAGTTTTACCTGACTCCTTCATTTTCCGATCCTTTTTGCACCCTTTCCTCTCGTTGTTATCACATTTTCCTGCACTTTCACTGTATTTTTCCAGCATGTTTACTGCATCGTCATGGTTTGCGCCTAGCATTCGCTCCGGTTTCCTCCATTTTCCAAGGGATTTTCCATGGTTTGTTCCTAGCATTCGCTCCGTTTTCGTCCGTTTTCCAAGGGATTTTGTACGATTTCCTCTGATCGTTATCATGTTTTCCTGCAGTTTCATTGTATTTTCCAATACATCCTCATGGTCTCTCCGGCCACCAAAAAGGCGGACCTAGGGGGAATCGATACCCCACCGTCAGCAAATTACCTAGTGGTACATAATCCAGCAAAATGCTCCGTTTTCTGGCGCTCAACACAGGGGCACGGCGAGATTTCGTTCCCTTTCGGCAACCACCCCCCCCACACCCCCTATTCTCACTTCGTTCGCAAACAGCAACTAGCCAGCTAGCTGGCTTTCGTAATATTATTTGTGACACGGCTTACAGGCAACTTCTATAAAACGATAGAAAAATAAATTGAACTAAAAAAAGCGAAAACTAATCAAAAAAAAGCAAAACCCAATCCAAACCTCAATTAGAAAAAAGAAAAAAAATGCACACCTCAATTAGAAAAAAGCAAAAAAAAAACAATTCAAAAAAAAGCCAAAAAAAAAAGCAAAACCAAAAGCAAAAAAAAAGCAAACTATTTGTTTTCGTTTTTTTTCGCTTTGTTTTCGCTTTTTTTTCGCTTTTTTTTTCCGCTTTTTTTTTTGCTTTTTTTCGCTTTTTTTTTTCGCTTTTTTTTCGCTTTTTTTTCGTTGTTTTTTGCTTTTTTTCCGTTTTTTTCCACGAGTTTCTTACATTTTCGAAGGTCCCGGTCATCAGGTCACCTGAGAAAGAAAAAACCAAAAAAAAAGCGAAAACAAAGGCGGAGAAAAAAGCAAAAACAAAGCAAAAAAAAAACAGCAAAAACAAAGCGAAAAAAAAGCGAAAAAAAGTGAAAACAAATAGTTTGCTTTTTTTTGCTTTTGGTTTTGCTTTTTTTTGCTTTTTTCTAATTGAGGTTTGGATTGGAGTTTGCTTTTTTTTTGCATAAAATTTTTGCTTTTTTCTAATTGAGGTTTGGATTGGGTTTTGCTTTTTTTTTGGATTAGTTTTTGCTTTTTTTATTTGTTTAAAATTCTTTAGAAGTAGGCTGAAGGCATTTCACAACATTATATATTTAATTACATATACAGTATATACATATATATGATTGCTGATTGCTGGCAGAATCCATATCCTCATCCTCATCCCATCCTGGCGGCTCAAAACCGGCCTGCGCCGATCCAACAGCAGTTGAGGCCGACGAAGCTTCGCCAGCAAAGGCAATGCTGCTTCCAGGATTGGGGTGGCCACCTGCGCACGGGCCAGGGCCATGTGCCATGGCAATTTTGGAACCACAATGGATGTTTTGATGATTTATGATTTATGATGATTTATGATGATTTATGATGATTTATGATGATTTATGATGATTTATGATGATTTATGATGATTTGGAAAATACAAAATGGATCAAAATGCCAAGCATTTTGATCCAACTTGTTTTTTTGCCCCAAGCCCCACTGAGACCCCTTTTTTAAGTCTACGTTTGTAATTCTTTCCAACCTCTCACTGAGGCCCCCTTTTTCAGTCTTTGTTTGCCGTTTTTTGGTTCCAAGCAACATTGAGACTCTTTGTTTAAGCCTTTGTTTGCGCTTTTTTTGGCCGCCTGTCCCACTGAGACCCCTTGTTTAAGATGTTTAAGCCTTTGTTTGCAATTTTTGTATTTACTTTGTTTTTTTGCTCCAGGCCCCACTGAGACCCCCTGTGGAAGCCTTTGTTTGCCATTTTTTTCGCTCTCAGCCTTACCGGATTTTCTATGCTTGCTGTGGTTTCTTTTGCCCCAAGCCTAAATGGGATACCATTCTAAGGTTTACGGAACCGCGGTCCTTTTAAGCCTTTGACCTTAAAAGCGCCAAGCCTCAAAATCCGTAAACCCTAAAAACACGAAATTTTTAAAGCCGACCAAACCCTGGTTTGGCCTGAATCCGTCAAAGACACGAACGTGCACAGCATTGGGTTTCAGAGACATTCAGAGAGGGCTCTTTGATGTCTAACATGTTTTTCGGCTCATTCACACGGCCACGATCGGCCACGTTTGGTAGACTGCATGCTGCGTTATTTCTCTAAGTTCAAGCTGCTACCCCCACATTATACCAAAAGGCCTTCTCAGCCAGAGCTGGATATTTGTGGCAGCGGCTGCCACCAACGATCTGTGCATGTCCTTCACTGTCGATGTCAAACTCGCATGGGACCCACACAGGGCCACGAGCTGTCTGTCGAACGAACCTGAGATGGCTATGATAGCTGGGATTGCGTCAAATAGTTAGTTGGCGGATGGAAAGACACCATCATCTTGCACGGAAAAATATCAATTTTATGAACTTTGGGTTGCCCAATGTTGCCCATCACTGCCCCTTCTACTGCTACAGCTGCTACAGTATTTGCTTCGTGAAAAAGACAGGAGGCGATCACGTTGGACACAACACGACACATGAGCATCGTTGAAGGGTTGAATTCAACGCAATTTTGCACGTGCCTATCGTACCTCCATCAAAGAACAAAACCGCTGCTGGCTCTGATCTTCACATGAAATACCTGCCTGTTGAAACTTAGAGACACAATCATGGAGAGATAGATTAGATTCACAAACCTCGTCACCCAGCTGTTGCATCAACATGCCAGTGTCGTTTTCTCTGGTAAATAGGAAATGTTGCGGCCGCGGTCCCACCAATAGTAGTTCTCAGTGGTCACTTCTGCAAAACGTCGTGACATATCATGACCTTTCTTATGTTCACTGTAGCCCACCCCATGTAGCAAACCAGTGCTGCAATTGCTCATGTCACCAAAGCCCTTGTATTACAAAAAAAACAACATAGTTGAAACATCAAGAGTCAACATACCCAGCCAACAACACACAGCGGCATGCACCTGCTTAAAGCTTCGCATGTCACCAACACTCCAAGTCATCTGAAGCTGTGAGGTTGGCCAAAAAAAAACTCTCAGCCGCAAAATGAAAACACATGACCATTCCCACGCACTTTCAGCCCCCCCCCAACATACCGCAGACCACATGCTCCTTGGAATTTGGAACTTTGGGTGTTCCCAAAGTTATGCGGGTTAGGCAGGCCACTGATTCGGGTCAACAATCATCTGGTAGCGAGGAATCGGCCTCGAAAGCGTTGGCTTTGTTTACAATGTTGAAGCTTGCATCCTCGCTCACAATCCTAAAATCAACGTTGATTATGATATATTATGATTGTACATCATGCACTATGTTCTGCCAGAACGCTTCCTTCAATTCTCAGTGAAATGCTTCTGGATCCTGTTGCTCCCTCTATCTGAAATCCCACATCCAAAATCATCCAAGATCATCATCTCCAGGCCTATCCAAGGTGAGGTCAGCGTGTGTATCCATGAGCCCCTTGATCTGCGGCATTTCCACACAGGCGCTCCAAACATCTGAGAGTTGACCTGCAACGTATGAAAGGCGTGCCTGGTGCTAAGCTGTAACTGATGAATTCATACACTTTCAGATTTAGGTTTGCCCAACATTGCATGACATGACACAGGAAGGCTTTAAACTGGATAGACGTTTGTCTGTCTACAGTAGCTCCAAACCATACCCATTCAGTCCACTATATTTATGGTGTCTCGAGGTTCGTCTCATCTAATCCATGCGCCCTTCGGCCATCCTATCCTGTTCTATCCTATCATATCAAATCTAGCTTGACCACATCTGATCTTGTCCAACATCTTAATAAGTGGGTGTTCTAATCTGATCTAATCTATCCAACTGATTGGCTTGAATGATTTTCCACTGCATTGAGCCCATAACAACCAGGAACAGCCAGGTATTCGCACGAAACATCACGAAAATATGTTGTTCTATCTGCCTCTCCACTTTCCTTATCTACATAGTCTTTCTTTCCATGCACGTGTCCATCCTCTCCATTCCAAATAGTTGCGTAGATTCTATGATGCACATCAAAAAAGAGCAAACAAAACACTGAGGGATTCATACAATTGCTGTACATGCAAACGATTATGGTATACATTATTATACATTCATATAATGTTGCATGCATGCAGATTATGAGAGATTTACTGAGATTCATACAATTGAGCAAGTATAAGAATCCCATCCCATCTTTTGGTGCTACACCATGGCTCAATCGCCAACCCTTCCGAGCAGAAATGACTCTTGGATACTCTTGGACACCCGACCCCATCGCCGAGAGCCGGCAGGAAAGGACCACTTGGGCGCAGGAGGGAAGAAGCCCAGCGGGATCAAGAGATCATGCTTTCGACGCTTTTCAGTTGGCTGTTGATACAGCAAGACCTCCGTTGTCATCATGTCATCCGTTGTCCAGCTTCGGCAGAGAGCACAACAAAAGCACTAAACAAATATCACTGCTGACACTTGCTCTGCAACTTGCTGACTGAAAGAAAAATGTTGCTGAGCGCGCCGGCTTCATGTTTCGTGTAAATCAGCCAGCAGTCGAAGCGATGTGGTGTGACGAATTCCTTAAGTTTGACATGCACACCAATCAAGCAAAGCTGGACCAAACGATCTGCACGTGTATTGAAGTGTATTGGTAAAATGATTTAAAATGTCATCAACTAATATCAAATACCATCAAATACCTATATAGGCAGGAGAGAAAGTCGATCTTCCATGATCTTCCCACATCCTGAAAGCTGCAGCAGCTGCACTTTCCGCTCGGCTCCAGGACCACCACTTAAAATGCCAAGGGTCCCTCGTCTCTTGAAGCGCTTGGATGGTGGCAATGCCAGGATTCGGCAACTTGTCCCGATTGACGATCACCTCGCAACTACCACCGAAGAAGGTGTCCGTTTCACCTTGGCGCTGGATATAGCTGGATGCCTCTGGGCAACAAACCGCGACACAGGTTACAACTGGGAATGATCGGCAATGATCTTTGCGTGGCTAGCATCAGCAACCTGAGTCCATCTTCCCTGCAAGATTCACCTAGTCACCTCGTACTTGAATGTCAGATACTTGAATGTCACCTCGTACTTGAATTTGGCACAGGTGGATTTTGCAGGTATGTAAGTTTAAACATGTCATGTTCAGTATGTTGAAAGCTAAACTGGCAATTCAGTGAGCATCTCGACAAGTGTGGAACGTTTTCTAGATTACATTGCAGCCAAAGCGTCAACGAGCATTTTGCTCACACACATATACTGCCGGGCCTGTATGGAGCACCTGCCTGAAAGCGCTTTGCCAGGGGACGCACGCCAACAAGAAACTTGCCCATTACGGGACAAAAATTAGTTTGACAAAAGCCAGCACACAAAATAGAAAAACTATTCCATCCTAACATCAATAAAGGACAATGTATAGCATTGCTTGAAATCCTACCAGGTCCTTCTTGGTTGATATCGATTAATCTTGATTCTCATCCTGGTATCTTTAGATCGTAACCTCCTCTCAGGCTCTGAGGCCTCTGCTGGGAACTCCATAAGTCATGAAGTGACATAAACTTCTGCCAGCCTGATCGCCATCGATGTAAAATCTGAAAGAGTCCTTAGATCTCACTTCCACATCTTCCACCATGTTCCAACTATTGTTGCAACTCAAACCGCCAACAAACCACTACTCCTCGATGTGCTTGGAGTTTCCCCTCCCACCCGATGAGAATGGACCTTGTGCAACCCCAGCCTAGCTCCAATGCTGTTCGTAAGTGTGAACACATTGGACATCAACTGCTGTGTGCATGCCTGCGTTTTGACGACCTTGCCCACCCTTTAACTTTACGCAAGACCCATGGTCCGCTACGCGGAAACCCAAGACTTACAGTAACCCAGCAAGTGAGATGGCAGGCTGGTAGGCAGCAAATGGGCATGGGTGAAAATGAGCACCCCCCAAAAAAAACAACAAGGAATGTGTTACTGCATTTCATTTCTGAGAAATCTCAAAATGATTGCGAATTTTGTGGGCCCAGTGGTACGTCAATTTTGACCGGTGTGTCCGAAATGGGGTATGCCCCAAACAATTGCTGTTTGATCGGAAAATAACTATATAATGATACTCCAGTAGGATTGAAGATATTGAAGGTACCCTATTCTCAAACAAACCCACATGAGTACCTCCGAGTACCTCCACATTCAATCTTTGCCAACTGCAGAGATGTCTCTCTTGTGGCTCTAGCGGCGCTCCGTGGCACAGCAGTGTCAGACTCGCTGGCTCAACTCCCATGGCAGAACTGGCTGCCTCCAGAACGTCTGCTGCAGTTGCTCCCGCGGCCAAGGAAGTGGTGAAGATTTCAGTTCCCACCTGGTAGTCTAAACCCTCTTGATACCAAAGTCACTAGAAGCTTTGCTCAATCATTTCAAAGTCTGGAAAAATATTATATAATATATATGAAAGTCGATTGGGGCTCATCATGGTTCATCACCCCCTTTTTAGCAACACAATAGTTGATTTGCCAAAGAACATATGTACAAAAAAGAAAACGGAAACCACCAGCCAGGCACCATGCTGTATCCCACCAGGCTTGGTCCATTGAAGCCTAGGACATCGAAGGATTCTGGACTCGAGCTATGGTGGTTGAGAGACAACGCGGATAAAATGGAATAAGAACATCTAAGATTACCAGCAAAATGGAATGAATGGAGAAATTCTTTGCACATTTTAAGTCCTTATATTCATATTATGTGTCTTTGATGTCAACAGCCCGGCCAGCAGATTCCACAACCAAATCAAGCTGGGTCACTCAAAGAGATCATGCGAAAGCCATGCATTGATGGAAGTTTGTATCCATCGCGGACGCCAGTCGCGCCGATCATATCGCCGCTGTCCCAGGGGGACATCCAGTCATCGTCAGAATTGCCATCAGCTGATCCCTCGCTTTCACCGCTGTCGCTGCCGCCCGCAGCGGGAGCGGCACTGGCGAACTCCCTAAACTCAGTTGGAAAAGGCACCAGGCGCTCTTGAAGAGCTTCGGCATATGGCTGTACGTACTCGGCCATGGGTGCTGGCTATGGATTAGATGGGGTTTTGGTCATGCCTTCCGGCACTGTCCTGAAGTCTTGGTCTGTCCTGAAGTCTTAAGGTCAGGTACCTCCCAAAGGAAAAGAACACATTCAACATTTAAATCCCATATATAATCCCATCAAAACCCTCTCTTGACTCTTGACTCCTCATTATCGTGTGCGCTCAGTCTAGTTGCTCTTTCTTCGGCCGATGTTGACAACTTGGACTCTTCAAATCTCTTCAAGCTTTCCAACGTTAATTCGATTGTACACAGTGGCAAAGCCTGCTCAAGGGCCCCTGTGGCTGCGGAGAATGAAGAAACATGTGAGTACAACCAGTGGAGATGACACTCCACCTCCACCATCTTCTCCTCTGAGTTTCTCTTTTTGATTCTTTTTGAGGATCTTTATGCATTTTTGTGGCACTCAATCAGCACAAAAGTAGGGAAAATCTTGGGAAAGGACCACAACGCATGTCCTGTTGAGATGCTTGCCTTGTCTGTGGCAGCCACTGGAGCAACTCCCTCGATCTTCCTTAGCTGCGCGGGATGGCTTGCATGATTTGGCACTATCAGCAATTAGCCTCATTAAGAATGGTGATGTTCCCTTTGCTATGTTAAATTACCGGAGGGTTATCATCGAACAAAACGCTGACAGTTGCTGACTGTTGATGGCAATGGGGACCTCTTGCAAGCAGGCTTTTTATTGACTTCATTACAAGCCACCTTATCCACACCTTTCAGTCACTCTAACCAGGCAAAACCAGCACCCGGAAAATAAAAACAATAAAAAACACCATAAACAACACCGGTAAGCGCCATCATCTCCAACAGCCCAACACTAACCACCATTAATCATCATTAACCGGCATTGACTTTAGATTATTTCAGTATTTTAACATTAATTAGCACCAACATTAATCACCAGGAACGATCACATTAGCCAGGATGGTTAGCAACCCCAGTAACAGTTCTCCAACATGGCTATGAGAAACCCCGTCCAACATTTCAACGGGCAAACATGGGCAAACCATCGAACTCAATGGGGAAATTTCCGGACAACCATGACGGATTAATGACCAAACGGTAATCAGCAATAATCATCTGCCATATGGTGGGAAAACTCAATTCGTAGCCTTGGCTCCCCTACCCTGAGAATCTTCCCCAGTTGGTCAACAAGATTTTCCACAGTGGATTGTGACCATCCCCAATGTATTGGAATGTATTCGATAAGCCCTTACTCAGATCTTCAATGTGCAGTTGTTTTCTGCTCATCGCATGTTTTGCCAGGGTTTCTGCTCCTTCTGATTTTTTAATGCTCACTCGAACTAAAAGACGCGCATTTGTGCTGACGGACGGCCCGGGTTTCTACACACGCTTCCATTCCCGGGTATTTACGCGCATAATTTTGCCGACAAAACGCACAAAGCAGACAAATCTCAAGAGTTGCGCAAGTACGCTCATTTGGAGAAGACCCGCTAAAAAATGCCGAAAAGGATCGAAAAGGCATATTAATTTGTAAAGACATCTCAATGAGCATTTCGCTAGGGGGCTGACGTTGTCAAGAAACAGACAAAAATCCATGCGGGACTGCAATCTGTGTGTTGCTTCGACGCGTGCTTTTCGCAAACTGCGGACATGCAAAATATTGATATTGCCTGCGTCTTGTTGCATTCTTGTACTTGCATAAGGCACCGCGTCTTGCACAGATTCCCCGATTTTTTGCAGTGTTTGGAGCCTTAAACCAAAACCCTTAGACACTTTGAAAGAAAGAAACACAAAACCAACAAACAATGGATAATAAAATCGGGCGAAAACAAACTACCAACATCTAAGTCTACCAACCATAAATAAAACATTTAAAAAAAAACCTAAACATCCCTAAACCAACTGAACAACCCTTACGTCGGGGAAACGCAGTCGGTCCCAGCATCGTCTCAGCCACCTCTTCCGTGCCAGCAAGACCTGTGCCCTCGGGAGGTTGGATGGAGATGTCCTTGCCTGGTGTTTTCACAGGGCGCAGTTGCGGCAGTTGTCATAGGGATATGATGGAAATACCATGGAAATATCATGGGATATCACCAAAATATGGGGATACACATGGAGACCATATATTTCCCCCTGTTGCCCCGTGAATATCTGCATTTAACATGAATCCTGCATGAATATTTAACATAAATATAATATCATGCGAGATATACGCTATGCATATGGCATATAAATAGAAGACTTATCACCAAAAATATTGCACAAATTTTGGGTATGTTCGAAAATAGGATATGAGACCCCCCCTATGTGGCCACTATATGCCGATTTTAGTAGGGAAAATGATGATATCTGATGATTAACCATAAGATGGAATGCATATAACCTATTTTCAAAGCACGCAACTTGGATGTGCTGGACTATAGTTACTGGGACTTTTGGTGGAGTATAATATAGAATACTGTAAGCTATGCCGATATGCAGCAAGATCTTGGTTCTAAAGCATTTATTAATTGGGATGCACCCCAAAGAAGTCAGGACATATTGGAAGTGCATGAGCCTTGGCACCGTAAAATACGATTTGGGACTTCGGAACATGTCGCAACTGTTCTGCAAAACTCCCTGCAGCTCCCTTCAAACTTCGAATGTCTGCGCCCACATCGCAATAAAGTTAACAAATAAAGCCATAACGCAAAGTTGTCATTCGAAAGTCAACTTACACAAAAAAACACTACGAATGGAGAGTCTGGAATGTTGAAGCAAAGATTGTCAAAGTCTGCAAGGGAATGTTGCACAGCAGGCGGATGGCAGACACTGAAACCCCCTCAAACCATCGACACTACAAAACTCCAATGAACATCAAGGGAAGAAACGAATCTAAGGATTGATACGATGGTTTCGTAACCCAAAAGAATAAATACCCTCTGGCCTGACTCGTCCTTGTCCCCACAGCAAGCAGCACACTTTGACTGTTGGCCACCCATTGGTCACCCTGACGCAAGCCAACACAAAGATATACAAAGAATTACAAAGATATACAAAGATGCAAGAAACACAGCCCGCCAGATTGATCGGAATGCCCAAGGTCAACGATGGACCATGAACAGCCATGACAAACCAATACCACTCAGGTCACTCAGGATAAAGATCAGTACCGCGGGTTGTTTCTGGTGTCAGGAAGGCTAACAGTGTTTCTAGGTTTCAGGTTAGCAGTCCGTTGCTGGCATAGGTTCAAGTTCAGAACTGGCCAGCATCTGATACAACTAGAACTAATTATACATACCATGCAGTTAATACATCTAGATATATCTGGATCCTGAACGTCTGCTCTCGGCTTCTCTTTGGTCACCCATATAACTATATAACCCACCGTCACACTTTGCCACACGCCTGCAATTTTTTTGGGACTGGTGCACAAAAGCTTGCTCGCCGGTGCTTGAGCACTCAATGGCCGCATGGCAGGGAGACTCCCACAAGATTCCAGCTGCACGACAGAAAGCACGCGGGCTTTCTGCCATGGTTTCATGACGTTCCATATGTATCCGATATATCCATAATTTCGCCACTGCGGCAACTCACCAACTGTGGTAGAAAACACTCACTGCTGTGAGTGATGCAAAGACAAGGTCCCAGGCTGTGCTAAGCTCGGTGACTCCCTAACAAGTTCAATGATACATTCAGGTACTTCGGGAATTCTGCATGGCTACTATGGCTACATTCCCATGGGATATTAGATTCTACAGTACCATGTCTTGCTCCAAGTTCTCATCTGCGCGCAGAAAACGTCCACTGAGCTTCGTGCGTCACATCATAGCCTGATGAGGTCACCGTGGATCGTCAGGCGAAATGATCCAAATGGTCCAAATGTGAAAATATACTGAGATATCTGAGATAGTATACTTATATATAGTATGTCTTAGTATACTGAATCTACATAGGCCTACATAGGCCAACCACCAGGTACACTACGACACTACGAATGGCATTGGATCAAGCATGATCAAGCTGAATTCCGCAGCCGCCTAGGACCACCATGGCTGGGCGAGCTATCGGGATGTGCAGGACCCAGTAGGTGGGTATAGTATGGTAATGTACGGCATTTGTTTATTTATATATATATATATTTTTTTAATTTATTTATTTATTTATTTATCTCTGAGTGTGTTATATATATAATTAATCGTGTTACAACCATGTTATGATCATATTATATGATAGCCCCAGTACAAGCCACTTAGTGTGGGATATTGTGGGATGATATACACCAACAAGCCAACAAAGCCAACTTAAAACACTATTGGATGCAACCCTATGTGTTCTGCACGCTTTGCCAAGGCCACAATGAACCAAGCTTAACCCTGTCTTCAGGCTTGAATTCAGCATCTTGCAGAGTGACACATGGTGGTTTCATCGTTTAGACATGCTAGAATTTTCACCCCTCATGGGCACATAATACCACTTAAACACCTAGAAAAATCAAAGTCTTCCAATCTGTTCACGTGAAACACCTTCGAGAAAGCCACGCAACAAAATTCGCAGTGATCCTTTTAAAATGGTCGAGCCCGCATCACGCCTAGGGTTGCACAGCCTGAAGTATTAGCAAGAGGCCAGAGCCTCTGTCATCGTCAGCTGCAAGCCAAACGATGTCTGCAGTCGTCACCTACGACTGCGATCGCCTTTGATGCAATGGGAATCTATGAAAACTGAAAGACTCTATGACTATGATGGCTATGTGACTCGGCGCCGCATTGCTTGGCGCACTGGCCTATCCCTAGGCCCTGGATTTCTGGGATCAGCCTCGTACCTGACCATCTGCTCCCCCATACGTGCACGTGCCCTTGGTGCTCGAGGTGCCCCTACAGGCGGTTGCCGTGGTGGAGGTCTGGCCTTGGGAGCCCTGGAAGGCATCGGTGCAGGCGCGGCCTCCCGGGAAACCTTCATCTTTGGAACTACCACTGGAGGATGGCCAGGATGGCCAGGATGGCCAGGATGGCCAGGATGGCCAGGATGGCCAGGATGACCAGGATGGCCTGGATGGCCTGGATGGGCCAGGGTTGCTGGAGCTGCTGGTGGCTCATCATCATCATCATAGCTGTAGTCATCACTGTAGTAGTCATAGCTGTATTCCGAGTCTCCATCAACATCCGGTGGAGCTTGCCCTTGCAAAGGTGCCGGCAATGCGTACTGTGCTTGTTGGGACTTCTGTTTTGGAAGCGGTGGGGAGGGTGGACGACGAACTGGTCCTGCTGGGGCTTGCTGTTTGGGTGGCTGGTTGGGCCTGGGCGGCTCCATGGGAGTTTGCCGATTTCGTCTGCCGGATGCAGGCCAGCGGCCTGGCATTCTTGAAGGGCTTTGAGGCCGAGTAACTCTTCGAGGTGGACTTGGGGCTCTGGGAGCCGTTGGAGGATGGTACTGGTCCCTTGGGTCTCTTGGGTATCTTGGGTCTCTTGGGTATCTTGGGTCTCTTGGGTCTCTCTGGTCCCTTGGATGGTATTGATGGTATTGATTGTAGTGATTGTAGGCAGGAGCGTATGCTGGCTCATTTCGCATCCGTCGATTGCTGTAGGCCGGGTAGTCCGTGTCTTGGTAGTAGCTCTCCCGCCGGTCGATGGGCGAACGATCAGAACGCTCTCGCGGGCGCTTCGCTCTCATCATGGGAGGAGACAATTGCCGTTCTTTCAGGCGGATTGGCTGAGTTGGTGGAGATCGGCTCCGCGACTTGTGCGAGGCCTTGTACTTCTGGTCGTAGTTGTAGGACCATTCCTCCTGGCTATTGTTGTTCCAGCGGCCCCAGTTCCCTTGGGAACCTTTGCTCCCCCTTTCATCCACCAGGAAGGGGATATGCATCCGGCAGTCTTTGATGCACCTGAAGTTGGAGCAATGCCGCCGATCCTCTCGGCCACAAATTTGTGGATGAAACTTGGTCTTCAGATCTTCTATAAAGCTTGATGCATAGCTGAAGTTGTTGTGCTCGACTCTCAGCCAAAAAGGACGAGAAAACCTGGAAGTCAAGTTTTCAAGCGCGGCTGTGGCTAGCATTTCTACACCTTTTTCGGTGATCCAATTGTGGCTCAAGTGCAGCTCCTCCAAAGCTGTGCAGTCTTTGAAAACACTGAGGAGCTCCTTGCAACCCTCGTCGTCCAGCTGATTCTGGAAGAGCTTTAGCACCCGAAGCTCAGGGCATCTTTGACAAAATTTCACCACTTCTCTCAAGCCATCGTTTGTCATCTTGGTTTTGGAGAAATTCATCTCTACAAAGTCGAAACAACCTCACTGAAGACAAAAAAACTGGCCGGAAGGCTGGAAGTAGGCTAATTTCGGGTGTATATCATGAACTCTTGTTGATGCCAATATATGCCCATGTATAAGGACAAGTGGTTGTGGCATGACGACCATGTTGGTAGTGATATCCATCAGCTGTCCCTATCAAAGGGCGGCAGTATCAGCACTCCGTGAAGCTACAAACAACTTCAGCATCCTGGCTGTGACTAGAAGATGGTCCTACCAATGGACCTTTTTTTTTTGCCCTCCAGTTTGTGGGTGCATGAAACTTTGAGCCATGCCAATTTTCAGCAGTGTCAAGACATATTTGAAAAGCCCTCCAAATGGATTGGGATTTCCACAATAGTGGCACAGTAAACTCCTATAATCACCAACCAACTTTCAATGGTCAACTGTTCCCATTTCAACATTCCTGGAAGTTCTCTGCAATGCATGGGCCAAGTCGCCATCTGCACCGTTGCTTCTCCATTCCTCCTCCGTATCAGTTCTGGTCGTGGGACCCACTATTTCCCGGGGACACATTTGGACATGTCAGACCCGTTGGACCTGAAACCCCTGCGACTTATAAAATCAAAATCCCCAGGAAACCAAATTCAGGAAATATGTGTTTGAATAATTGTAATATGGTGTTGATATAATTGTAATATGGTGAATAATTGTAATATGGTGTTAATTTGAATTTGATACGTTTTGAATTTTAAATTATGATTTCGACATGGTTTTGTTATGAATTGGATATGATTTGGGTCATGATTTCGATATGGTTTTGGATATAAATTTGATATGGTTTTGATATGGTGTGGGAACGGAGCGTCTTTTTCAGAGTTCCCGATGGCTTGGATTCGAAATCAGAAACGGAAACAGCCCGGACACGCTTTTGGTCGATTTCTCGAATTTTCATATGATGTTGATATGATTTTGATGTGTTCAAGACATGTTTGAAAAAATCAAAGCACCCCCCAACAAAAAAACACACGCACACAAATCACACTTTTGACCCACATCAAAATCACAGTTTTGAGCCACTGCTGAAACCATATCAAAATCATAACTGCAAAACCAGGCCACCAACAAATCATAACAGCAAATCATATCTGAATCATATCATATCATAAAAGCAGTTATTTTGGAATGCCTCCATCCTAGAGGCATATTATGATGTTATAACCTGCGACCATGACAAACAACAGAAGGCTGATTATTGATATTGATATCATCCATTTGCATGCGATTACGAAGATTCAAAGATGATCATCAAACCATGATGTGAACATACGATTGATATATGCACACTCTAGACAGTTGCGCCTCTGCTAGCATGTGTATGCGGCATATATGTCATATGCGTCAATAAGGTAGGTAATGAACATTATATAACTACACACTGGCAAGCATTTTTTAAACAAAACAAACGTACATACTAATAAACAAATAAGCAAATGAACAAGTAGCTAAAATAGATGAATCAGTAATATAAATAGGTTGTACATTCAAACGTTGTGTGTATACCAATCTTATGATATATTAATTTGCAAAACCAAGGTGCACATTGAGGATCCTTCTTAGAAAAAACAAGGGCTATGGACTGGTTCAAATCTCTCTCTCTCTCTCTCCCTCTCCCTGTCTTGTGGATTGAAGGTACTTCCCGCTACTTCAACGCTGTGGATGTGAAAGGGTGTGGCCACCCCAACGCATGAGGAGCTCAAATAGCGGTCCAAAAAAAGAAGCAAAAGTAAAATCCTCCTAACTCAGTGGAGAATT
The DNA here is from genome assembly GCA_947184155.2 of Cladocopium goreaui. Lineage (NCBI taxonomy): Eukaryota > Dinophyceae > Suessiales > Symbiodiniaceae > Cladocopium > Cladocopium goreaui. The sequence goes on along the minus strand of CAMXCT020000854.1, from coordinate 186,430 downwards.
TCTATTCTCTAGGTTACTCTAACCCATAATGCAAGCGTTTGCACATCTTACGTTGTTGTGAAGTTCAACAATTGCCATGAGTAAATCTATATGGTGCAAAGCGCTTCAGGGAGCTGAGCTGTGGACATGTCATTTCTGTTTTCTTTGGTGAAGGTAATTGGATGTAATTGGCTCATCACCCTCTCGATATCTCTCGATCCTTCAACATCATTCAACATCCTTCAACATCCTTTCCGGGAAAGTGTCTCAAACCGCTCAACAGATTTAACAGGCAAAAACAAAAACCAATATTTCCCAACATGCCGTCCTTCTGCAAAAACTTCTTCACGTCTTCAGGCGTCTTCAGCCACTGCTTGTTGGAATCCAGAACCTCCATGAAAATCTTTGAAACCATTTGGGGGTATGATCGTATACCCTATTTTCAAACACACTCATATATGCAACCCTTGGGGTCAGATGCCTTGCGGTGATCTGATTTGTCATGGTCTCCGGAAGCGTAAGGTCGGGCAGATTCGGCCTGCGCGATAGTGATCGCAAACCCACCATACTGATCTTCACGTGTTTTTTCTTGTTATTCGGAAAGCCACACCCAGACAGACTAAAGCTACAGCGTCAAAAAACACACATCCAATGATCTGATGATATCTGATGAATGTTGCTGCCTCATGCTGTCTCAAGAAACATCAGGAAACGCTTGCCCTTCCATATTTGGATGCGACGCCCGGCACAGATCCGTTTGGATCCACAGAGCCTCCCAGTTCTTCTCTCGACGCTTGGAGTGCCTGGGAAACTCACGGTGTGAAGCTCGCCATGGCCACTGAGCTGCTCAGTTCCGAACGACTCTGGCGAATGACCTAACAGCGCGGGTCAGTGTTCAGTTTCTCGGTCTTGTTCTTGACCATGCACCAATACATCCCATACGCCATAGTGTCATAGATGTTCATAGCATACTATGATATACTATGTCTACCAGTTGCATCCAGTTGCCCCCTCACATCACACTTTCGGAAACTTTCAAGACTTTCGGGCTAGGTCCCGCTAGGTCCCAGGCCTCGCTTTTGCCCGTCCTGAAGCTGCAGTCCCTCGGGGCTGGTATACCTGTTATATCCTGTTTTTATTTAACATCATTTAAATCTTATCCTATTTGTTGTTCAGTATGACCATGGGTGACACCGCTAACCAACATTAACCAACCCACCAGCTGGTGACAGCCTGGCGCCCGCCGGTTCCTGCGGTTCCTGCGGTTCCTGGTCTTCTGCCGGCCGACCTGGGTACCACCAATCACCATGACTGCAACTGACTTTACATTTTGATCATTTTGGCTAAGAGCAGCTCTGCAATCCAGAGACCTACTCAGACTGGACTCCTCGACCCCCCAAGAGATCCAAGACGCCCTGACTTGCTGCTTCAGCGGCTTCACCATCTTCTTGATTTCCCTGCAGAAGTTGGTTTTTGGAGCCCGGAGAAAAAAGGAAAAAACATGAAAAAACAATACATCACAAATGATACCCCTATGATCCCCTATGTCAACCAACAATGCTGAGTTATTGCATGGTTATTATCAAAATTATCAGAGGGATTTATGGAGTGGGATAAATATGACAAGGGGCCAATCCACCATGATCCATTTGACACCATCACTACGGCCTGAGCAATGATCGTGCCCACTTCAACGATGGGACAGTCTTCTTCCTTGCTGCTCTCAGAATCCTGCAGGCAAAACATGGCCGGTCACGAGGCAGGCGATTACTCAGGCACTTGGGCCTGATTTGATTACAAGAACCCTGAAATGGAGGATCCCCCACTGAATCATCAAATGTTGGCCTGCTCAATCCATTGAAATCCATTGACACCGATTCTAGCTCGATTCTGGGGTTCCCATTGCGCCACTATGCGCTGAATAAGTTTGCAGCTCTGATATCTTTGCGCCACGTTCTCCTCCTGGTAGTCTGCGTTCTCTGCATCTGCCTGCACGGTTTTCCGGTCCCACAGGGCCTGCGGTTCATAGCTTGTCATCCCTCGATTCGAAATGCCTGGTGTCCCAGGAAACAACGGCCTTCCGAAGCCTTCCCTTTCTTAAACACTTGGGAATACTTGGGAATACTTGGGAACTGGAATATAGTTCTGTTCTGTGCCCGGGCCTGGTTCTCCTCCTTGACGTTCGTGTAGTCCTTACCATGGGACATCACCCCGCCCCATCGGCTGTAAGTTCCCAGTTGCATTCGAATAGTCCAAGCATATGCAAGCCTTACGCCGGTGCATATTCTCAGAAACCACGAAGGCATTATGCAGCAGCATTAGCATGCGTAAATTTTGATCAATCTATCAGAAGAGTCTACAATCTCAAAGTCTAAAATTTGTAGCCACTAACTATCACTAACTTGCACACACTGGAACCGTACCTATGCTGCAATTGCATGCAATTGCATGACTAAGCGGATCATAGCCTTTATTCTTTACATGTCTTTTCTCTATCATGTGATTGAGAAAAAATCTTAGTAGCTCCTTGACTCCCAATCGAGTATGGATACCCACCGCTCCTTCGCTCCCTCCTAACCACTGGATAGAATTATTTCCTGCATGCTGGGCCCAATTTGCCAATGCCAAATCCACCCACCCTGCGAACGGAGACATCCTCTTCAGTTTCAGCTTCCTGAGAGCCAGGTTGGTGCAACCCAGCACGCTGGCAGGCATATGTTGACATCCAGATAACGTTACAAACAACTGGGTTCACAACTCACTTGTCGTTTTATGGAGAAAGAAAAAGGGTACGTGCAACGAAAAATGCCATATCTTGTTGCAAATCAACACCGATGTCAATTCCTCGAACAACAAATGTGCCGGCCATACGTCCATCCACATCCATAGTTTGTATTCACCCTCTACTGTACATAAGCTCACAAACCAGTTGCCTGGTACCGTTCGCGTCAAAGTTCCACGTCTGTCCGGCCTGGTCTCTCCCATTCTCACCTTATCATTATTGGTCCATCAATCTTCGCACTTCTCCACCACCAACCTCCGTTTGTCTATCTGTTTGCAGGTCCGGTCTAGTTCCGGGGCCAGCCAGCGGCCTGCGCAATGATCGTGCCCTCAGCAACAATTTGCTGCTCGTCACTGCCATTCTCCTATGGCCAGACATAGGCTGAATCAGCTGAAGGTGCAAAAAAAATCAAACAAAACAGTAACATAACCATGGAAATATGGAAATCATTATCTTTAATAGGTAAATCAATGTCAATCATCTATGACCGGGCCATTTTCTATAGTAAACTGTCACAAACTACGAACCGGAGAAAACCTCAATCATCCGAGCATCAGCTGCGGTAGGAGGGTTGCTTTCGGTGCATGGCTCCTGCCAGCAGCACGGCACCAGTTGTTGGAGAAACCAGTTTCTCGCCGGCAAAATATGGTTCAGTAATGGTTGAACGTGTTTCATCATGGTTGGTACATGTTTGTAATTTGTAATGATTGAATTATGATGGTTATTCAGCATGGTTAACAATAGTTAATCATGATGAAAAGTTGGTTAATTCTCAAGAAACATTTGTGAATTCAGATGTGGCCGGGTATCAAACATGCATCAAACATGCCAACGCCACTAGGCCTTGCCCATGCCAGACCTTTTTCGGCACCTCTGCGATCAACATGCCATCTTCAAGCAACGGTTCCTCCTCTTTGACCGCGGTCAGCGCCTTGCACTGTGCAACGTGCTAAAACCGATGTTTTCTTTTACTTCCGGCTTGGTTTGGCAAATGCATAATGGACCCGTGTGGCGTTGAGCATCATGTGTTTGCAATCCAAAATTATGCAAAACTCATCAGATTTCAATGGTGTACATGAAGTATATCCTTACATGGTCTGAGCATAAAGCCTCCGCCATATCCGACGCAGCTTCCATTGCGTTTTTGGGGCAATGGCCTCTGGTTGCTCGATCTTGTTTGTCAGCTTTCATTCATTACATTTCTTTGCCGCATGTGAGCAACATGTTGATTAGTGTGGCTGATGGAACACCTAGAACGATCACATGTGCCCGACATGGGAGAAGTAGCAAACAGTGTCTGACTGCCAGGTGATGAAATTCAAATGGGGTGCAACCTGTTTCCGGATCATGTGTCTACGCGTTGAACCAAAATGTGTGCAACAGGAACGCCATTCCAGACATCAATCACCAACGGCCAACAGCAATCAACGAAACACACAGAGAATGAAAGAAGAGCAATCATCGGTTCTGATGTCCGATCAGCTCGCATCCAACAGTGGTTGGGAAGCTGCTCGATAATACTGCTAGCATTGAACAATACCGCACAGGTTTGACAAGCTGTATTTGAAGACTTGCCCAAGGATAAAAGCCTTCGGGTGACGAATACAAAACTTCTCACAAATGTGGAGGTGTACATGAAGGGCAACTAGTTGCTTCATGGTTTCAAGGCGAAGTGGGAAAGTACATCAATAAAAATCAATATGCACCGATACCCTCAAATTGCTATCACCAAACACTTGTATCTTAAAATTACGTAAAAATAATCAAGTTATTAAAAACTATATGGGGGTTGATCAAAACATAGTTGCCGGTGTGATATTAGAAATGACCTTGCGCCCGCCCTTGCGCTTCCTTGCGCTCTTCAGGGTTTTTATTGCGTTCCATTACATAGATTAAAATATGTATTTAAGAGTTGATTGCGGCAAAAAGTTGCTAAATTCAAGGGGGTGTTCACTGATCCAGTAATTACATCCTCTCAAGTTGCTTCGAACCCCCTTGGGGACCATTTTAGAACCCAAATATGGGTTCTAAAATGGAATCTACAAGGGGGGTCTTAGAACCTAAAATTTTTGGCCGCTATTCCGTTTTTGGGTTCTAAAATGGGTTCTGAAATGGTATTTTCCACCCTTAAAAAAATCAAGAAAAAACATCCAAAACTTGATATACTCGATGATGCACTCCTGCGTCAAACTCTTCAACATCTTCACTTCTTGTAATGGTCCAGTGTTTCCAAATCAACTGTTGGTATTATAGACCAATGCTGAAATATCATGAAGTAGCATTAAATAGCTGTATTTCTCTGTAACGTTCTTAAGGCCTTATTTGATCTTATTTGACCTTCTGTGTAAAAAGCTACATCTATGCGTTCTGAAATGGAATCCATGGGCCACGGATGTTGAATCACACTCTGGTACATGCAGGAAACCATTCTAGAACCCTTCCCTCCTCTCAACAAGAAAAATTGTGACATTCCAGATCAATGTGTTTCCAAATCAACTGTTGGTATTATAGACCAATGCTGAAATATCATGAAATAGCTGTATTTCTCTGCAACGTTGTTAAGGCCTTATTTGATCTTATTTAACCTTCTGTGTATAGAGCTACATCTATGGGTTCTGAAATGGAATCCATGGGCCACGGATGTTGAATCACACTCTGGTACATGCAGGAAACCATTCTAGAACCCTTCCCTCCTCTCCACAAGAAAAATTGTGACATTCCAGATCAATGTGTTTCCAAATCAACTGTTGGTATTATAGACCAATGCTGAAATATCATGAAATAGCATTAAATAGCTGTATTTCTCTGCAACGTTGTTAAGGCCTTATTTGATCTTATTTGACCTTCTGCACTTTATGTACGAGTCCCCTTAATTTCAATATTCTGCCTCGTTAATTCGGATTGACGTCGTGACGTCGAATTAAATCGTACAGATACATCATCATATGTTATTATAATATTATAAAATATATTATACTGTGTTATACAAGCTTCCAGGGTTCTACAATGCTTACGGGACCGGGGGTTCTACAATGAATTTTTTTCATTCTAGAACCCTCCGTGTTTATCCCCAGGGGGGGGCATTCTAGAACCTTCCAACTTGAGGGTATGTAATTACGCTGTGCAACGCAGACTTTTTTAGCGCAGACAGAATCTGATGATTCGGAGCTCGAAATCTCAGAAATTGAAGATTCTGAGGAGCTCTGCAGGTTCCGCTGCCATCTCTCTACCATACCCCTACCATACCTGTTAAAATTTGATTCCCGTAAAGCTTCTTTCTGGCTCAGAAGGGCCGTTTTGGGAATCAAATTTCCTATGTGTTTACATTTGCCTTTTACCATACCTCTTGAAATTTGATTCCCGTAAAGCTTTCTGGCTCAAAAGGGCCGTTTTGGGAATCAAATTTCCTATGTGCATACATTCTCCTTCTACCATACCTCTTGAAATTTGATTCCCGTAAAGCTTCTTTCTGGCTCAAAAGGGCCGTTTTGGGAATCAAATTTCCTATGTGCATACATTCTCCTTCTACCATGCCTCTTGAAATTTGATTCCCGTAAAGCTGCTTTCTGGCTCGAAAGGGCCGTTTTGGGAATCAAATTTCCTATGTGTATACATTCTCCTTCTACCATACCTCTTGAAGTTTGATTCCCGTAAAGCTGCTTTCTGGCTCGAAAGGGCCGTTTTGGGAATCAAATTTCCTATGTGCATACATTCTCCTTCTACCATACCTCTTGAAGTTTGATTCCCGTAAAGCTGCTTTCTGGCTCGAAAGGGCCGTTTTGGGAATCAAATTTTCTATGTGTATACACTCTGCTTCTACCATACCTCTTGAAATTTGATTCCCGTAAAGCTGCTTTCTGGCTCGAAAAGGCCGTTTTGGGAATCAAATTTTCTATGTGTATACATTCTCCTTCTACCATACCTCTTGAAATTTGATTTGGTGTGTTCCTTCGCCTTTCTTGTACGTGACCACGAGCTGTTGAGCTGCTAAAATGTTACTTCGAAAGTCTTGTAGCGAGCCCTGTCCAACATGGCCAAACGACCTGAAGACAACCTTGCGCTTACCTTGCACTAGACTTGGGTGTAAAGCAAGCCTTGAAAAGAAGAAAAAAATAGTAACTCGATTTATTTCCCTGGGGAAACCTATAAAACAGTTCAAGATAACTGCAAGCGCTCATGGCGCTGCTGGTCAGATTGGTCTTCACGTCCCACATGGTTCCGTCTGTCCTGCCTACCAGCTCTGAGCCGCTACAGCAGCAGATGTTCACTGAAACAGAAAAGAACAACGATATTAATATATCTTGCGCCCGCCCTGGCGCTTTCTTGCGCCTCCCAGGCAAAATGCACTACAAATTTACAACAACATACTCCACTACTGCATGCACATAAGGGTCCGGCAGACTCGGGATGTCCCCGTCGATCGTGTCGCCGTGGGGCGGTAGTTCCAGGAGGGAGCTGGCGAGCACTCTTTGCGTCGCCACCGCCACTATACCTGTCCACCGGGCAATCCAACCGGCGCAGGCCGCAGCGCGCAGCCAGGAAGGGGCATCTTGACTTCTTTGTGTGGCAAGGTGGCGGACGCGGTTGCGGGCTTCAACCCCCCAGCAGACCAGGAGGCGGCACCGGCTGCGTGCCGCCAGGAGTTCGGGGTATCTACGGCGTTTGCGGGCGACTGCGGTGGCTACAGCTCGCCCTGGTTCCGACGTGGTGCCTGGGTGCGAGAACCCGGCTCTGCTGATGGGGCTGACACACGTCGTGTCTATGGCCAGCTGTTGGCCGTGGTACGCCTGCAATCCATTGGCCACGATTTCAATTCGGCGTCCATCGGTGATGGGGCTGGCAATGTTCATGTTTGCCACTGCAACATTGCGAGCTACTCGGCCTCCCGCTTCTCGGCAGATCTTGGCCACGGCGGTTTCCAGCGCCGGGGCTCTCGCCGCCAACGCGCCGGTTGTGGCGCACGCGGCTCGGTGATCGCCATACTGGTCAAGGTCATTGCCACAGCCACACCGCCTTGGTGCGATGGGCAATGGCATCCGGAGGCGGCGCAACAGGGCCACACGGAAGTGCTGGTTTGGGAGTTCTAATTCCGGGCTCGGGGGAGCACTGTAAATGCTCGACCTGCGTAGCAACCTGCCTAGGAGTGCAGCAGGGCCTGAGATGCGGGGGTAAGGGTTGTAAAGAGCATCTCGGCCGCGCGCTCGTCAGCGGGCTGGCATGCCGCTGCCATCCGCGGATGGGGTCGCCTGGTTCAGGGGCAGCGTGTTCCGGATGAACGCCTGTCATGATGTCTTGCCATTGGCGGCGGGTCAAAGCCTGTGGCTCGTAGGTGCGCGGTTGCGTGGGTGAGCGCCCTTAGCGCTGGTATGTTTGGCTGCTGCAGTAATGCCAGCAAGCGCGCGGCTACGGCTGGTGCCCGTCCGTAGTTGGATGGCGGGGAGCGCATCGCTCCAAGATGCCGAGTAAGCCGCATGTCGTTGCTCAGCCGCTGAGCGGAGGCCGAGGCCGCCAAGTCGGGTGGGAAGGCGTGCTTGGGCGGCGGCTGGGGGCGGGAGCGGTGTGACATCTCCTGTGATCAGGTTTGCCATGCAGGTCAGGATTGCCGTGCCATGGGCTTCGGCAAAAGGCTCTGCCAAGTCGGGGGGCACCAGTCGCAGCAGGTAGGTGCTACGCGCGTTGGCGCTGTATAAGAGCAAGGGCCAAGCACACTGTAGGTCAGCCACGTCTGGTATGTGTTCCAGTAGGCGTACTATCAATTTGTTTTTGTTCATATTATACTGTTTTCTCCTGTTCCCGGTTTGTTTGGATCATGCGCCATCTGCAAGATTGCCTGCAATCTTGTTGTTGGTGCTGTTTGCATCTGCTTGCTACTTACATGTTTCTTTTGGGGCAGAAGGTTCCATAGATCATCGATGACCGCCCTTGGTATCTTCAGATGTGATCAGAATATTTCAGAATGCACAATGATAATATATCATAACAATCATAACATAGCACGCTGAAACCTGCATTCAACTTTTTTGCGCCCAGTTACCTTTTTGCAAGTATTCAGTGGAAAACAACACAGAAGACAGGGTTTCCAATCAGTTCTCCCGTTTTTCGACGACCTTTGTTTTTCCGCAGAAAAATGTGTGACTTAATTTTGAACCAAACCCAACACATTGAAAACATTTTCAAAACACATCCCCAACACATTGGAAACACATTGAGCAATCGCATGAAATTTAAATTCGTTTGACTCCCGCCACATCTGAGGATGCCAAGGATTGTCATGGATGGTTTAGATAGTTGATGGTATTTCGTGGTATCGTATGGTATCTGTTGATATGTTATGACATTTGATGTGGCTGTATGATCGTGTTTAAATGTAAAGTTGAAAAGCCTCTGCGCTGGATGTCCCTGCAAAATGCATATGTTTGTCAGCCTGAATTTTCATAATTTACATTTTTTCCCCCATGGCACCTAATGGTCGGTATGTGTTGTGTAAACGGTGGAAAAAATAATTTTCTTTCAACACACCGTGTATTTTAAATGTATTTTGAATATGGTTTGGATTTGATTCAGGTATGATTTAGATATGTGGGGAACCCCGCCGACAGGGTCGCCACGACCGTTGTCGCCTGGTCGTTTTGGCCATGGAAGTCGGAGGGCGATGGAGCGAAGAAACTGCGGACTTCCTCCGGCACCTTGCGCAAGCCAGAAGCAGAGCCGTCCCCGAGGCTCTGCGACCAGCTGCCATCCAAGCATCCATCGCGAGGTGGTCCGCACTATTGACCCAGGCAGCTCAAGCCCCTTTTGCAGCCAGTCTCACGATGCAAGACCCGGCAACCCACACCGGCCCAGATGGCGAAGACATCCCCTTGAGCACCCTCCTCCAGCATTGCCCCCCCCCCCCCCGCCCCAGGCATCCCGCCTCCCTCTACGACCTTGAGGGGGCACCCCTGGCATTGGACTTATGCCAAAATCCAAGTGGCCCGGCACTTGGTCAGCGGAAACTGTGCGTGCGACTCCGGACCCCCCTTCAGACCTTCATGCGGCAAAAAGGAGTGCCCGGAAAAAAAAAAAAAAACGACCAACGAGAAACAAGGGCTGGGGCCGCTGTTTGCTGGAGGGTGGCCGGGGCAGCACGTGCTCGCGCACGAGCTAGGAGGCGCAGGAATGTGGCCGCTTCACTGCTGAATCTGCCTCCGATTTCTATGGCCAACACAATGAGCCGGCATCTTTGCGCATGGACCAGCATGATTTGGATATGGCGTACGTATTTTTCAATATTTTGTGGATATGTTTAAGACATGGTTTAGGTAATTTATGATATTTCATTGTATAATATGGTATCTTTTGATATGTTATGCCCTCTATTTAGCTATATGATCGTGTGATCCCCACCATGACATTTATACATTTTCTTACTGGCAAATCTTCTGGCATTCTATCTGGCATATCTTCTGACATTCTATTTCGCATTCTATCTGGCATATTTTCTAGCATATGTTCTGGCACATCTTCTGGCATTCTATCTGGCAAATCTTCTGGCACTCTATCTGGCATATCTTCTGGCATTCTATCTGACATATCTTCTGGCATTCTATCTCGCATTCTATCTGGCATATCTTCCGGCATATATTCTGACATATTCTGACATATCTTCTGGCATTCTATCTGGCATTCTATCTGGCATATCTTCTGGCTTAAAGTTGGGCCTTGCCATGACGACTATGACGCCTACCCGCCCTTCCCAAAGAAGACGTTTAACGTCGCCACTGCACGAAATGGATGGCACTGATGAAGAGGAGGAAATTCCAGAAACGCCAGTGGAATCGGAGTTGGTTGCATCTCCGTTGACATCAGCTTCCTTGGCACAAATTGTACGGGATGAGGTGGGAAATGGAATGAACACGTTGGAACAACAAATGACTCAGTTGAGCGTGAGCGTGACGGCACGTTTGGACAGTGTCGAGCATTCCCTGAAGGACCATGACATCAAAATTGCAAAGTTGGAACACGTGATCACGTCCAACTCTAGCACGCCCAGGTCCAACACCAATGTTGAACAATTGGAGAAGCATGATCGTGAGTTCGCAGCTTTGAAACTGCAACTTGATGCCTTGAAACACGGAGTGGCTGACCGAACCCAGATGTTCAGAAGACTTTGGTACTTGGTGGTCTCCAGGCATTGGGCTCTTTGCATGAAGCAACGCAATGGCTCACTCAAAAGTTGCAAGAGATGAATGGGCCAACGCATGTGGGAACTTACATGAAGGCCGCTGCGTCTGATGGGTTGTTTTTTGCCAAATTTCGGAGCACATATGAACGTGACACGGCGGTGGCTTTGTTCAGGAGTGCCAACATACAAGTTGGTGACCGTCGGGTCTGGGCAACAGAGGACCTTCCTGTGCCAGTTCGTGCTCGCAAATTGTTCCTGCTAGGACTCCGCTGGCAGCTTGGGCAGTGGGGCTTTGTGAAAAAGGAGATGTCTGTGGATGACACATATGAGCGGTTGGTCATCGGTGGCAAGGTTGTTGTGAAGGTGGAGGTTGTGAACAAGGACATTCAAGTAACATGGGCTGATGATTGGGCCGCATGGCAAGAACTGCAGGACAGCCAGGAGATAGCCGACCTTTGCTCCAGGAGCAAGGCCATCGTGGAAAAACCCGGGAAAGGAGGTGGGAAGAGTAAGGCGGCGGCGACGGCCGCTTCCTAGGGACAACTCCGTCCGAGCCTAGTTTCACCACAGCTGCAAAGGGCGTCGTCACCGCCAGAAACAGGTCTGAATGGATCCAATTTTCGTGATGACACTTTTGCAGAGCCGAATTCAGAGTTGCAGGGGGGCAGGCCTATACTTCACGTCTATGCGAAAAATGCCCGGTTGACACAGCCCAACCGAATGACAGAATTAATGTTCGAACTTCATGGATTGGAATGGGATGTTGTTCTTTTCAATGAGACCCGGTTTTCCTGAGGGTCATGCATTTTGATGGACTCACACCTACTGTTTGCTTCTGATTTGCCGACACCATGTGCTGGAGTATCGATTCTGCTTCACCAGCGCCACAAGCATGGAGTCAAATATGCAAAATATGTTTCCGATCGCCTCATGTATATTGACCTTTTGACAAATCGTGGATTGATTCGGATTGTTGCTGCATATGCGCCCCATGCAGGGTACCGCTTTGAAGACCTCCAGGCATTTTATCACCAATTGCAGGAAATTCTTGAGGAGGGACGTCGGAAACGATGCTCTGTTATCATTGGCGGCAATTTTAATACACAGTGGGAAAGTGGTCGCCGCGGTGAACTTTTGAGTGAGATGTGTGATGCGTTCAAACTTCGTCTTGCAAATGAAGAGGACGATTGGACATTCTGCAGTTGCATGGGTGTGAAACGACGCATTGATTTTGTACTTTGTTCCTCGGGTTTGCAACTTTTGGATTCTCGGGTTTCATATGCGATTGACCTAGGATCTGATCATCGCAGTGTGGTTGCCAGCTTTGACCTCCAGCAACGGCGGTGGAACAAAACTGCCAAAAAAAAAATCGTCGTGGTTGGAAGCCTGCATTCAACAAAAACGGGGTGCCGCAAGGATATCACGAAGCACTAAAGGAGCAAATGCTGGAGAGACATGTGCGAACATTGCACGATTTGGAAGACCTCATGTTGAAAGCAGTGGCAGCCTCGGAAAGGAGGTCAGGAGATGACAGTGCGAGCAAGATGTGCGATACACTGCGGACACGGACCATGAACTTCAATCACTTTTGTTAAGAAGACGGGCAGTTCATTGTAGATCTGAAGGGGCTTCATTATCCAAATTGATCAAGAAGATGTTGCGAAAACATGTTCGCCAAAAACAAAATTTGAAAACTGAAATGATCTTGAAGGAATTCCAAGACTTGGGCCGTTTGGATGCATTGCACAGGGACCCTGTTCGTTCGAGGGGCCAGGCTCGCGACACTGACCCGTCGCCAGAGTCATTTGCAAAGTTTGTGGAGGACATTTTCCATTCGAATGCTGGTTTTGGCACGGAGTACCTTCAGTCGTTGTTAAATTCAGTGAATCACAAATGCGGTTTGGACATTCCTAAATTTACAATGTTGGAACTGCAACGGGTGATGCGGCAACTGAAGAACAGAAAATGTGCAGACGCAGATGAACTTGTAGCAGAAATGTTCAAACACGGAAATTTGGATCTGATGAATTTTTTGTTGGAACTATACAACAACATGCTCGATACAGGACGTTGCGAGCCAAGGTGGCAGCACACTATTTTCACAATGTTGCCAAAAAATGGTGACAGGTCATTGCCGAACAACTGGAGGCCCATTGCGATTTTGAAGATATCATACAAAAATTTTTGCTCGTCTTTTGTACATGCGTTTGAGGCACTGCTTGGATCACGAACAATCTCAAGATCAAATGGGGTTCCGTCCGAACACTGGTGTGGACGATGCTTTAGCCGTGTTTGAATCCATTTGCGGCAGGTCTGTGGAGTGGAATTTGGGATTCTGGTTCGCTAGTTTAGGTTTGAAAAAAACTTTTGACAAAATCAGTATGACGCTTTATTGCGAGCCCTATCTCAACAAGGCGTTCATGACGCATATTTGGAGTTGTTGGCCGCCTTGTATCACAACCAGACAGGATGTGTTCACGGCAGTAAGGACTTACACTGAACCGGGGAGTGAAGCAGGGTGACATCATCAGCCCGCTGCTGTTTAATTCAGGGTTGGAGCACGCTCTTCGTTCGTGGAAATCTCGATTGGCCGGCCATGGTATAATGATTGTGGATCGGAGCGTCTAACAAACATTCGGTATGCAGACGACCTCATGTTATTTGCAAAATCTTTGACTGAAACGATTCAGATGGTTCAAATGAGCGAAGAAGAACTCGCAGCGGCTGGTTTGCACCTCAACATTTCAAAAACGAAATTGTTGACAACTGACAGCAACGAACCCGTGCCTCAGCATGTCGAAATTGGAAATGCTTGGGTTGAAGTGCTGACCGACGGTGACACCCACAAGTACTTGGGGAGGAAACTCAGTGGTGATGTGACGCAAAGGAGCGCTGTTGACTTTGCTGCGCGTATTCAGGCGGCGTGGGGTAGGTTCCACCAGCACCAGACAGTCCTGTTGAACAAAGATGTGTCCATCGCTCTCCGGTTGAAGATGTTTGATGCAGTGGTCACCCCTACTGAAATTCGGTTTGGTGACCATGCCACTTACACAACCGCAGTTGTTCGGGTTGGACAGCACACAGAGGCGTATGTTGAGATCAATCATTGGCTGGCCTCGCAACAGTGCAGAAGACTGGCGTGCCAACATGCGGCGAATGAATGAAAGATTGGAAACAACTATGGAACTTCATCCAATGCAACTTTGGACAGACCGTGTGTACTTGAGACAATTTCGGCTGGCGACGTCGTTTGCTTCCAAAACTCATAAGTGGCCGATCTTGGCGGCTTCTTGGAGCCCGCTGGACGATTGGAAGCTGAACTTTGTGACAAAACCACGTCGCCGGCGTGGTCGTCCAAGTTGCAGATGGGACGATAGGCTGTCCAATTTCGCGGCCTGAAGCGGCTAAGCGACGACAGCAATGGGTTGCCGAAGAGCAATTTTTTTAAAACTTTTGTCGTTCGCAATGATGAATTTCAAGGTGCCCCATGTCCTTTTAGGATCGTAGCCTGCATGGCTCGGACGGGGCGAAAGGCGAAAAAGGATCAGGGTTCAGATAAAGGGGGAGGAGTTGTGCAGATGGTTTTGGTAGATACAGAGCGGAATGCATAGGGTGCACAACTACAAAATGCAAGTGCATGTACTTTTTTTCAGCTACAAAATGAAGAACATAACTCTTTCTGGCTCGGAAAATAATTATAATAATTCAAAACCAGTACTACAAATCCAATGCATCTGAAGTCAAAAAAATAGTTGAACGTCGGAATTTCTAACATGATTTTTCCCAATGACATTTTGTAGTTGGGTCTTTGCCATCCAAAGTTCCGACCAACATAAATTCGGAGAACATTTTGTAGTTGTCAATGATTGAATTTAGTTGGATCAAGTGTTGACCCCGTGCAGTTTGTTAGATGGCATTCAAAATGCTAATGCTAATGAAATTTTATGTTGGATGCTTCAACTGACTCAACATGTACAACTACAAAATGAAAATGCATGATTTGAAAGGAATCAACTACAAAATGATTCCAAATACAAAATGGGGGGCACAACCCCTCCTGTTTGTACAAAAAAATGCTGGCTGGCAATCTGTACTGTAGCCCAAGTCCTCCCCATTTCGTAGCTGAAATTTGAAGGAGGATGAAAAAGGCTGCTAGGACAGGTGGGTTCGTCTCGATGACCCGTAGTAAATTCGAACCGTCCACCTGCCAACTTGCGCAGGTGAAATTTCAGTTTGCAATTGGGTTTTTTTTTTGTGTGGCGTCCTTGCAATTAGCTTCCAAAATGAGGATCCCATATATAATTTGATCCCAATGCAACACTTGCAGCTTAAAAATCCTCATCAGCGTTCTTGAATGGTCCGATAAATGCATACATAAACGACAATGCCACCGGTCAAACATGAAACCCAGTGCCTCAAACGGCCCAAAAAAACCCAGCCCACGGTTGCTGCTACTTATTTAGGGGTGCTCGGGAAGCTGCTGAACTGCAAAAAAATAGTGGATTACTTTACTTTGTGTGATCCCCACCATGACATTTATACATTTTCTTACTGGCAAATTTTCTGGCGTTCTATCTGGCATATCTTCTGGCATTCTATCTGGCATACCTTCTGGCATTCTATCCGGCATATCTTCTGGCATTCTATCGAGCATATCTTCTGGCATTCTATCTGACATACCTTCTGGCATTCTATCTCGCATATTTTCTGCCATATCTTCTGGCATTCTATCTGACATATCTATTTGGCATCTCTTCTAGCATATCTTCTGGCATATCTTCTGGCATTCTATCTGGCATATCTTCTGGCATTCTATCTGGCAAATCTTCTGGGATTCTATCTTGCATATCTTCTGGCATTCTATCTGGCATATCTCATGGCATTTTATCTGGCATACCTTCTGGCATTCTATCTGGCATTCTATCTGGCACATCTTCTGGCATTCTATCTGGTTGTTGAATTCCAGCGGTGCACACTGAGCTGGGCAGGTCCCCGGTTGAGGTCCAGCGGTGCACACTGAGCTCGGCAGGTCCCCGGTTGAGGTCCAGCGGTGCACACTGAGCTGGGCAGCTCGCAGGTTGAGGTCCAGCGGTGCACACTGAGCTGGGCAGCTCGCAGGTTGACGTCCAGCAGTGCGCACTGAGCTGGGCAGCTCGCAGGTTGACGTCCAGCAGTGCGCACTGAGCTGGGAAGTTGGCGAAGAGCTTGGCGACGAGTTGGCAAGGTTGGCAAGGCGGAAGTGGAGGTGGAAGAGGCGGAGGCGAGGAGGAGGGCGATGAGGACAGCTAGTCGAGGAGGAGGAGAGGCGGGCATGCGCTCTGATAAAATCTAACAACCCTCACCTGGCAGGTGGGGAAAAACTATGAAAATTTTTGGTATGTGCTTGGCTAAGAAGTACCTTCAGGCTATTGGCCACTCTAAGTTTTCTTGTTCTTACAGTGCTACAAAGTTTTTATGATACCACACTGCAATTAAAGAAAAGGTTGCTGCGATGAAGGAAAAATTGTTGCAATTAAGGACGAAGTTGCTGCAAAAAAACATAAAATTGCTGCAAACAAGGAAAAATGGGCTGCGATTAAGAAAAAATGCTGCAATTAAGGACGAAGTTGCTGCAAGAAAGCATAAAATTGCTGCAAACAAGGAAAAAGGGGCTGCAATTAAGAAAAAATTGCTGCAATTAAAGAAATTGCAGCGATTAAGCAAATCAGCTCGCAATTCAGCAGAAGTTGTTGGCAATTAAAAAGAGCAGGGTTCTATTAGACAGAGCCTGACCGCAACTAAGCAAATCAAGCTGTGCTTAGACAAAATCAAGTTGCAGGTAACGTTTTTTGTTGCAAGTGGATAAAATCAAGTGCACCGTGACAAGGTCAAATTGCAAAAAAAATGTAGCAATTTAAAACATTTTGCAATTTAACAAAATTATCTAGGCCTTGGTCAAGAAATCATCATCAGTCAAGCAACAAAGGCATAAAAATGGGCATGTGTCTTTGCCATGTCTGGGCACAAGAGCCACCAAAAGCAACTAGATTTGTGCAACTCCTGATGGGTTGGTGATGTTTGTTGAAGCCTTCCTACATTTCCTACATGCAAAGGTCGTGTTACGCGAACAGATGTTTTGGAATGGTTTCACATAAGAGGCAGCAACATGCAGCAACACAACACGCGTTTCCAGAAGCTTCAACCATTTATGCACCAAATTTGGGCTGAATTTGCGCGAAGTTTCTGACATGAACAAAGGTCCAGATGAATCTCGAACAGAAGTTTCCGGGTACCAGTTACAAGCTCCGAACATGTCCGAACATTAAAAGCAGCACCCGTGCAAGTTGGCACGTCCACCCTTTTGTCCCACATGTACAGGGCACGGAACATAGCTGTAGATGGCGACGAGTCGCGTCGAGTGAGCGAAAACAGTTGAGTTTTCAAATCCGAAAGCTACACAAACGAGAAGTTAAAACGTGGAAAACATCACGATTACAAGGACAAATTTGGGCCCGTTTCATGTTGGAGGGACTTGCGGAAATTGGATTCTAATCTAAGATCTCCCGACGGCTCATTGTCGAACAACCTTCACCGGACGATTGCCCAAAATTTGTTGGCACATTGATTTTCTACGATTTCTCTGCCGCCAGAATAACTCGATCATTTGAAGGAACCTCCGTGGGCCCTTTGTGAGTTGATGCTATCCATCGTTTGAAATCGAACAGAAGTGGTGATGACATTGGTTTGGTAGCCGACATGTTGCGATATCTTCCTGACGATTTTCTCGGTGATTTTACTTTCTATAACGATGTTTTGAGAGAAGGGTGCGTACCGCATGCTTGGCATACCACTTGGTTTTGATGTTCGCCAAATCCCAGAGGGCAAAGTAACCAACTGATTTCAGACCAATTGCCAGCACTCATTTGCTAAGAATCTTTTTTGCTCATATGATGTTGTCGCGCATTGAAAATGTCTTGGGCACAATGCAGCCTGAGGAGCAACACGGATTTCGCCAAGGGTTGGAAGAACACTTGGTAACTGAATATTGTAATTAACTATATACATGTAATTACTTGTTCTGTTCCTCTGTGTTGGCGTCACTGCAGCTCACAATACGACACCGCCCGCCGGTAAAAGTAGACCTTCAGAGGAACCAAAACGACGGCCCTCACTTTGTGCGAGCCTGGGGGTCGAAATGCACATACACATCCCACAAGGGAATTCTTGCGCGAGCCCTGCGCAAACAAACACCGGAGGAGCGTACCCTGATCTAACCCCAGCCTTTTACCCTTACTGTAAGAAACCCTCAGTGTGGACAGGCTCTTTAGAGAATCGTCGGCACATACAGAAGGGCACAATTGTCCAAAAAATCCGCCAAGACCTCCGTCGTAGATTTCGTGAAGAAAGAGTTTCCAAGATTCCGCGCGTACTGGAGGAATTTTCTGCTTTGGATCGTTTGCATGTTTGTCCAAATCTTATGCCCGATGATTTTACATGTTACCTTGGAAAATCTTGTCTTGTGTTTTGTCACTCGAAATTCGAAGTCGAAGTTCGCACCGAGAAACAATAACCCTAAGAAGACTGTAAAAGATAGTGAACCTGCTGCTAGTGGATCACAGGTGCAATGTGCGATGTGCAGCTCAGCCCAAATCGTCGTAGCAAATATAGCAAGGGTATGCAATGGTATTGATTTTCCCCGTGCGCTACGTTTGGCCGGTTTGTTATGAGACCTGCATGCAAAAAAGTCAAGCCAGTTGAAGATCCAAGGCATGTCATTTTAACGCCCATACGATCACTCAACGGGGGTTGGACGCTGGTCAACCTGATTGACACTGTGTTTAAATCACAACAGGACATCGGTTCGGAATATATAAAACTACCGCCCTGACTCCAGAAACACAATGGGACTCCGATAAGGAAACAAAGAAAAATATATTGAAAAAAAATTGGAAATGTATCCTCAAAACAGGTCCTCACAGGGTGAAATAGCATGGGGCGCTATTGGGGAACCTATTCGTGGTCCTACCGCATGGTGATGCGGTTGTATTGCTAGCAGCAGCTCCCCAGCACCCGCAGTAGCAGCAGCAGTGCTGCCCAACACGAGAAGCAGCAGAACAATTCTTCTTTCCTCTGCTATCCAATCCAGATATGTGATTCTGCAATGCCATTGCAACAACAAGGACAAAGTGCACCGCAATGAACGCGACAATACACGATAGCTTCCACGTAGTATTTGCTTCTGTCGTGTTTTTTCAATGAAGCCACTGAAGACCTTTTCCCCGAGGAGACACCGCTTCCACGCAACGAGTTTATACTGTACAAGCAGACGCGGTAGTACCGCCAATGCATGCTGTGAGTGCGCTTTGTTGAAGCTAATCTGTGAGCTGATGTTTTTTTAAATATATATTGTATATTATAAGTTTGGCACCAGCATCTTCTGTCGGTTGACAGCGACGAAAAAAGTCGAACTTCTAGACTTCCGATTCGGAATTGTAAAGTTTCCTCATACGCTGTCAGGAGATCTACACGCCGCCAATACAGTATGTTTGTTGTGCGTTTTTGTTACCAGAAACAGCTAGGCATGGCTTCGGGGCCAGGTGCATCACACCAACGGTAAGGCAACGTCGAGTCTTCTGATATTCAAAAGGAAGGGGTGCAGCAATGTGCAGCATGTCTAGCAACATTTAAGCATTAAAATTAAACTCACACAAACAACTCAGAGGGAATCGGGATGGGGCAATCATGGCGACTGCTTCTGGACTTGCTAAGAAGCCAGCGGCTGCTGCATGACGTTTCAAAGGAAGCGTTTTGGAAGTTGGGCGAAGCTTTCTTAAAGACCAAGCTCAAAACGAGCGATTTGCATGGGTATTTAGAATTATTTAGGCGTCTTTGGATGTCTTTAACTGTCTTTGATCACATTCCCAAACGCCGCACGATGGTTCTTGCTATGCAGCATTCTGGGGAGTCACCGACCAGGTGGCGGCATACGGTAGCATCATCAATGAACAATTACTCCTGCAATTTGTCACGTGCCCGCGCTGGTTCCTAGATTTCGGATGATTTCGGTGTGAGCCTTGCCAGAGCATTGCAATTGATCATGCACGATAGGCATGATCGTGCAATATTCCATTCTGCTTGCCAGCAACGGACAATTTCTCTATCGGAATCTGCAGGACGTTGATCATCGTAGCCTCGAAATGCCATAGTCATCGATTGTTTTTTTTGTTTTCCTAGAGTCCTCAGTTTTGAAGGGTTCTTGGTTCCGATTTTACAAGTATGTGACTGTTGCGCTTACCTCCTAGAAATCCTCCTATCCAGCATGTTTTTGGCAAAAATGCACGATGATCGCGAGTCATCGAAGATTCAAGCTTGATTCAGATGCATGATTTTACATTGTTGCCTCCCCTGGTCAATATGTTGCCTTTCCAAAAACCGAGTTTACCAGCGGATTCTGTAATTGAAGGGTGACGCCTTTTCTCCGTTTCTACAAACTCATTAGGCTTTCTACTTCTTGTCCTTTTCTCATCTTTTCTCCACATGTTTCCCATTTCTGGTACCAAACAAACGGACGGTGCCTATGATTCCGCAGTGTTCGGTTCGCAGCGATTTCGCCCAGGGGTGCCGGCGCAAAGCTTTTCTCCTCTCTTGAATCGAAGCCGAAACTAATCCTGCTGCTGGCTCTGCAGCTGTACTATGCTGTACTACTCGTAGCTCATATGTCAATGTTCTTGCATGTTCTTGCTATGCCACGGCTTGATCATGTAAGTGCATAGTGTGTTAGATTATTAGATGCCAAGATAATCTCCAAATGAAGACCCATTCTCCGCAGACTCAGAGCAGTTAGCTTCATACATTTCCTGCGAGGCCTATGATACCGCTCTTTGGCAGCCTGCCTAGTTGGTGTAGCTGTGATCACTTTCACTGGGATGGCCTGTGCTCAGGTATCCCCAAATAAAGGGGTGATGTCTGATTGAGATTGACAGCACACCACCGAACTGATGGCAGGAACAAAGAATACACTAACAAGACATGGTGCTGGGAGTGAGCCCCCAGATGTTGCATAAGCCATGGGAGTTGGATGTTGAGTCCTTTGCGTCAATGTTTCCACTATGCAAAACTGCGTGCGTTCACTTCAGCATACTACATTCATCCAAGAGCTGCCACAGCAATGCTAGATGCACCCATGTGCTGCTACATACGTCTGGCTTCACATCATAGTTGCGCAATAAATAACTGGCAAATGACGTTTGTGGTACTGCTTAAAATGCACAAACTCAGTCTTAAGTCCTTATTTATCGTAGGGTGTGCTTAGGAAATGTTAAAATGGTTGCAGTAATTAATGATTATCATCCCCAATATATTGGATAGTAAAAGCCCCATAATCATCAACCATCATTTATCAGTTATATCATATCATGTTATATCCACTTTGTATCTCCCTCTTGACGTTACCTCCCCATTACTTATTAAATGATTATTGCACTTATCATCAAACAACACAGCTTTTGAACACTGCTCCATGAATCCAGAAGAGGGGCATCCAACTCCCAACAGGCGCACTTCATGCGTTGGCCCAGTTGGCCCAGTGGCTCTGCAGTGGACTGGACTTCGAAAACAACACAGTTTGGAGTGCCCAAAAATACAAGTACCACGAAGCATCAAACTGTCCAATATTCTCTGGAGGGAAGAAGGCCAAAGCATTCGTCTCGTTCCTTTTCAAGGAACTATTGATGCGACGAGTATGCGCGGCTGTTGCACGTGAAAGACATTGAAAGACTACATCAGATCAATGGACTGCGAGTAGGGAGCGAATCGGTGCAAGAAGGTCTGGTAAGCCCTGGCCCGTGCAGTGCATGAGAAGTTTTCATTGCTTTCGGGCTCTGGCAGTCAGAGCATAGCACAGAAAGGGAAACGCGGAATTACATGCCTGAGGGATCATTTGTGGCAATTATTTGCAATCTTGGCAGTGTTGTCTATATTTTGCCAGCTACAACACGTTGTCGTTAAAACATAACATAATATGTATATTACACCAAAGGTTCTTGGCTTCCGACATAGTAACTCCGATCTTGGAGAAGAGTGTTTGTTCCAAAATGATGTGCCCTTCAAAGTCCAAGAGTGGTGAAAATCATTGTTGATCATCATGTTTCCGGATCAAAGATGTCATTTTGCGGTCTATTTTGGCATCAACCCAAATACCAACTAGCCGCATGGCCCCATCAACACTCGCCAGCAAAGCCATAAAGGTCTCCTGCTGTGCCGGAATTTTGTCAAGACGAAGTTTGGACATGTCACAGCAATCAGCTGCTAAAAAAATGGGTGTCACCTTTTTTTCAGCAACCAAAAATATCGGATTTCAGCTACGACAATTCGCACGAAGTGGCTCTTGAAATGGCAATCCCTCAAATCATTGCATCCTGGAGAGGCAAATGGCTGTCCCTTTTTACGATTTGATGAAAGGGTCAAGAGCCAAAGCCAAGGAGACTCTAGAGCCTCGCTCGGTTTACCTGTGTTTACCTTTGAACCATTCCATCTTCCAAGTCCCAGGGGGTGGTGGTACCCACAATAATCATGCGAATGTGCTATGAGAGGTTGCCATGATGGAGATAGTGTCAAGCAGGATGCTCCCCTGACCATCGGTCAGAAAGCTAGTCAATATGCACTTGTCCAAATAGCCCGTACAAATGTGTATATTCATATATATATATATATGTCTATATATGTATATACATGTAGTATTGTATGTATATGTACGTTTGGGTGGTTTGATGTGGTTTCCACGGTTTCCACACAAAGGAAGGACCGAAAGCTGCGACCTCCTCTTCTTCATCCAAGCGTTTTTGGAATTCTTCTGGAAGCCTAGGCTTGGGAAAGGACAGGTCTGCCAAACTCTGCGAATCCTTTCTGCTATGTAACTATTCCTCCTTGAAGCTCCGGGATGCAGAGTTTCAAGAAAGCAAACGGAATAGTCGGAATAGTCTTAGCCTGCGCTCCCGTGACACATCGGACACGTCTAGCAAGGAAAAAAAAGCCATTGATGTGCCCTTTCCATGTAGCCCTCCCGCATCTACATTGTAAAGCTCCTCGCGCACACAGCCATAGAATCACTGAGGATGCTGCTTCATCTCTGCTGACATGTTCGCATGGACCACATACGCCAGAGCCGTCGTGGTCAGGAGCAGGAAGGCGGCGACGATCCAGAAGTAGCGGCGAGGCACGCCTGTTCAAACAAGGCTTGATATATATATATTTATATTATAATATTGTTTTATACCAGATAATATTATGTTATATTATATTATGTTATATTATGTTACATCATATTATGTTATATTACATTATGTTATATTTTATTAGATCATATCATATTATACAATAATATGTTATACTATAATATATTATATTATATTACATATATATATATATATTATACTATACTATACTATACTATACTATACTACACTATACTATACTATACTATATTATACTATACTATACTATACTATATTATATTAAATTATATTATATTGTATTATACTATATTATATTATATTACATTATATATATATTATATTAAATTATATTATATTGTATTATACTATATTATATTATATTACATTATATATATATATATATTATATATTATTTTATATGTATACGCAGATGAAAAATCAAGCTCAAAATCACGTAGGATTCCTAGCAATCCCCCAGCGCTCGTATTCATGCTAGGGCCGCTAGCGTTCACTGCAAATCTTTTTGTCTGTGCATCTGTCGATTTGATCGGCAGAGCTGAAGAAGCAGTAAAGAAATATGCCAAAGATATCCAAGAATTGCCAAAAATCAGAACAAGCAAAAAACTGGCTATGTGAAGCAGGACCTAGGCAATATTGGAAGGTTGGGTGACGAGTTCCCGGATAGAGCTGGCCACTAAAGCGCTCAGTGGAAAGTTCAATGTGTTTTTGATCATTTTCCACCAATAATAGGATGTATCTAAGCAGAAGTGTACCCAAAAATCCCATGGTTTGTCATGGCTGTCATGGTCCATCGTCATTTTTTGCCATGAAACCTACGGTATACCTCATGTCTATCTAATTCTAGACTAACTCATAATACTACATGCCTTACAAATCAGAGAACTCCATACATGCCCCCCTTTTCACACTTGGATGTGCATCCCAGCTGCTAAGTGGGCAACCATACAACCCAGATAAAGCCAGTTACATATGTGATACATGGATATACCCCAGTTCTATCTGGGTTTAAGCAACTTCCCAACACTAGGATGCACAAGATGCCGGCGTCGGCAAGGCGCCTACACTGGCAACGACTGTGCCCTCTTCCATCACTTCCTCATCTTCGTCCAGTTCCTCATCCTGGCACTGCAGGAAAGAGTGAAAATGAAGATCAACACAGATCAAGCATCTGATAGTCTGATGGTTTTTTTTTTTTCCCTAAGTCTTCGGACAAACCCACAGTAGATCTCAAGTGCAAGGCGAACTTTCTTGGCACCGAATCTTGCTGTCCTTTCCAGTCACTGGGACGTCGACCTAGGTTGTCTCGGGCCAACCGGAACATCAACATGATCTTGGCAAGAATTCAGAGATCTGCTTTCAAAAACTGCGTCCCTTCAATTCATAACATTTTGCCAAGCAAATCCCAGTTATGCTGATCTACTCCTGTGGAATCTCCGCGGGATTCACAGACAGCCATGACAGCCCACCTCGGCAAAGCTGTACTCAATCATGAAATCACTCTCGTCAGAAAGTTGTTCCATTGCTGCCTCCAAGAGCATCGTCCCCAAATGAGGGCGTGGAAGTCAAGGTGAGCCCTGGTACATGCCACACGGAATCAAGTAACTGCTGTTTCAATATATAGTTCTATTTGAAAATTGGGTACCCTAAATCCACGGGTTTATCATGATTCTCCTTGCTAAAGTGGCAATTTGGAATATACGCCACCTTTAGACATACCTATATCTGGCATCCTAGAGATGTTCTTCTTATTTTTTATTCATCATACCGTCTATACGTTCCAAGAAATTATAACATCCACCAGGCCTGCTGTTGTGCTGCAGAACTGTCTTCCAGCAACACCTCCACGATAAGAAATGATGTCTTTTGGCAGACAAATCATCTATTGCTACAGTTGGAAAAGTTCGCACATGGTTAGTGATTGGTTAAACTGTTAGATGTGTTTCAGAGCCACATGAAAGTTTTTGTTGCTTCTGGATCAGCGAAGTGCTTTGGAGATGTGCGTCGCAAAATCCATTTGTCATCAAAAACACTACACATCTGGCCTACCACAAAAATTGCCATATCATTTTGGGAGCGAAACTAGAAAATCCAGAAACCAAATTCAATCCACCAACTATGTTTGTTTTGGTTGTATCCTCTTTTTTGCTGGTTATAACGAATAAAATGACATCATATCTCCATTTCTCGTGGTAAAATGTTTGAAGAGTTCAGAACCAGCCTCGGTGAGTTTCTCGGCGAGATGGTGTGCTTTGAAATCCTGCAGGTGGCCGCAGCTTCAGTGGCAGTGGGGTAGACTTCAACAACCGTTATGGCTGTCAAATTATCATCCGTTATTATCATAATTGTGATAGTTTGACATTGTGATTTTTATCTATTGTGAAACTGACATTGTGATAATTGTCCATTCCCATTGTGATTTTCACTGTATTATTCTTATAATCCTCAAATATTACACACAGACCCTGAGGTTTGCCCAAACCCTAAATACCAGTCACACAACATTATCAGGCATGTTCTAGACGTGAAACAATATAGTAACTCTACTAGGTTTAACATGAGTTTTAGGGCTCAAGGTTTACGATCTGGAGGTTGGTTTATGGTTTGCAATTAACCATAATCATGACCATCGTCATGATCATCATGATCATCGTCATCATCCAAATGCTCATTGAGAGTCCGGGGTCTTGCCATAAGATTAGTATCATTGCAGTTGCTGTTGTCGTGGTAGTGGTAGTACTAGAAGTACTACTGTAGTAGCGCTAGTAGTACTAGTAGCGCTCGTAGTACTACTAGTAGCAGTACTGGTAGTAGTACTATATAGTAGTAATACTAATGTCGGTCTCTGATTAGTAGCTAGGTTCGCTATTGTGGCAAATTTTTCCAAATTATTCTGAAACCGATGTATTGTTTGGAGGGTTCACTTTTGTGGCAAAAAAAAAACTTGGGAAAGTTTTTTTTTGGAAAAAAAACAACCTGTATATTCTGAGAGGTACTACAAATACTACAAGTACTACAAGTACCACAAGTTCATCCGCAAAAAACAGTTTTAATTAGATTTCAATTGTAGCCAATTGAAATCCTTACTCAAGTGAGGATTTGTTTTTCTCTTGGGAAGAAAATTTTTGACTTTCCACTTTAAAGAGAGTCCAGATATTGTTTAGAGGGGGGGGGCCTCACACTAATCGGGAACCAACATTAGTAGTAGTACTAGTACGCGCAAACACCCCGTTTCGCCCACACCCTGCTTGACTTGGGACGGACTATCAACAAGGGTAGTGGGGAATATAAAAGTCCCACCCCATCCCACCCCCGTTAAACTTCCACATTTATTGAAGATCTTCAAATAGGGGTTTAATTCTCCAACCCCCGTCAAACTTTTTACAAAGTTTGCATTCATTGAAGATCTTCAATAAGGTTTGATTCTCCCACCCCCGTTAAACTTCTTACAAAGTTTGCATTCATTGAAGATCTTCAATAGGGGGTTTAATTCTCCAACCCCCGTGAAGCTTCTACATTCATTGAAGATCTTCATTGATGATGATGATGATGATGATGATGATGATGATGATGATGATGATGATGATGATGATGATGACAATGATGTTTATGATGATGATGATGATGATGATGATGATGATGATGATGATGATGATGATGATGATGATGATGATGACGATGATGATGATGATGATGACGATGATGATGATGATGATGATGACAATGATGTTTATGATGATGATGATGATGATGATGATGATGATGATGATGATGATGATGATGATGATGATGATGATGACGATGATGATGATGATGATGACGATGATGATGATGATGATGATGACGACGACGACGACAATGATGATGTTGATGTTGATGTTGATGTGGATGTGGATGTGGATGTGGATGTGGAACGAACCCGCGCAGGTCGCTATGGTGTGCGTTCTGATCTAGAACATCAAGTTCACCATAATGCTAAAATATCGCATTTTTACCATGTTTTCAGCTCATACGAAGAAGGCGGGTCAACAGGTGCAGGCAAATCGAGGTGACTACTAGGAGTAGTGGTGGGAGTAGGAGGAGGAGTAGAAGGAGCAGTAGAAGCAAAACAAATGCAAAATAAAAGCAAAAAAAAAAAGCAAATCGAAAAAGCAAAATAAATGCAAAGGAAATGCAAATGGACAAGTCCATTGATTCCAATGTTTCCCCCTTTTTGACGTGTTTTCCCCCATTTATTTTGCTTCCGGTTTTTTTCAGTTTTGAAGTTTTGCTTTTTGATTTTCCATGTGTTTTCCCTTTTTTGGCATTTTTTTCAAGTTTAAAAATCATTAGAATAAGCTATTGAGGAGAACATAACAGTAGTAGTAGCATAGTAGCAGCTGCGGCAGCGGCAGGACAAATAATCATATCAAAGAAACGAAACAACAATACGAAAACAATACAATAGTCATAGTCATAGTATTGAAATAAGTCTGATAACAAGCTAGTAACGATTATAATGATTGTAGAACAATTGGGACAGAAATTCACAGCGCCTCTGCAGGGACCATGGCGCTGCCCACCACCGAGCGCCGCCCAAAGTCCGGAGTGCTGTTCTGGCGGCGGAGCGGGCGGAGCGCCGGCGCCTTGTGGGACCTGGGTCTTCCATGATATTATCGTTATATATACAGTGTATATATATATATATACAGTATATATATATATATATATTCCACTACTGGTATAGATGAACGATATTCCATTAGAATATAATTAGAATATCTTTAGATGATCACTACATTATGATTATCATTATATTCTCATGATATATTATCGTCCAAGAAAAGAAAAACAACATTACATGATCTTTGTAAATTATCACTATATACTCGGGAAATCCCGGGAAAGGATTCCGAAAAAGTCGTCATGCAACGCCGAAAAAACGGCCTGTGGGACAATGTCAGCTGAAGCATCGACCTCGGAGAAACAGAGTGGCTTCAGTGCCACGCTTTTGAGCCAGCGGAAAAGCCCAGAAAAAGAAAAAAAAAAAGGAAAAAATCGACAAATGAATTGTTTCAAAGGATTTCAAAGGTAGGTTTCTTGTCAGATTCTTGTCACATTGCCTTTCTTTGTTCATTCTGGATATCGCACTGGGAATCTCAGCATGGGATGTCTCCTGACCATCCTCCCCTTCCACCATCTTCTGCTTCATGGCGGATGGAGGTGCCTATCCAGGACTGCGGTACCCAACTCCCAAGGCAAACATCGTTCTCCACCCACAATCTGTTCTGGTTGGTGATTTCAACCCCTCTGAAAAATATTAGTCAGTTAGGATTATTATTCCAAATATATGGAAAACCGCCAACCAGTGTTCATATTTTTTGGACATATCCAATCTCTAAAATCTGTCCCCATGTATGTCAATGTATGTCACTGTCTGTCCATCATGTATCATGTCAATATCAAATTGAAGTCCATGGACGGCAGGCGCTGGAGATGCCTTCTCGCCATAGTTGACTTGCATGGTGGTAGCGCCTGGCTACGGCGACCACGCGTTGCTAAGAAAGCATGGGATCACAGCTACTTATCCAAACATACCAAAAGTATCCAAAAGTCAAAAATCCACCACATTGCCAACCACTTCACCAAAATGCCATGTGCCTTCTGAACATGTCTGAACCACTTACATATAATTTATCTTAAGCCCATGGCTGCCATGGCCCAAGTTGAACCGTTCAACAAAGCTTCATCGCCTCCACCGGAGCCAGACCAAATGTATGCCCTCAGCGAAGCGACATGTCGTTGCTACTCATTCTCAACACTCCGTGTATCTTCAGCATTGGCAGCATTGGCCTGAGAATTTGCCAGGGACCTGACGTGTTTGTGTTCACCTTCCACTTGAACTTGCCTTGTTGCCTGGCGCTGTGGTCAAGTCCGCACAAATTTGACACAAGCAACAAGAACAAATCAAACACAAATAATGACCTGTGTGTCTAATATAAATTAAAAAATAATATCTCAAACACATTCAAACACAATATATTTATATAATGACCTGTTTTCAGATTCAGCATAAAACAGGTAAGTCCTTCACAACTGCCAAGGCACCAAAACAGGAGAAATCTCGTGCCGGGTGGACGAATCTGGCGCGGTCTGAACCGTGACCTTCTGCACCGGTTTCGGCGCCTCAGCATCCACCGGCAGAGATGCAGAACAGCCAACCATTGCCACGCTAACTCTTCATTTACCCTCTGGTAATTTAACATAGCTATTGAAAATGGTGAATTTATAGTGGATTTTCCCATGAAAAATGGTGATTTTCCATAGCTATGTTAAAACTCACCAGAGGGTACCGTTGGTCATGGGAAATCCCTCAATCTCAGAAGCCGTTTTGGCGTGAGGGTCCCATCCCACAGTCCCACGATGTCCCACGGTCCGAAGATTTCTGTCGCGTTGCTCGCGCTTTCTCTCTCTCTTCCTGGATGATCGCATTGCCCACGGCCTCGATTTCTGCTTGAAATGACTGTCATGGCTGGGAATCCCCGAATCGATTTTTTCAGCAAGCCATGTGTGATTGCCCAAGGGTAGTTCATAGTTCTTCTTATGCCACCTAGTAAGAGAAGTGCCAGTAAATGCAAACAATTGCAAACACAACAGTTCTATTCAGCTAGTGTAGTTAATGGTGACATGTTGCGTTGATCAACAGACCAAGGAACGAAATGTATGTATGAAATGTAATGTAATGTAATGCAATGTAGTGTAATGTAATGTGATGCAATGTGTTGCATTGTAATGTAATGTATGGTATGTAATGCTAGGTTATGTTGTGTTGTGTTATGTAATGTCATGTAATGTCATGTAATGTTATGTAATGTTATGTAATGTTATGTAATGTCAAGTAATGCAAAGGTATGTATGTATCTATCTATCTATCTATCTATCTATCTATCTATCTATCTATGTGTATGTATGTGTATGTATGTGTATGTATGTGTATGTATGTGTATGTATGTGTATGTATGTGTATGTATGTGTATGTATGTGTATGTATGTGTATGTATATGTATGTGTATGTATGTGTCTGTATGTGTCTGTATGTGTATGTGTATGTATGTGTATGTATGTGTATGTATGTGTATGTATGTGTATGTATGTGTATGTATGTGTATGTATGTGTATGTATGTGTATGTATGTGTATGTATGTGTATGTCTGTGTATGTATGTGTATGTATGTGTATGTATGTGTATGTATGTGTATGTATGTGTATGTATGTATGTATGTATGCATGTATGTATGTATAGACATATGTATGTATATAGACATATGTATGTATATAGACATATTATGTATATAGACATATGTATGTATATAGACATATGTATGTATATAGACATATTATGTATATAGACATATGTATGTATATAGACATATGTATGTATATAGACATATGTATGTATATAGACATGTATGTATATAGACATATGTATGTATAGAGGCATATGTATGTATAGAGACATATGTATGTATAGAGACATATGTACGTATGTAAATAGACATATGTACGTATGTAAATAGACATATGTACGTATGCAAATAGACATATGTACGTATGTATATAGACACATGTATGGTGTGTATATATATATGAGTGTGTATATTTACACACATTCCACAAACATATAATATATCATATATGTCATGTATGTATGTCATGTATGTCTCTTGAATGAACTTAAGATCTAAGCCCCGTTGAAGAGGAGAACCTGTCGTTCGATGTGCTTCACATCTCTCTCCCTGCCTCGAAGAGGTTTTTGTACTTCTCGCCAGTGGGGCCTTGCTCTTTATTTTTGTAGGCATTGATGGGTATATGTCTATAGACAGAAGGAACTAACTAGGATTTATATTATATTTATGGTGGATATATTCATACACAATATGTAGTGTATATACATGACATATACATGAAAAATATGTATATCCATGTATCAGTAGTATCCCATGGTTCGATCATGTTTGATGGAGTTGCAAAGCAACAAAACATCACTTGAAGGGCTACACTGGCCTCCAGCACCAAGTCGGCCCAGGGTCCGCATGACCTAGTCAGCGTTTGATATATACAGAGTACATAAGAA
Organism: Cladocopium goreaui; assembly: GCA_947184155.2. NCBI lineage: Eukaryota > Dinophyceae > Suessiales > Symbiodiniaceae > Cladocopium > Cladocopium goreaui. Next base: position 155,162 of record CAMXCT020000854.1, on the reverse strand, counting down.
TACACAGTAATTACATTACAGTACCGAGTCATCAGATCTTGTTGCAACTGATTTCAGTACTTCAGAAGCCTTCTGCGATCTTCTGCGGAAACAAAAAAGCGAGTCATACCTAAGAACCGGATTCTGCAAGTTTTTTCTTTTTCGGCAGTCCGCTGGTTGACCCTTTACCGAAATCAAAGCTCGACAACCCTTCCACTCCAATCCAGACAAAACAGGCTCTCTGGCTAGGGAGTCTCCGGATCTATAAAAACTGGGGATCATCTCCAACGGCAATTTTCAAATCGCTTGAAAATGATGAAATGATGTTTAAAATGACCAATGTGGTAAACCCATTGCCATGAACAACTACCATTGGGAGATGTTTTGTCTACCACCCTTTCTGGTAATATTGGGGATGGCCTGGGTTTACCACATTATTGAACCTGAAGTCTCAAGTAATTTTGCTGAAATCAATAGGGTAAATCCACAATTGATAAATAGTTTTCCCATTAAAAACCACCATTTTCCAGGACATCAGTTTGCACCTGAGTTTGCACCCTGCACTCCTGGATCCGCAGCCGCCTCCGTCATGTATTTCTTTCTGAACTCGCAGCCCCTGAGGACAATCCCTCTCTCGTTCAGCGCCTGGGGAAAGCGATGCTGGAAGAGATCTCGCCGTCTTAAAGCTCTGATCCTTTGGTAAAAGCATTGCAAGAAATGTATACATGTCATATGTATGTGTACAAATATATATATATATATGCGTGTGTACTATGTATACATATATATATATGTACTATGTGTATATATATGTAGGTATTGATGTATGTATATATATATATGTATATTTATGTATGTATATATATATATACGTATATATGCATACATACATATGTATATATATATATATATGTACTATGTATACATATATATATATATGTGTGTTCTACGTGTATATATATATATGTTGGTATTTATGTATATGTAAATAAATAAATAAATAAATAAATATATATATATATATGTACATTTATGTATATTTATGTGATTTATGTACATGTATATATGTATATTTGTGTGTGCGCATATGTGTGTGTGTGTGTGTGAACATCTATATTTATTTATAAATATATCCACTACATCCGACCCTAGGGCACCTCTCCAACCTTCTTCGTAACGAAGACGGCCGGCAGCTCGGGCACCTCTCCCTCGGCGCCTGATCGATGGATTGATGGATAGGATAAGATAAGATAAGATAAGATAAGGAAGAGAAGAGAAGAGAAGAGAAGGCAAGATAAGACAAGCTAAGATAAGATACGATACGATAAGATAAGATATATATTGGAATATTACATATATATATATGTGAATTGATATAATGTGTATATGTGTACATTAAATTAGATGATATGTTATATATATACTACATGTTATATTATATATACACATATCATATTACATACAGTATAATTAACACATATATATAGCTGGTGTTTGTTTAGACAAACATGACTCGATACATGCTCATGACGGGGGTGTCTGCATGTATAATTACTGTCAAAGGAATATGGTGTAAACACATCATATTGCTGTCTTCATGTACATTGATACCATCGAGCGAAGACAGTACATTGTCAGTACATTGTCATAACTCATCGCACAGCACGCGTGACTTCTCGTTACCCTCTGGTAATTTAACATAGCTATTGAAAATGACCATTTATAGTGGATGTTCCCATTAAAAATGGTGATTTTCCCATTAAAAATGGTGATTTTCCCATTAAAAATGGTAATGTTCCCATTAAAAATGGTGATTTTCCCATTAAAAATGGTGATTTTCCATAGCTATGTTAAAACTCACCAGAGGGTAGCATTTACAGATACCCTCCAGTGCGTGTTTGTCTTTGCTGTGATGGCAGCTGTGGAGATCCTGAGTTCGAGGCATGCAGCAAGTTTCTCCACTGACAGCGCCTGAGGGCTGAGAATTTCGGTCAATGTTGGTCCAAAACAGCCTGAGTTTAGCTGGCAAAAGGCGTGAGTTTAGCTGGTAAAGCTCCGACATGATACATTTTGAACATGAATTAAAGATGAATGAAGATCATAAATATTGATAAATATTGTACTTCCAAAGATATCTCGGCAGTCTCGGACCTGCTCACAGCGGATGATGAGACCAGTAGCACCTTGCTTCTTCGCTTGCGCCGCTGCCTGATGCGAGTCTAAGACGGGGGAGCCCTGAACAAGAACCAAATGCCACAATGGAGGAGTCATGGGAAAAACTGTGACAGTGTCTCCATCAAGGCTTCAACGAGATGCTGAGTAAGCTTTGACTACATAATGACTACATAATGCTACATATCAATTTGTTTTATCATGCACACATTGTCAAAACCCTGGTACCCTGCTGAACCCCCAATCAAATTGCTGGTAAACAGATTTTATATCTCATATTATGTATATATATATATGTATATAATGGGCTTTCACCCAGTCATCAGCCCTGTGCCTTCCGCAAGTCAACTCCTTCGTTCACAACCGCCACCCACCTGAGCGAACTTCGCGACTCCGTCCCTCCAAGCTGACGACTGACAACTATAGATATAGTACCCGAAGCGGTAATCAAACATGGCTGGGAAATGCCCCATAAAAGGAGGAAAATCATCTATAATACATTGTCTGTACATGCTGAATGAATGCTTTTAGATCGGGAAAAATCCATTGCCATGTTTGATTGCCAGAGCGTAGGTCAAAGGTCTGATGGATAGCTATTGGGTGCCACTACTGAAAGAGTCCTAATTTTGCAGCAGCCAGAGTCCAAATCGATATGGATCAAAATTCAAAACAACAAAGAACGCAGACTTGGTCCCATTATGTCCCATTTTTAATACTATGGCCTGGCCGTAAAAAAAAATTGGGGGTTGACCAAAATCTGTGATTTATTGGGACATGGATTGGCCCCAAATCGCCAGATCCTCTGAGCAGGTGGGACTCCGCTTTACCTTCACCTGCGGCCTGGCGCGGCGATCCGATGACAGAAATTGGCCCCAGCGCAGAAGGCAGTTGGGTTGGAGGATTCTTGGTGGAACCATGGTGAAATCTTGGTGAAATCTGAAGCGTTTCTGAATCTTTTTGGAGCCACGACAGGGTCCCATGATTTGATGCTGGGATATCCCCATCCTAGCGGTTTATCGATTTATGATGATTTATGAATATTGCATGTGACCCCAAACTTGGGGCAGATTGACAATTGCTTCTTGAAAAATCACTGGTAAATAAACTACCCATGAACTGCAAAGATGCACACTTCCCTTCTCAAGCACTTGAAAATACAGGTTGTTTTCGTTCACCTCTGTTTTCTTAGCATCAACCTACACACGGATGACGTCCCTTTCGGAATAATGCTGCGGGGCCTCGAGTACACCATCTATCATATCTATCATCAGCTACCTATGGTTGTGAAGATTTGTGAAGGGGGTTGTATAACGATGGTTATATAGCCAGTTTTAATTTCCATCAACCAACTAGAGAGAGGACACTCCTTCAAAGTCACCCTGCCCCTCCTTGGGAACGGTGTAGCCGCCCTGCTCACTCGCAACGACCACGTGCCCCTTGAACTTGGACAATTCCTGCGAATCGAAAATTGCAGGTTCAACATGTGGTTACGCGTCAGAACATGTCAGAGCCCTGGTGCCCTGGCTTTTCACATCAGAAAAGTAAAAAAAAGTGGTTCTTCTGCAGGTGGTTTTTTTCAATGTTTTAAACCATTTTAAACCCCATTCGCCACATCGACTCAATATGACTCAATGGATCCGAGCCATCGAAAAAAATCGAAAAGTCGCCATCCCTGGTCTCCTCATCATGTGTCCAGCTGGAGGACATAGCGTCATGATGCTTGAAATCTGACCTGGACACAAGGATCACAAGGATGGCCCATGGGATGCCATGGATTCTGGGCTAAACTGCTAAACATCCCCAGTCAGCTAAACATGTTTTCAGACCATCGGCCTTCAATTCTCTCTCTAGGCCCTTGCGAGCTTTCCAATCTGTCCACAGTAACCTCATGTAACCTCTGGTGATTCAGTGGTCATTGTCTCCTTCAGCCTCAACAGGCACCCTCTAAGTTTCAGCTTGTTCCACAGGGGAGCCACCAGGAGGTCCACATCACCCTGGCCAAAAATGGTCAGGTTCATGAGACAAAAAAAAGGATTCTGGATGATTCTGCTGTACCTTAAGGTGTACCCTTTGTCACTTTGTTAACTTTGTTCAGACAAAGTTTCTTTTGAAATCGACAACATGTCCGCAATGAAATTGGCCTGGAAGAGAGCGTTGCCCAAGGGGGTCAGCAGTTGATTAACGGAGCCACCCTGCAGGTCGATGATGGTCGATTCAAAGAGCATCAAGCAGCCACCCAATGTGTTGTCTTTTTCTACAAACACATGTTTAAGTACCAATCAAGAAACATCACAATTTCAATGTTGTTTTTGTGAGATATCAATAGATATGACTGGTTCTACTTAGGTTACTTAAGTGTATATATATATATCATTGTATCCATCGCCGTTATAAAATTAGTTTCCTGGAAAATCATAGTGATTCCTGTAGAGTCGATAACCGACAGAGATCTTGATGGGTTGCTGCCAGCCTCCATCACGAAGCCTATCTCCCTGTCAGTGGCCTCAGGATTTCTTAGGGGCTGTAGAATGAATGGTCATAAGTTATGAATTATAAATAAAAAAGGGATCAAAATAATGTTGGTATATGATGGTATATGAATATGAATATGAGTCAAACGCTTTTTACAAATAATTACAAGGGTTTCTGTTTTTTTTGTTGTATCACGCTTTGAGACAACCCCATCTCATATGGACACATGCAAGGCCATCGACATTTCCTGACAGAAACAGCCAGCACTGGGTCTGTTGCCTTGCCATTTGCTGTGATGGCGCCATTCATGTTGACCTGTACAATTGGCTTTGTGGAAAAACGGACCCCAAATCCACTGGCTAATCAAATTCACTCATCACATCTCATCACATTCCCCCAAATCCAATGGCCATAAAGTGGTGCTATGCCCTTTTTCAGACACACACACAGAATCACACAGACACACATCCTACATCTGTTGGATCTTGCTGCTAGCCATCCAATTACCTGTCTAATTTTGGTGTTAAGTCAGCAAACCCAGCGAGTTGGACAGTTGGACCTTCTGAATTAATGGAGTCTTCGTAGCCTCCCAAGGATGTGCCCGCCTTCAAGTACTGTAGGGCATCTGCAGCTCCCGAACTGGAGCAAGGACGGTCAAAAGGCCAGGCAAAATGGCCCAAGTGACTTGTGCAGTCCTCCAACACATCTTAAAGTGGTGATATGGGTCTGAAAATGGGATACACCCCCCAAAGTGTCCAGTTTAATCTGAAAAATCTGGAAAAAGGATCATTTCCGAATAGTCACGCTCATATCCAAGCAGCCGGAACAGCCAACTGTTGCCTTTAACTGTGGCGAATGGGTCCAGATCCGAGCCCTGCCTGTCATAGGGTTTTAAACAAATGTTGGCTCCTTTGCCTGAGAATCCCAGTGCGCTTCAAGGCGGTGTCTCAAGATGGGAAACCGGGAACCGGCATAGGATGGTTTTTCGCTGTAGGTTCTATTCAAAACACTGAAGAGACTGAAGCTGAGGCATTACACCTGTCGTGCCAATGTATGGACAATTCAAAGACCGCAATGGTTGTCAGGCAGATTGCAGCTTGAGTTTCAAACGGATGGTCAGGTCGTGAAGATTGACCTGACACCATGGCACCCCTGTTGGCATGGCACGTGTTTTAGTGGAACTTCCCCATGTCTTATTCCAAAAAGCTTTGTCGCAGCTCATCTCCCATCATGACTCAGAGCTGCAAACATGGCAAGGCGGACAGGACCCATACCAACACGCTCAATAATAAACCTCAGAAGGCAACTTTTCAAGAAGACCGTCCTTACCGCTCCGTAGTGGCATTGTGTCCGAGCGCAGTCAGCAAGTAAAAATCCGTGCTCAACGACTTCCTGCTCTATTGTTATTCTTCAAAGTTCTGAAACATCGCTTTCTTGGGGCTACTGCAACTGTACCATTTGTAATGCCACTTGTGCCTTTCTCACCACTGACATCTGAGCGCTGTTGCTCTTGTACCCCAGCTGATGAGCTACCTCGGTGGCTGGGCTGTCCAAATACTGAATTGTCTGAAACTGTTGGGAAATGGCTATGTAGGAGGTCCATACCTCATTCTCAGACACACTCAAATCATGGTTGGCTACATTCTCCTTATATATAATCCATTCCCCCTATTACTAAACCCCCCCAAAATAATAAAAACTAGGGACTAGGGTCCATCTCCAATTTTGGAAAATTTCAGGTTGGCCAATTTGACTTTTAATTGATCCCCTTTAGAAAACAATTTGAAAATAAAGCTACCATTTGTGGGTTTCGCCCCCTAAAAAATAAAAACTAGTCAACCCCGGGCTGGTTATTATTGGGGTCCGTGAAAATTTTGTGTTTTTTATATTAGGATGTTTGAATTAATATGGGGTGGAAGCTTCGAAATCCAATTTTTGGCAATATTTTAATTGCATTATAAAAGGAAATTTAATTGATTTTGAAATCGAAAAAAATAGCTTTTTTAATTAAGGGTTTTAATTTATTCTTAGGGTTCCCTAATAAATACCACCCTAATAAAAACTACCTGAGGTGTTTATTATTTGGGGAGGTTAAGTATTAGGGGGAAGGGATTATATAATATATATGTACATATATATATATATATAGTTTTCTATTTATCCCTATCAAATCCACGTTGTTCATGGTGAAATCATTGAATTCCCCCCATGTTCTCCCTCTGAGTCTTTGACTCGAAGGCACATTCTCCGGGATGGCACTGGGCACAGCGCTTGGGTCGGGTAACGGGTTGACCATCTTGTTTCAACCACGTGTTTGTAGTGATACATCCATGAATATCTGATTTGTTGTGTCATGTTTACTCTCTAGATTACTATATTATTGTATAACTATATATATATACCATGCATTTCATAGTCATGTATACATTCTACATCAAGAGACAAGAGAGTCCAACTGTTAGAAGCACGGGAAATCACCATCTGCTTAAATTGTGATTTCACTAAGCTATGAGTGTGATTGAGTCGGCTCAAAATCATCAGAATGTGCCCCAGTCAGACTGTTCTTTGATTCCCACTATATGAGTTCCTTCAAAATGGGGACCCCCTGAGCCACAAAGACTAATCATGTTTGATCCCGATTCAGAGAAACACCCATACATAGAGGTTTAGAGAAAACATGTACACGATTGTACATGACTAATTTGTCATGGCACACTTTCACAGATTTCAGAATCCAAAAGGATCCCCCTGCACAAAGACCGACGTTTTTTGTATGATGACTTTTTCGGCATCGTTCATCAAGGTCGCCAATTGATTCCCTCACCCGAACTGCCAGGCTATGAATTGCAGATTGCCTTCCAAGCTACCCAAACTTTATGATGTTTGAGAACACTGCTATTTATGTATATATGTTATATGTACATACATATACATACATACATATATATATATATATGAACATATGCATTCGAAAAACTTATTCTATACATATACATATACTATCTATAATATACGCATGTTGTGATGTACATTTAGCCATTTATCTACTGTTGTGAAAATGTTGTATACCCCATTTCATGGGCATGCTAATAGGAAAATGAGTTTCTGGATGTGTCTGTTCCATTCTGTTCCCATAATTTCCAGACAATAACCCCCTTCATTCGAAGATATCTGTTTTACTTGTTTTCCTAGGAAACTGAATTATAAATGGTGAGTTTTCTATATGTTCTGACGCGTGGCAGAATTTTGATAGTTCACCAGCCTGAAATAAGGTCATTATGGTGACATCGCAGTGACGTCGTTATAACTCAGCCAGATTTTAATTCGCTCCGGTGACATATATACGTATATACGTACATATATACGTATATATGTATAAATATAAATATATATATATATGTTATATATATATCACGCATGTGGAAAGCCGACCATTTAAAGATCTCAAGTATTATGTACATGGGCATCGGACAAGATCGGACCAAAAAACACCATTGCGCCTCGTCAGCTCGGCCGTGGGGTCACCGGTATGCGCCACCCTGCTCCCAGAGTCCACCTAGTGGCGTCCAGCTCGGCCAGCTTGGGAGAATCTACCCTCTGGTAATTTAACGTAGCTATTGAAAATGGCCATTTATAGTGGATTTACCCATTAAAGATGGTAATTTTCCATAGCTATGTTAGTTTACCGGAGGGTATTCAGATGATGGTAATGTGGGTAAAACAATGTCATGAACCACCCATGACTGGGAACGGTAAACATACCACCTTTAAAATTGTGATGACTGGGGGATGGTTTATTATTGTTTTACCCACATTAATGATACACAGTTTCCCATGGAAAAATCTCATGATGATTAATTGTCAAATTGATTCAAATAGTCATTTTTAACAATAACCCAAGCAATTGATTTTAGTTGCGATATTATGATATGACATGATATCAGGTCTAGCCGATCAAAACGGAAAAATATATTGTGGCTTCATACAAGCATTGCATATCCCTACTGTACGATATCCCACCCCCCAATCAGATAAAATCTCAAAAAATGGAACCCCAGAATTCCCCCAGATCGGCAACACTCCAGCAGGGCTTTGCCGGGGTGTCTGTGACTAGCGGGAATGCATTATTGCGGAATACACGGATAGCCTGCATATGTTCCCTTTAATCAACTAAGTCTGAAATTTCGATTTGAAGAGAAACCACCATATACCAAAAATATCCACGATGTTGCCACACATGACTATCCACGGCTGCCATGATAGCCATAACGGCCATGATGCATTCTCGCTGCCTGGAGATGCTGTCCATTCAAGGCTTTCAGCGTCACAATGTCTCCAATTCTCAGATGCCTCGAGAGCTGCAGCACAAAAAAAATGTTAGTCTATTGGACCCAATCAACCAACAGTCGTTTTTTGTCCGGATGGCAGCGGTTGTTTCTTTTGGGCAGATGTTATTATTGCATTATGACAATAACATATTCTAGCGATCCGATCAACCAGACAATCAAAGAAGAAATCCAATTGGATTGGTATCATCCACTAAATTCTGTCACAGAAGAGCTGACGACAGAGCTGCCAAAAGGAAAAGCAGCATATGACATGTTTTTCTGCACCAGGGTCAGCCCCACATCGACAAGAAGCGGGGTTGTCCAAACATGCAGTATATCCCCAAATCCACTGGCTATATCACCAGATTCCCCCTAAATGGCGAATTATAATTTCTGTGGCACTCCAAATGCTTTTCAGCTCCCCTTGGAGTGGCCACGACCCACCGGGCATGTTGGGTTTCCGACTGAGCATCTGCCTGTCGATTTGATTTTAAAAAAATGCACCCGCGCAGTCCAGCTGGAACCGTGAACATAAGCGCATGTTTGATCATATCCAAATACATTGTGTATTACATGTAAGTAATATTGTAAATAACCATATTCATCATACCATATGTATATATTAGCAGCTTAGCAGCGTAAAATAATCAGTAATGGTAATGATATATTTATATCATATCCAAATTGTGCTGCTCTTGTGTCACGATAGGCAGCTCAATTTCCCATGTTATTGTCTCCTGCCCATCCCAGCTGACCTTGGAGTCCGAATTGCCTGGGAGCAGAGACTCCAATGGTGAGACCATCGGCCCACCGTTGATATAATCTGGATACAATCTGGATAAACGAATCATTCACGAGTCTGAAACAAGGCTATCTTCAGATTGCTACCTTTAATCCATTTTAATCCCATCCCCCTCAACCCCCATTGTATGGCTACAATTATGTGGAAATTCCCCACTAAGCCATGGTTTCTAAGGGCTGTTCAATTTTAGGGGGAAGGGATTACTCATCGACCGCTTCCACTGTAGCCCAGCTGCTCGTGCTGCCCGTCTTTTCCACCAACCAATGCGACCAGGTCCCAGCAGATGCTACCTGCGGCGGCTGCCATCCACATTCCCCATCCTTTGGGGGCCCATCGCATCATATGCCATATCAATCCATATCATATACCCATCATATCCCATGATTCATGATATATCCCATGATAATCCATTGGTATCTGATCTGATATCCCACAACCAACTGAGTCACTGAGTCCCACCTGAACCGAGCCGTTGGGATTCCCATTCAGCAAAGCATCTTGGCTCACCTCTGCGCCTGGGGATTCTTCGAAAGATGTTTTGCCATGTTTTTTGGCCCCAAACAAAAAAGGCTTGAAACCTACAGATGTTCCCACCAAATGTATCCAAATGTGGGAGGTGAAGAAGTTGAAAAAAACTCATCGAACTCATCTCCGAGATCCATAATTTAAGTGACAAGTCAAATGTTTCAGCCCATTCTCAAGTTCTTGTCTCATCATCCAAACTTGAAAGAAATGAAGCCCGACCAATGACACCATGTTGGCTTTGCTAAGACTCTTTAAGGTTCAAGAAATCCCTTTTTAATGTCTTCTTCGTTCAAATTGTTTCTTGTGCATGCATGCAACTTCCACCTATTTTTTTTCATGAGAGTCGAGCTTGCGGTGTTTTCAATTCCCATCTCTTCATACTATTGCAATATATTGCAATTATACCACCATTTCATACTGGTTGGTGGTTTTAACCATCTTGAAAAATATGAGTAATATGAGTCAATGGGAAGGATGATCCCATATATGATGGAAAGTCAAAAATGTTTGAGACCACCAACCGGCATATCATTTCACATCAGTTCATTGTCATACGGGGATGGGTCAAAACCCTGGTACCTAGTGAACCCCAAAATAGCTGGTAAATGGATGTTCATCCCACTAAAAATGTATCTATAGGTATTTAACCGTACCCATACGGACATCTTTTTTAGGACTCAGCCCATCACCTCTGAGATCCCCACGGAAGGTGAAAATGGCACCTGTGGTCGTCGGCTGGCCCCCCTGGTCGATCACAAACTGGGTCTCCTGCACCGGGAAAATCTGTCGGTGCTGTCACTGGACTCAGTTGAGATCCCTGAAATCATTGGGACGTGAACCTAGACTTCACCAAAGACGTTGATTACTATACCCATTGAAAATCCTTTACTTCATTTGCTTGCGTACGTACTAAATTAAATTCATCCTATTGTAACTATGATACCTATTATATGTCATCACTATTACTCCAAAATTGCACTAATCATCATAATCATCATTACATTACTATAGCCACGTGTATAACCACAGCTATAATTCCAACTATAGTTACAACATAGCTGTCATTAATTGCTGCTATTCCAGCCCGGCCCCAACCGAGCCCCAGTTTTGAACAAAAAATCGCTCCGTCTCTTTGGAGCTGCCCACTGCATCACCTTGGCGAAAATGTGGGTAAAACACTGTCATAAACCACCCATTTTCCTGGGAATGGTAAGTTTATACCGCCTATAAAAATGGTGACTGGGGGAAGATTTATTATTGTTTTACCCACATTAATATCATTACATTATCATACTAGTGTTGTCACCTAAAGAGCATTGTCATCATTAAATATCATATGAAATTATGTCAATATGACAATTTGTCTTGCTGTCATTGTTCTGCTGGATAAATCATTGTGATGACTCCCCAAGCTGAATAGTTTGCCCATCTTGGGACAGTTTTCCCTACAATGTCCATCATGTCAGTTACGCCGCAATGAGGTCCTTGTAATTCATCCAGATTGTTGCTATCATCACTATGTAAATGTTATTGATATAGTAATCATGATATATAATACTCATATTCCAGACAGTACTCATATTGAGATAGTAATCAAGAGATACAGTAAATCTGGCATATATTATAGTTATAAATATATATATATATGTATATATATATATATTCGGAAACTACATCTAAATAAAGGTTGTTTTTAATATATGAACTGGTATTTTAGACTACCTTTGGGAAGGTTTTCCTTGGCCCGCCCAGCCATTTAAACATATGGAATCTAATTTATTTAACATACCGCATACCTTTAAATATACGGATGGAACTGGTGTTTCATACGACCTCCCCAGGGCCTTGTGGTCTGGCCCGCCCTCTGTATACATATATCTATATATATATAAGCTATCTATATATATACATATTGCAAAAATCATCAAAAATCGGATTATATAAATCAAAGTTCCAAATGTAAATCGTATGATGCCATATCCACGAATGATATTCATTCTCTCTTTGAGGCAAGATGAACAGATCTAAAGCTAAACCAGAGGCTCCAGGGGGATGTTCAATATTGGAAGAAGATTATGGCCAGAAGTAATCAGTGGATTGGTTTGGAGAAAAATCTACAGGAAACCATGGTTTTCACACAATATACGGGGGTTCCACACTCAATGTTCTCATCCAATTCTGGGAAGTAAGGACTCCTTCAATCAAACTGAGGCCGCCGCAGGTACCGTCCTTTTTGACCCGCAGGTATTGGCCAGTCTGTTTGGACCTTGGTAGAAACACCAACCTGAGGACCTCAACTGCCGTTGCTTGCAACATGTTGCAACACCAACCAAAATAAAGAGGACAAATACTGCGAAAATATTGGTGATATTTGGTAACTATTGTAATTTACTTGTTTAAACTATGCATCTACTTAAAAGCATCTCGCTTGTTTGCCCAATATCAGAGACATTCTGCGCCCTATGAGCTGCTACAGTAGCACCAGGTGTCGCGAACTAACAGCCTACATCAGTCACGAAGATTCTGCTTCAAGCCGGCCAAACAGAAGACAGTAACTATCCTCGATGATCTCGGATTGTTTGATAGTGGTTGATATTGGTTGATATGGGTTATTGATGATCCTGAATCTTACCATGATACACACTCAAAAAAGGGGTGTCAATGCAAGACATCGATGAAGACCGACGAGGAAGGATCAGGGCCCTAGGAAGGATCAGGGCCAATATCTTGCCAAATGTCATCATATTTCCATACGGATGCTTACTCCCAAATCATCCCAATTAGAACCTTTTAATATTGAAAGCCGTAGTTTGGGGGATCCTCCATTTCAAGGAAACCTCCTAATATATTTCCACCTTTGATTGTCTTCACCTGCAATGATTCTCTTGGCGCTGAAGACCGCTTTGCTGCTTCGCTTCGCCCTTCAGTCCAGGCACAGGATTCGGACATTCTCTCCCAACTTGGCCGCATCATCATCACCCGTGGTGGGAGAGACCACAAATTGGGTCGCCAGTGATGCCTGGCAGACACGACCACGGCCAGTATCTTCAATGATCTGGTGATATGATTACAAACATGTCAAACATGTACAAACCACCTTATCCTGGCAGTTCGCAGTCCACACTTAAACACAGGAAACTGGAGCAGTGTCAAGACTCAAGAGGGGGCTCTCATAATCCAGTCGAAAGGGTTGCTGTGAACCATGGAGGGAGCCTTTTTCTATGCGGTCTCTGAATTTAACCGATCCACAAAAACCTGTGCCATACCTCCGAAGACCCTGCCTCCGAAGGAGCTACAAACTTGGTCTTGCCTTCAGCACCTGAGTTCCAGTGCCATACCACCTGCTATGGCTATGACTCCGTGGGATCTAATGGTATCTACTGGGATCTGATCCTCAAACATCTTCACTTCAAATCTGGTGCCAAAGGCAACTGCGGAATCTGAGACTTGAAACCTTTCTTCAGGGTGATACAGTTCTGGTAAGTAGCAGGCCAATGCAAAGCAGCTCACCCTTGTTGTTCCTGATGTGGACTGGCTGCCCAGCCTGCATCATGATTGCACTGGTACCAAAACTGCCACCGCAATTAGTGCATGCACAGATTTTCTCTCTTAACCTTCTTAGAACACCAGCACTAAGTGCACCAAGAATACTTTTGTTAGATTGGATCATGAAAACACACATCTGGCATGTCTGTCCGCGACTTGGATGGGAAAATCTGAAGGAAACCCCTAGACGTGGAAAAAAACTGAAAAAAAACGATTGCAACCCTAGATTCTAGGCCCTAGATGCTCCCACCAATTGATCTCTCGACTTTCTCAACCACCGACTTGGGCATGATGGCCGAGTCGACGCCTGCATCACAGCATCTGGGTTCAAGCCCTCCGTGCCCTCGAGAGGTTCGAAGTTCCAAAACCTTGGCCCAAGTCATGTCAGTGGAATTGGGGGCTGCATCAGCAGCTTTGAGATTCAAGACATGTGTGCATCATTGTATATCTACATATATCTATATTAACATCTACATCTACATGTATATGTATATGTATATATTTGTGTGTGTGTACTGCGAGTGCTCCGGAAAAAAAAAGAAAAAGTGGTAAACACATGGTAACCCAAGGATAAACCGTAACTTTCCTGGTGGTTTCTACCGACCATGTCCGGGCTGCCCGACGCATTTGGATCAAAGGCAGTTCCATTGCCATCCGCAACCTGAACAAATGGCTTCCCAAAATGGGCATACAAATGGCTTCCAAAGTTGCCTAAGATTGTTATGTATTGTTGATATTTCTAAGCCGGACAAATTATGGAATAAACATGAATAAACCATCACATTTGGCGATACTTTCCTTTGAGACAGACTCAAATGACCAAATCTTCCACAGCCCACAAGCCCCCCAACACTCTGCTGGACATTGCTACCTCAGTTCCGCAACAAGCGAGAACAACACGTGCTGAACACGGGTCTGATGGATGATAATTATCCCATATTATCCCTATATGCATAAGTCTCTGATTTGACAGCATCTGCTCATGTTGGCTTGCTTGCCTTTTCATGCTGCATGTTCCCGTTTTTAATCCATGCTCCTTCAAAGTCCCAACACTGTTGCCTTCTTCGACTTCATTTGGGCAATGGGGAGTTCTGTTTTTGGTCATGAATCATCAAGAATCATTTTATGGGGGTCTTTTGGTCCCTTTCATGTGACACATGTCCTTGAGAGTCGAGCGCAAGCAACCACCCTTCAACCTCGCTCGCAGAGTCATCGGGCTGTTCAGCTTCACTAAAGGCTGCAGCTTCTTCTTGACCTGGACTCGGGACTGGGGACGACTGGGGCAAGGCTTCAGCGTCCAGCGTTTGGCTCCATGGATTGCTGTGATAAATTCTAGAGGAAATCAGTGTGTTTTGTTATCCATTTGCAAGTTTACCCTTGAAAGAATTCTGGGAGCTGGGTTTTCTAGGAGGAGCAAACTAAGAACTCTGAAATCTGGCTGGTGATATTGGTCCTCTTCTAACCATCATGGCTACTGATGGCTAATCACCTCCTGTGGAACCAAGAATCCAACGAAAACACGTCAAAGTTGCTTAATGATGTCAGCATCAACAAAATAGTAACCATCTGTATTCTGCGCATACCGGTGTAATATAGTGTAATTCTGGACGTACTGGTACCCGACTAAATCAATGGATTGGTTTAAGGGAAAATCTACAGGAAACCATGGTTTTTACCATCAGATATAGGGGTTTCCTGTAAATTTTCCCGTCATCCAATTCTGTGACTAAAACGTCGATGTCGATGCATGTCAATATGCTATGAAATCTCCTTTGTGAACAATTGGTCAATGTCATTATGATACAATTATGCATGTTCTGTGTTTTGTATCAGAAAGCGGTGGTGACTCACGTTTGCGACCCTATTGTGGTTTGTCTGAAAATAGGATACCACCCAAAAATTCATGGTTGATCATTGGCCACATATTTGGGGGACCGTCTGCGGCCATCCCACATTTTCTTGGCAAACCCAAGCTAGCTCCCTGTTCCATTTGGAGAGCCTCCGCAAGCTCAACTTCTGTATGCAAAGCTGCCTCAGATATAATTCGGAGTCCATGCGAAGCTTGTTGTGAGATGGGATATGCGGCAGTTGGTACCCAAAAATTTGGGTACCCTATCCAAACTCACTAGTTTTAGAAAATATATGAAAATATATCATGTTCCCATCAAAGTTGCTATGTTTGGAATGTTAAATTTAGCTAGTTCGGTTTTCTTTATTGTGTTCGTCCCACTCAAATAAGGCCATTATGAGCATGATTCGACACTTTCCTGCACAAATTCAGGGACTGGGCATATACTGGGCATCTTGTCCAAAATTTGAGTAGTATACCAGTACTCAAATACCCTCTGGTAATTTAACATAGCTATGGAAAATCACCATGCTATTAATGGGAAAATTCACTATTTCTATGGCCATTTTCAATAGCTTTTTGTATGTTTACCAGAGGGTACCCGGTGGATCCCAGCTGGGGCTCCGTCAAAGCGAGTCACCACCGACTTTCTCTTCTCCTTCTCGACCAGGGTCTTGGTCACTTTGATCCTGAAAACTCCCATGGCGGATCGAAGCATGGGATTTTTGTTGAGGCCCAACATGTTGGGAAGTTATGGAGGTATTGTTATAGGATGTTATAGGATGTTATGTGAGAAAAGTTATGGAGGTTCATCCTTCCAAAGATTCTATAAGCAGATGTTGATCCATCCCTTGTTACAGAAAGCCACTCCGCGGCCACATGCCAGCTGCACATCTTCTTCTTTTTGCCCATGACCCTCGCCTGGGGAGTCGAAACAATCCTGTGGCTTTGGAAAATTAGGGAACCCCTAAAGGCCCCAAATCTATCGATTGATTGTATTTGATTATCATGATGATCATGGTCCATACTAAAAAATCGCCATAACGGCACATCCCCTATTTTCAGACGTAGATTACGTCAATCGAGAAGCCAGGGGGGGTTGATCATTTTGACACCCATATGATTTCATAATGGGTTTACCCAAGAATCGAACACCCCAAATCCAAGGGTTGCCTTTCTCTCTGTTCAAATTGCCATGAAAATTCCATTTTCAAACACACCTAGGTTGATATACTGTAGCTAGTTATATGTCTCACTGTACCTATTCCTAGATATGTATACTTGATATGTTATTATATAACATATTATGTATGTATGTATATATATATACACCCTTGTATCCCAGTAAAATGCTTAGTGGTGTATCCTCTCCAGGGATTTCCCCCTGGGTTCAGGCACGGCTTTGAGCCGGAAGCGCTCATACCATCGTGCGATGGCCGACCTGGGATGGTAAACCCCATGCCATGAATCCTCTGTTTGGTATGGGATGGTTTTTTAGACACCCCAAAAGGTCAGATACGGTATATCTATATTTAGATGTATATTTATTATATATAATATATAATAGTATCTATCTAGTGGTATATTTGTGTGAATGGGTACGTTAGATTTTTCTGGCATGGGCTTTAGCACACGATGTGCGCTTCATGCAATCCCTCTGGGGATGGTGGATATGCTGCAAGCTCTGAGAAGCAGACGCGGCAAAGAAGAAAATGAGGTTCAGAGGCATCAGCAGGAAAAAGAGGTATCCTCAAATGGCCGGCACAGGAAAAATACACCTTTGTTTGCTGAAAACTGTATCCAGTTGCGGCTGTGTTGGGTTGTAGCTGGATTTTTTTCCAAGCAGGCAAAGAGTTGAACTTCATCACTGAAAGTTCTTGTGTCTCTATGACGCAAGTGCCAATGCCAACAAGGCATCTTCTCAAAGCAGTCTCTCTAAGACCTGCACTGTTATCTTTCTGCGTGTTGGGTTCCTCCAAATTGCTGCAATCAAGGCATATGCAGGTACATAAATGTTATGTTGCAACGTTCACTCAAAAATGCCTCGAACCCATTCTCCGCTCTTCTGATGTTCAAACTTGGAAGCAAGGAAAGTCACAACTTTGACGTGCTTTGAAAGGATCTCATGTTGACCCTCACTTTTCAAAAAATTGTCAGCCACAATGTCTGGGCAATCAGGGACTGTGTGTGTGTGTAAAACCTCCCCATCAGCTCATTCATCTGATGTAGATGTTTCATGGTGTTTCCTGATCGTTCTTGGCCCGTCTCGAGCTTCCGTGTGACTAGCAGTATTCTGTGTGGCTTCAAGGGTGGAGCACTCTTAGGCAAAGGATTGCAAAGGTATCCTCTGTTGATCAAACATGGTTTGCTGGAAAAATCACCATTTAGTTCATTTTACTTCAATGATTTTCCCATTTATGTAAAAGCCCATTCAGTGTGGGTATAGTCTCCAATCTGTGTTGGAAATTGTGCAGCTTGACGGATTTTGCCCCAAAATTGTGGCACCAAAGTTCCATGGTCCGAACATCGTTGTCCCCGTCAAAATTGCCACTGGGGGTATCACAGAGTCTTGGGTCAACCGGTAAACCCGCAAATATGTTTGGTTGTAAATGGCCATTATTACATTAGATGCTATAAAAACAAATTGCATCAAATTGCCCATGGTTTTAGTGATTATATAGCTATCGGTGTCAGCCATGTGCCTCCCAGTCTTTGGACGAAGCTTGGAGCAGCTGTACAAGAGACTTTGACCTTGCTGGTTTCACCACGACAAAACGATGAGAAAACCACGTGTTTTTTTGTTCAATGATTATGTATTGCTTTGCGTACAGCATGTGTCATGTCTACATTGTGTATGTGTACATATATATATACACATGTTTTTGCATTATAATACGTGTGTGTGTGTTAGTGCACTAATTATACATATTGTTACATTATGTATATATATTATATATGTCCAATATGTGTGTATACAGCACACCACACGATGTCCATGACCCGCAGCTCGGCAGCCACTGGGCCACCCCGCTTCTGCAACACATCTTCGAGGCCACGACCCAAAATGAAACGCGTGCAGTTTTCTGCCTGGCAGAAGCACGCGCGAACGGCATCTCCGAGCAAAAGAGAACGGCGAATCTCCAAGGTGTCAAATGAGTAATACGAGCAATCATGATCACAATAATGATAACAACAATAATAATGATATCAATAACAATAATAATAATAATGACAACAGCAGTAGCAAATATGATAAGAATAAGAACGAACGTATAATAGTAATACTAATGATAATAATATTAAGAATTAAAAATAGTAAACTGAGAAAATTTGCTTTAAAAAACAGGCCAACACAGCTAGGAGACTCTGGATGTTCACCAACATTCTCAACTTGACATGGAACTTGATTTGCTTGCGGAGGCTCATCGCAAAGAAAACATCATTCTTGCTTAACTCGCGTAGAGCTTCATCATCCGCATGTTTTTCTGCAAAATATGAGCAAGCATTTGTCACTTGTCAATTGTCATTCAATCTCGACACCTTGGGTTGTAATGTGGTTTACCCATATATATATATTTTACATATATATATATATACATATATATATATAATATAACTGGGCTATTGCCCGCTTAGCAACTGGGTCGCTCACATCCAAGTAGGCAATGGCTCCCCCTGCACCACCCTCTGGTGCCTTTGGCTCGTAGATGACAACAGGAGCTCCACCCTGATCATCGCAGAGCTAACTGGATACTCTACACGTTGTATATCAGTATATATAATTACATATATACATATTACATATATATGTATATCACATATATATATATGTAACCATGTATAGATAGCGAGCGAGGGAGGAGGGAGAGTGAGAGAGAGAGGGAGATTTATGTGCATATATAATATATGCGTATGTATATATATATATGTATAATATTATATGTATGTGTATATATATATGTGTAAATGTACCCGCCGGCCGGCGGGTGCCGCCCAGAGGTTTATCATGGGACCAACTCTTTAGGGTTTATTTAGGGGTTGTTTAGGGTTGGTTTAGGGCTTATTCAGGTGTTATTTCTTTTTTGTTTTTACCACATTATGTTCAAGGCTTGCTTAGGGGTTCATGTCCGATTTAGGTTTTTAGTTTAGGATTTATAAGAATTATTGAGAGTTTAGGGGAAAAATGTTTTTGCAAATTATGCAAATAAGTTTTTTCTTTTGCTTCTAACTTCAAAAAGTGCCCTACTGGGGGCCTTGCATTGCCCAAGTGCAGCCTAGAAGTGCCAGAATTGCCCAAATAAAGCCCAAAGTTCCTTGAGCCAAAATTGCCCAGATGGATCCTAGAATCGCCCTAAAATTGCCAAAATGGTTCCTTTTTGGTCCTAGGTTCGTGGGTTGCCTTTTTGTAGCCTTTTGTTTCCTTTTTGGGTTTCTGGCTTCATGGGGTCTTTGTATCTTTTTTGCGGCCTGGTTCCTGAGGTGCCCTTTTGTAGCCTTTTGTATTCCTGTGGCCTGGTTGTTTTCTGCGGCTCACCCTGTGCTTGCACGGCCTGCGCACGCGTTTGGGGTGAATAATTCTTCTTTATCGTGGTTTAGGGTTCAGAGTTTTGTGTTTTGGAAACAAGTCTGTCTCGTCAGCCAAGTTGCCATGTCATCAACATAACAACATGCAAAAAGCACTGGCCATGCACAGTCAAAATCCACTTCGCCAGGCAGCACCCCCATCCTGACCGTACGTATGTTTTTATTTTCATATATATATATATGTATGTATATGTATATATGTGTATAGATTTATGTGTAGAATAATTATATATATATGATATGTATATATATTATAAATCTATATTGTGTATAAATATATATTATGATGATCATTACTATTATAATTATTCTATATCTGGTTATTTCGCATATATTTAATCATATCATATATATTATTGCTATATTATGTACATATACTATTATATATATATATATTATAGATGTATATATATATATATTATAGATGTATTCTATCAAAAATACATATTACATAATATATTGCATAATATATTGCATAATATATTGCATAATATATTGCATGCTATATACATAGTGGTGTATAGTGTTTTATATTTATGTATCTTAATTTAGACATACATATATATATATACTATGAATATATATATATACATTATATTGATCCTCTCAACTACTATCCCCAGACCCTAGGAAACTTCATTGTAGACCCTGGATCTAGGGTCTAAAGTGGGGTCTGGAATGATAAATACCTAGGTGATTCCAGAAACATAACGGAACCATGCTAGACCTTACCTAGGGGTCCGGGAACTTGCACATAACACAGCTATGATACTGGAAGGCTCAGAGAGGTAACTTCACTTTAGACCCCTGGGCCCGGCATCTCCGGCAGTAAGCCTAACATCAAAGCTTGAAGTACCTTCCCTCAGGAGCATATCTCCTATATTTTCTTATTTAAGGGTTATATTGTGGTTATTTCGAGACTATATTGATTTAGTATTAGTCTATTTGTTTTACATGCAGATGGAATTCAAATTAACAATTTTTGGGTTATACAATAAACATGAATAAATATTTGTCACACTCTGGTGCCTTAAGATTTCCTAACACAGGGGGTAAGTTTAAAAAACCTGATTTTTCTCGACTCGAGTAAAACCAACTTACCCCAGAGTTATCCTGAACTGTGTCTACCCACAACTTTGAATAAACCAATCCCAAATATCCAAATCTTGCCATTCGACCATTCCACCGAGGGCAGTTTGAAAAAGCTCTGATTAACACGACGCATCCTGACAGCTTCCATTGCAAAATGCTCGCCTTGCATTTTTTCCGCCAGATAGAATTATTTCCACCTTCGAGGTATTTTGGGGTTGGATGTGTAATTATGTGATGTGACCCAATATGTTTTTCTTATCTTTTCCTCATCTTCATGGGTCTGAAATGGTTTACCACATCCTGAAACCAGAAATATTCACCACAAATGCTATGGGAACATCATTTCAGACCCATCAAGATGGACCATTCCCAACTATACAGAAGAGAAACCATCACCATCAACATATCAGAAAGAATGTCAGAAGATATGCCAGATAGAATGTCAGAAGATATGCCAGATAGAATACCAGAAGATATGCCAGATAGAATGTCAGAAGATATGCCAGATAGAATGTCAGATAGAATGCTAGAAGATTTGGCAGATAGAATACCAGATAGAATGTCAGAAGATATGCCAAATAAATTATCTTTTCCTCATCTTCATGGGTCTGAAATGGTTTACCACATTCTGAAACCAGAAACATTCACCACAAATGCTATGGGAACATCATTTCAGACCCATCAAGATGGACCATTCCCAACTACACAGAAGAGAAACCATCACCATCAACAAAGATATCAATGATATGTGTTAATACCAATGGGTATTTGATTTGGAATCATTCCAACCTTCCAGGTATTTTGGGGTTGGATGTGTAATTATGTGATGTGACCCAATATGTCTTTCTTATCTTTTCCTCATCTTCATGGGTCTGAAATGGTTGACCATATTCTGAAACCAGAAATATTCACCACAAATGCTATGGGAACATCATTTCAGACCCATCAAGATGGACCATTCCCAACTATACAGAAGAGAAACCATCACCATCAACAAAGATATCAATGATATGTGTTAATACCAATGGGTATTTGATTTGGAATCATTCCAACCTTCCAGGTATTTTGGGGTTGGATGTGTAATTATGTGATGTGACCCAATATGTTTTTCTTATTTTTTCCTCATCTTCATGGGTCTGAAATGGTTTACCACATCCTGAAACCAGAAATATTCACCACAAATGCTATGGGAACATCATTTCAGACCCATCAAGATGGACCATTCCCAACTATACAGAAGAGAAACCATCACCATCAACATATCAGAAAGAATGTCAGAAGATATGCCAGATAGAATGTCAGAAGATATGCCAGATAGAAAACCAGAAGATATGCCAGATAGAATGTCAGAAGATATGCCAGATAAATTATCTTTTCCTCATCTTCATGGGTCTGAAATGGTTTACCACATCCTGAAACCAGAAATATTCACCACAAATGCTATGGGAACATCATTTCAGACCCATCAAGATGGATCATTCCCAACTACACAGAAGAGAAACCATCACCATCAACAAAGATATCAATGATATGTGTTGATACCAATGAGTACTTGATTTGGAATCATGTCCCAATATGTTATTATGCGATTCGCAAGCATTCATCAAATATGTTATTCGTTTATTTGTGTAATTATGCACCATTATGAACCATTACAATCCATTACATAAAAAAATAACCTCGCCATTTTACCATCATCTTGTGACAACAAGATTGCGCCTTATGTCTCCACTGGTTGTGGTTGATTGATGTTGGTTGTGGTTGCTTGGTATGCGTTTGGCAACCTTTATTAAGGTTCCAAGGATGCAAAGGGTCTAAGATGAAGTTCCCTATGCAAAAGCCAAAAGGTCTAGAATGGATTTCCCTCATGATAGTAAGGGTCTAACATGGTAGGAGGCAAAAGGTCTACAATGATTTTCAGACCATCTTAGACCTTCCATCTTGGGAGCCCTAGGCAAACCATCTTAGACCCTCTAGTAGTTGAGGGGATTTATATTGTATACCATAGCACTGCACCAACCAAATCCTTCAAAATTCGCTGGTTCCTGCGATGCCTGCATCTCAGTGTCCATGGCAAACTCACCTCTGCTGCGAGGTGAACCGGTGAGCAGCAAATCACTGGGTTTTGTCTGAAACACTTGGATCATACACTCGGATCATTACCATGTTTTGGGTTTCAGGGTGGGGATGAGAATTTAATTTACTATGCTTACTACCAAGTAATTTACCATGGTCAAATGATTTTGGATGATTTTGGTTTGATCAAATTATTGTCCTGGCCATCTCAGGATTGAGAAATTCATGTGCACCATTTCAAAATTGTCCTGGCCATCATCTTTTTTTGGACAAACCCCTTTGTCTCATCGCAGTGCAGCAAGGAGTTGACAGAAGTGGATGAAAAATGACTACTGCGCACGTCGAAACAGATGAAAGATCATATCAATTCATATCGTCAAGATTCATCATACAAGTTCTGCATAAGCATCATCCATAGTCCACCAAAACAAGTATATATTTGTTTGATGCATGTACAGGCCACCATTGGTGTTAGCCATGGCACTGCGGAGTTCTCGAACTCCTGACACCTCCCTTCCCAAAGCGATAGTTGTAGATGTATATATATATATATAAATAAATACGTGGCTATGGACATGGTCCGAATTGGCAGTTCAATGCACCCACAAAGTTCTTCCTTTTATGCCTTGTAAGTAGTGACTCATCCATTTTGCTGCCAGTAGCTGTCACAGTTCCCTCCATCTTTGGCTTCCCCACAGCCGGTTGTATTCTGCACAAAGTTCCGGAAGGTGGGATTCCTTTGCCGGTGATGCTACACTGCTACACATCCCGGCAGCAACCAACCAGGTAACAACCAAGCCAGACCACTCGGAACCAGCCTCAGTCGTACCCGCTCATCTTCTTTTGACCTTGGACCAGCGGCAGCCGCACATGAGCCTCGACTCCCTGCGGCTGCGTCACTTTGCAAAAAAAAACACAACTTTTGAAAATTTGAAATAGAAAAAACACAAAAAAAAACATCCTTCCCTAAGAATAGTTGAGACTCCACTTCTTTTTATCTCCATATTCTTGATTAAGCCAAGCTGCGAGACAGTGAACATCATAATGAGCTGGATGTCATTGAAGCTGTCGGCCCTCGACATTTTAGCGGTGAGGCCAGATGTTTAGGGACCAGACCAGTCGACCTTGAACCGAGTATGGGAATATCATGGGATATAGCTATTGAAAATGGCCATTTATAGTGGATGTTCCCATTAAAAATTGTGATTTTCTATAGTTATGTTAGTTTACCAGAGGATATTTGCTGGGTCATATTTCACTATCTTGATGTGATCCAAATGGATGTCTGAAACAGGGGTACTGATTACTACCTAAAAAAACAAAGCTACAATTTAAATGACAAAATATTGAAATGATGACAAAAGTTTTGGGGGTACCATGTTAGACAAACCCATATCATATCATATCATATCATATCATATGTATATGATTTTGCAGAGCCAAATAGCGGCCGAACTCCCAACATGGAAATCTCAGGCACAGTGAACGTTGTGAAGTCAAAGGTATCTCGAGACCCAGTGGGTAGAAGTGAAATGTTACAACATATATTTAGGAGATTTTTTTTCAGTAAACGGACGATCTCCGACGTATTTCATATGAACCCATGCTGTCCTTGTTTAATCGTTCCTTAAATTTAAATCAATTGTCCTCATCGATCCTCATCGATCATTCTGGATTGGTCGAGCAGCACATAGTCCTTGCACTTGTCAAACTCTTTGGAATATTCCAGTGTGGCTCCCACCTGGCGCCGGAGCGGGGGCCCCCGGGGGCGCGGTTTTTTTAATAACTGCCTGGCAGAGTGAAGAAATAGAAAAACAAATGCTGAAGGGAGCTCGAAGGGATCAAAGATTCGGCTGATTTCCTAACCAGCCTTAAAATTTGCCTGAAGAGTCTCATTTTCGTTCTGAAGTCTCAAAAACTTCTCTGAAAACCAGAATTGGGCTAAAATCGGCATCGATCTTGCTGACACCATGGCCTCCAGAAATCCTTCTGGAAAAAGGTGTGCTATGTGAGCCTGTTGCGCAAGTGCATCCACCTTGGGAGCCAGAATCCATCGGAATCCAGTAATCCCAGCGATCCGGCTATGCTACGCTCACGAGGCACCAAGCGCAGGGCATTTTTGGTCTCTGGCTTCTTACACATCGCCTGACAGGACCACACAAATGTGTTAAAACTAGCGTTGGCTTGGCATAGTAAGAAATATCTGCCAGAACGGTTTAATGTATTCTTGAGGGGATAGTGTTCATGATTATGGAATGGTGCATAATAATGCATAATATCTATATAAACTGTTACGGATGGTTACGGTAGATTGTGGAATGATTATGTACGAGCGCGCGAGTTTACTCACAACAACGGACACATCTCACCACAACTGCATGGCACACCGATGGGCATGATCTCACAACAATACGGGGCAGATCTCACCACAATAGCAAAGCACACCGGTTTTGCCATGAGATCTTTGCATCGCGACGAGCAAAACCCAACATAATCCAACTACCCAGTACCCTCTGGTAATTTAACATAGCTATTGAAAATGGCCATAGAAATAGTGAGTTTTCCCATTAAAAATGGCGATTTTCCATAGTTATGTTAGTTTACCAGAGGGTACTGTTGATAGTCAATGTTGCTCTCATTGTGGTGAATCCCCATGAAGTGTTCTAACCACAAGTCCCATGATGCGGTTTGGCAGATGTTTGCACTTTGATCTAGACATGGGTAATCCATGTCAATCCATGTGGATCAACCACATTCAACCGATTTTGATGAACTGAATAATTGAATTAGATATATGATGTTATATAAAATGCAGAATTCCATATTTGTAGCTGCCAACTCTTCTCTTGCCCAGTGTCCACTTAGTCCACTTAGTCCATTGTCCACTTGCCCTTCCTCGTTGTCACCGATGATCACACAATACCTCGCAGCGCAACGCTGCAACGGCAACGGGCGCAACGTTGGCAACGGGGGCAACGGGCGCAGCTCACCAAGCAGCTCCACCAAGCACTGAGCCGCCCAACTTTCGCGTGTTAGGTTTGTTGGCCTGCAGTCGAAGCCAGCAAGGCCGCGCAAGGAAAATAGTGATAGATGTAGGATTATGTATGTATATATATATTATCATAGACAATTGTTATTCAAATTCATCATGACCTATATAATCCATTATAATCCTATATATCTCAATTGAAAACTGTGACGCTCCACCAATAATCTACCAAACGTTGCTACAAAATGCTACAAATGTAAATGCAATGCTCGGACAACCGCAGCTGCTACCTGATCACGAGTTTGTGTGGGCAGCAGTGATATCCAGCCGAATCCAGCCTGTGCAAAAATCTCCACGCAATTTCCCATCGCCTTACTGCACGAGTTGTGTTGATGCAGAGGCTGCAAAGGGAAAGCAATGCCAAGGCTTGTAGCTCCATGCCTTTCCAGAAAATTGTTTGATACCATCTTACACCAAGAAACAATTTGCACAGCTGGGGGGGTTCCCCTCCATATCCACTTTTTGGATCTTTTTGGGTGCCAGTAAATTCTCCGAAATGTCAGCTGATGTCAGCTGGCACGGACCGTGACATTGGCATGTTACGGAGTTCACGGGTGTAGAACCACTACTGATGCGAGCGATCTAATGATTATTATCTTTGCAAGGCGATTTATACAGCAGCAGATTGTACAAGGCAAAGCACTTCTTGTGATCGCACCTCTTTCATGTGAGTGAAGGACTCGTACTGATCTTTTGTCACCGTGTTGACTGCCTGCCATCAACAAGTACTTCACCTCCACAAAAAACGATACCGGCCCTGGCGCCGCTGGCGCCTTCTCCTGAATCGTCAGATTGGTGGTGAACTTATGCAAAGTTTTGCTGTTCCTGCCGTGGAAGACAAAAAAATCACCAGTCTCTGGAAGGGAAAAAGGAATCCACTCCTTTTCATCATTTTGACGGAAATATTATGATTCTATATATGTTGTGAGGGCTCCACTCATGTTGTCGAACGTATTGTTTGAATTTTGTTCCGCTTTTTCCAAAAGTGTTGTAAGGAAATATCAGTGCATGCAACGGCTGAGCACAAATGCATGCAGTATGAAACAACCCCATTTTTTCAGCATCGACTATAAGCCCATAAATGTGTTATCTATGTATGTGTATACATAGTTATATGTGTTATGCATATATATATATATGTATATAATATTATATATATTCTAACTGTATATATATATAA
>CAMXCT020000854.1:85008-125008 GCA_947184155.2 Cladocopium goreaui | reverse complement strand
TGCGAATGTTTCAACGGCGGCGGCTCAGTTGCTCACTTGCAGGATCATCTAGGAACACCCGCACAAAGGGTGGCATGGCAGGCATGGTGTACCCGGTACCACATTTGCATAGTTCAGAGTAGTTCAGCGTAGTTCAGAATTCAGATTCTTATTCCTTTCTAGTGTCAACAACGCTGGAGCTGAACACGTGAATCCGACTTGACAGTTTGCCAAGAGATTTCGGAAGGGGGTCAGTTCATCCTGCAGGCTTTCCAGAAGATCATTACTGGCAGATAGAAACATCATGAAACATCTGTGTGCGCAGCAGAAATGATGACAGCAGACGCCCAGGCTGACAGTATGGTCACTAGATCAAACTCTTGGCCAAATAAAACACGTTCACACCAGTAACCCGGTCGCCAAAAACATCCACAGCAGCACAGCTTCCAATGTCTGTTGTTGTTTCCGAAAACCACTGAACGTGCCCTGGGATGTCTTCAGTCTTCAGCTTATTTCAGCTTCACAAAGAAAACGTGCAGCTAACTAGCACAGCGAAAGGAACCGTCAGGGACCAGCCCCAGCCAGGTTGCAGTGCTTCACCATGGGAACCTGGGGCGCCTGGGGATTGGGACGAAACACTGGACAGTCAGCGAACACATCGCCTTCAATGGTAAGGTTAGTCATGCACTTGCTGCACCACATCAGCCAAGGTAGGAATGCTATGAAGATCTATGAAGTATCTAAATAAACAAAAATTATAGTGACTCACAAAAATTGGTTCTGTTCCAAACAAAGTCCATTTCATTCATAGGGACGCCCCTTGTTTGTTGCTGAAGCTACAAAATGACAATTATGGGCTGCAAACATCTTGGGCAACGGACATCTTTCGTACTATGCAGCATTCATGCTGGTGCATACACGTGGTCTAAAATCGACCATGCATCCTATTGTGAAAATAATCAGGAAACGTAAAATAAACGTCCCAAGAAAATGAAAGAAAATAAAACGATCGTGCCAAAAAAAAACTAGTGCCAAAAAGAGTGGTCCAATGTGTCCATGTCTGTGCTACATATATATATATATATACATATATATATACATGCAATTATATACATATACTTAGACACCGCGAAACCTCGTCATAGCGCCATGATGCAGATAACAACTTGCGTTTGCGCCAAGCCGTGTGGAAGCATCCTGGAACTACCTGCTGCAACCCAGCTCATACAGCTCTGCTCCGCTTGCTCAGAATGAGAGTGGCACATCTCATGTTCAAAGGTGTTGTCAAAACACTACCGAAAGCTGGTCAGAACCATCCAGCCTCAACCAATGCATGTCCAGAATCCTGCACGGTACATGTTTGTACAGTCTTCAAAGTTCGGTTTCTCTATCGGGGCCAGGGGCCAATTTTCATGGAAAGAGTCTTTGAATCCTTTGAGGATTTTGAGGAGAGAACAAATGGAAGACACAGAGGGTCCTGGCATTGTCAATCTCTGGCCGGGCAAGCGGATAAGAAAGTTCCTATGGTAAACTGGCCTTGCGAGATCATTTTCAGTAGGATCCAAGAGGATGTCAAGTGCAACGACATGGACCTTCAAAATGATGTTGGTCCTAGTCCGCACAGCGGAAAGAGCTTACAAATACTGGAAGGCTGCAAAGAACCCATCTTTTCGTATGGATTCTGAACAGCTTGCGGTTCATTCCAGTGTTTGCTGATGTTTGCTGGCCCAAACATCAAGCAGCTGCTGGTTTTGGTGGCATTCATCTGGAATCAGGATCTCCCAGTGATCATGGATGGCCTATAAACCTGTCCCCTTTTTGTTGCTAATCGCGATCAAGCTGCCTGGCCGAACAACTGTCGCTGAGGGCGGCTGGATATATGGACAAACCCATACGTAGGATGGTTAAAGCTAGTCACGGTCCGCACATCATAAAATGACGGATTCATTACACTAGGAAATAATCTATTATACAATTTTATACATCCCTATCGATGGATTGATGACCCTGCCTCAATATGGCTATGGAATCCAAGTTTCGACCATGGCATATTCCACCGCCTTTGCCGTTGTCCCGCCGGACCGTCAAGGCACAAAGCATGCTTTGCAATCGCATACTTAGCCGCAAGATGCCGCAAGGAAGTCGTGTCTGCAAACACAACTCGAACATTCGAACATCACCAGCCGGGCTCTTAGAAACAAATGAATTCACTAGGTGAAGGGTGCGAGATGTGGCCAGGCGGGAGACATACCCCCGCAACAAGCCTCAAGAGAAGCAAGTTCTGTTCTGTCGGCATTCATGTTTTTTTTCATGAATTACTCCTCAAATTCTAGCCTCCGAGATGAGCTGCATAAATAAAATAAAGAACGTAGAGCAGAAACATGAAGCGCATCGTGCTGCTTGAAAGCAAACAAAAGCGGGAAAAAAAACAATGCTGAAGGCCTGGAAAATGCAATTGAATGCCAACTTGGATCATCTTTAAACATTAATTACCAACCGCTGCCTTCATGGAAGTGGATTTTAAAAATGATAGGTGGCCAACTATAACTACTTATCAAATTATAACGCCGCAGATTTCCGCACTCAGAGGTACTTGGGTTTGTGTGAAAATGTGGGACATTCAAATGGATGATCATCATTCTCTCAAAAATTGCCATATCCCCCATGTTCAAACAAATTCACTGATGTTCAGCGGTGAAGATAAGGTTTTTGAAGGAAAGAGTCCAGGTATGGTGATGTGCAGGGCGCCACTAGGATCCTCTAGCTGGACTCGTTGCTGTCGCACCATTTCATAATCGGATGGTCGGTATGCATTCCATGTTCGGCTCCATGATCTTTGCGCTCTCCACAAACCTGGAAGTGACGTCTGAAAAAAATGTGGGAAATTGCACTCAAAAATTGAAAAACTGCCAAGCGTTTTCCTGGTTACAAGTCTTAGAGACAGCACAATGATTTGAATTTTGCCCCGTCACTGATCTCAAGAAAAATAATTTTAATGTTTTTTTGTTCTGCCATATGATGTACTATACCTGAGCAACCCTGAGCAACACAAACACTTCAAACAATTAGCTAGCGAGTTGCAAGCACTTGCTGGTACAAGGTCCAAAGGATCAGTGCGTATTAACACACGCGCGTGAATGGTTGTAGTTCGCAACCTTGAGGAAACGAATTCTCGGATGAATGTCCTTTACTGACCTTTTGTGTTTGCATCAAATTGCATCAGGGAATGTCATCGGGCTTAAGTGTCCATGGGATGTGTAACGAAAATCTTATTTCAGACGCAACCATTAATTATATGTTCGGCTATTCTAAATTATATAATACCTGGGGCGCCCTAAGTGCCAGAAAAAAAAGTGATATTCAACAAAACCTACTTTTTGAAGATCCGGGATGGGAAAGGCTTGAAAATTTGAAATATCGCAATTTTTGGTCATTTCAGGTGTTCTCAGGTTCTTCACACGCTTTGGCCGCCCTTTCCATTACATAATATGAAAAAGGCAATCTTGGCTGAAGATATGAAAAAGGCAATCCCAAAAAATTGGGTGATATGCCTGAGCTAAACTCTCACAACAGTTGAAAACAGGTTTGCAACATATTTCTTGTAGAAAAAAAAAACAAAACACAAATATCGCGGAAATTTGCGGGAATATCGCGGAAATTTGCGGGAATATCGCGGAAATTTGCGGACATATGTTTCAACCATTTTAAAACCAACATTTCCGGCATGTGTGGCCATGGCCCAAGAATTTCAAGATCCCGCCTCTCTATCTTTTATTTCCACAGAACCAATTCTCCGAATCCATGGTGCCCAGACTTAAAAGAGAACGAGGCTGTGGGTGCCGCAATTTGGCAAAATCATTTATCGCATTTTTTTGGTTTTATCGCAATTTTTGTTTTCCATCGCGTTTTTTCAAACCAAGATGGTCCATCGCGTTTTTTTCCTGCACTCGGGTTTCGCAGGATATAATTTAATATAATATATATATATATATTATGATAAGTACATTATATTCTATCCTCATCATAATCCCCATGTTTTTCTTTTTGATGACCAACCGTTCCAGAGGATTGCCTCTTGGGCGCTGCCCTTTTGCAGAACCGAGCGGCTGGAGACCCCACGGAACTTCAGACACTTCATTCCCCGGCGCCAGGGTGGTCCTTAATGGTTGAAAATAATGCTTAGTAAGAGCTAAGATCGGTTAATAATAATCATGGTTACCAGGTAGTGCCCGGCCCGCGCCGGGGCAGAAGTTTCGAAAATTAAACAACTATAGGAAGATGATGGCCTATAGGAAAGTTGTTGAGATGCAGGAGCAACGAACTGTTGAAGCTGTGAGGTACATCAACGAAGGAGCAAATGGTGGTTGAGATGCCAATGTTCTGAAATGGCATGAAAGAATCCATGCACAACTGACCGAATGAACCAGTGAATTAATGAATGAATGCACCCTTGAATCCATGAATCACTGAATCAATGAATCATTGAGCGACCGAAGGGACGAACAAACGAACGAACGAACGAAACGAACGAAACGAACGAACGAAACGAAGGAACGAAGGAACGAAGGAACGAACGAACGAACGAACCAACGAACCAACGAACCAACGAACCAACGAACGAACGAAGGAACGAACGAACGAACGAACGAATGAATGAATGAGTGAATCAGCGAATCAACGAATAATAACAACGAACCAATGACTCAGTGAAACAACGAATCTGTGAATCAAAGAATCAGCGAATCAGCCAATGAAGAATCAACAGATCAGTGAACCAATGAATCAATGAATCAGTGAATGAGCGAATGAACGAATGAAGGAGTTGATGGATGGGTGGATCCATGGATGGGTGAGCTACTTCTCTTTGTTGAGCTTCACTAAGCGACCTCTACGCTGAGGCACCTCTTCTCCCAGATACTTCTTCTCTGAGCAGCCATTTATCTGGGCTACTTCTGCTCTGAACTGCCTTTCAGCTACCTTTTCTGTAGCTTCTGCAACTCAATTCTTCTCTTGGCGCAGACAGCACAATGCGTTTTGCAACGTCCAGCTGCAATTCCGCAAAGCACAAGAGTAGCGCACAGCTGTTACATTGCGTTTAGCAACCTCCAGCTGCAAGACTGTACATTCACACTAAGCATGACAATCGTGCATAACTCGGAAGTTTTCTAACTAAACTTCCTTTGAATAATGCTTTAAAATTGTTCATAATGGTTGGGGACAAGCAATGATAAACACGCACAGTAAAATGCACCACAAGATACCAGAAACATAAAAAAAAAATGTTGAGTTTAAACATGACGATGAAATTGACTTGCCTAGCCCAGTTCGCAAAAGCAAGAATTGGTTTTGCCGCGTTAGCAAGTTGACACACAATGACAAACTGCCAGTATGCAAAGGATGCTGATTTCGAATAACTTGCCCACGCAGGTATCTACGTGATGCATCAGACTAAGCACTCAAGGCCAAGTTTCTGATCGGACTGAATCCAACCATGTATGTGCGGGGCCGTGTCGTGAATACCAAACCTGCTTCAAAGCTGACTCCCATGAATTGTTACATTTCGTACATTTACTCCAAAACACCAGATATTTAGCATTAATATCTACAAATTGCGCTGCTGTATCTCCACCATAATTGACTCCTACGAACACGAAAATACACACGACGGTTGATTCTAGCGGAGATGATATGGAACGCTCTGGAACTCCACCCAAGCGGAGACTAAAAGAGAAGAGATGTTCAAACAACCAGCTGAAAATGCCTTCTGATCCACCTCATTTGATCACCTGAGAATAACTAATATATACTAAGATGGAAATGATTCTCATAAGAGTATCGCAGTATCCTCTGTAGAGCTGTCTGACCAACCATGCATGCGACTGCTTCAAAAGAAACCCCCGTCACAGCTGCTTCCCACGCACCTCTCGCCATATGCTGCTGTCTGGGCCATGCGTGGTTTTCAGGAAGCTTTGAGGGCTCATCATTTTTGGCCAGCTTGGGTGACCCCAAAAGTGCAAACCAATGCAAAACAGGTCTAAGAGTCAATTGAAACCCCTCCATTTACAGGGGATTCCCCAGCCAGCCATGTTTGACTACCAGAGGTGAATCTTGATGTTCTGTTGCAGGGTCAATCGAAGGAGGATGGGGAGAAAGTTGGTTGCAACTCAAGGGCCCTCGCAGAGATTGAAACACGAATCCAAAGTGCCCTCGTTGTTTGCGGCCTGCGTTTTGAAGGGCTCGCAAATCCTGGCTTTGAAGAACCGTGGTCCCAGTGCCATCCGCTCCCGCATTATGCAGCAAATCATTGCCATACAAGATTGATTGGTACTTCTCTGTCATTGGCAGATCAAAACCTCAACAAGGGAGTCGTTCCTGTAAGTGACCAGTGGGAAACTCTGGTAGTGGTTGTTCCCATCTCCGATTCGTTCATAATTCCCGTCGCGACCAGTTAGTAGAAGAAGACCCAAGCTCTGACCATCAACCAGCCACTATTTAGGGGTTCTCTCCGATCTCTCCCCGTTACTGCACAGTAAACCATCGGGTATTTTAACAAAGCCGATTTAGTTTGGTCATTTACCTCTTGGGAATGGTGGTTTTCCATAGCAAAGTGTTTTTCAATACCAGAGGCTATTCCCATGAAATCCCATGAATCCCCAATCAGCTGGTCCTGGGATTCACGGAATAACACTCCCGGAGGATGGATGGCAACAGCTGCTCTTCCAAAAGTTCCTCCTGGACATGAATCACCACAGGAAGCCCCGCCTATCTTGTGTACTGTATATTGCCTTTAATATATACATATATATATATAATGTGTATATATATATACATACGTGTGTGTGTGTGTGCACACACACACATATACATAATCTGATATGTTTGTATACTATACATGCAATATGTGTATATATACACACTTATTTGTATAATACGTATGTACATACATACCAGTATGTTATTATGCATGCATGCTATTTGTTATTATACATATGTGTTGTTATGTATATGTGTTGTTATATAGTATGTATTATACATACATGTTTTATAACTGCTTATAGTTGATTGTAATGTATTGTAATGTATGATATGTGTTATTACTGATCTTTCTGGTAAGTTCATCCATTTACAAGTGGGATACCGTGCGCGCGCATATGTGCGGGTGGCGTTTTAAGCCATTCCGATTTCATCCAACTAGCCTCGGAAACTGTTGTTGGGGACAGTGACTAGAGTCGTCGACACGCCTCCTGTACAGATGCATCACTGATGATTGGTGGTTTCGACTCCCTGAAAGATGGTGGGGAATATTGGGGATGATCATTCCAGGTAGATGAAACCCACCAAATCATATTCAATGATCGCCTCAGCCAGATGAATCTGAGCCAAGTTTGCCTCAAAAGTGTGGTGATGCAGTCAAATTCCATACATTTCCACAGACATTTCCATACGTTTCCTCCCTTGCATCGGGGGCTCCTGTGTCTTTTGGAAGGCCTCTGTGGGTAGTTCCTGCAACTCCGATTCGTCGTGAGCATGGCGACCTAAGTCATGACTGTATCGACTGTTTTTGCACTGGCTGACTTTCCAAACTTTGCATGAAGGTAGTACAAGTATAGAGAAGACTCACAGTACTTGAGTTTTCTCAGCTCAAAATCCACTGTGGTTTGCCACCTGGCACAGCACATACCAGTCCATCTCGAACGGTCCCTGATCCAAGGCCCCTTGCAATAGACTCCAATTCTGCACTGGCGCATCATATGAAACTTACCTCCAGCTGGCATGCCAAACTGGTCAACCCTATGGGCCCAGCATGCCCATGTGTCTCAGTGGGGGATGCGTCAAAATTGCCTCTTGAATGGTGCAAATTTTGACAGCTGAATTTTGGGGTTTCCACCTTTTAGATACAACTTATATAATGTGCCTAAAATTTCACGAAAAGGCTCTGATTACATATGCCTTCATGGTTCAATTTGAGCCAAGCGTCACATAGAGGTCTTGTAGAACCTCAGAAAGTTGATCGGGTCGCTGATAGAAGGCTGATCGCCATCCCATGTTTGGGTATCAAATGTGCACAGATTACCCCACATGTGCCATGCTCAAAACATGGCATTTGGGGTATGGTCATCCATCCCACAATGGGAATCCTGACAATAAGACATATGATGTCCAATTCTGCTTGTGAGTCAGTCACAACAGCCACATTCACGTTGCAAGGGTGGCAGAGGGTCGATGACTGTCCACGCTCTACTATACCCCCAAAAGATGGGTTGTCCAGAAATATACTAAGATACGAAATGGATCGAAATGGTTTATCAATGTCTATCTATCATCAGTTTTCCCTTATTTTCATGGCCATTTATTGGGATATTGCCGCATGGAGAAACCATGAGAAACCCACTTTGATGGTCAAGAACCCCCATCGGGAAGAACCGTCCCTCGGGTAATTTAACAGATAGCTAGGGAAAATCAGCATTTTTAACAGGTAAGTTATCTATAAATGGGCCATGTTCCATAGCTAGGTTGAATTACCAAAGGGTTACCGATGACTATAAATATCTAGAAATTTGTCTATAACTTATAACTATCTAAAAATGTTGTAAGATGCTTTGCAGTGTACCCCTAAATTCATTTAAAAAAAAAAAAACATGATTGCTGGTCATTTTCCCCACTCTTGCAGATGTGCTGCTTGGTGGTAGCTCGCAGCTCTTCCACTCCATGCCTTGCCATTTTAGCGGAATGTATGGTAATGTGATGATAAAACATGTCCGAACATGGGAAGAGGATGGAGGGGTCCAAATTTTGGGACAGCCCCAGCATCTTGTCGGAAACGTCTTCATGTTCTACAGTCACTAAAGTGTAAACAATGGAAACAATGGAAAAGGAAAAAAGTTGACTACTAGGACAAGAAAAGTTTTAAAAAAGTTTCACCCTGTCT
Source organism: Cladocopium goreaui (assembly GCA_947184155.2). Taxonomy (NCBI): domain Eukaryota; class Dinophyceae; order Suessiales; family Symbiodiniaceae; genus Cladocopium; species Cladocopium goreaui. The sequence goes on along the minus strand of CAMXCT020000854.1, from coordinate 116,100 downwards.
AATTCCTACTCTCTCCACGGAAAAAAAATGTGTTCTAGTATCATCCACGAAGCCAAGGTGCGCAAAGCAACAATTGAGATTATGGCAAGCCTCAGCATCAAGAATCCGGGCATATCCGGGCCAGGGCAGAGTGGTCTCTGTTTGAAGTGGCCCCATGTTTGGATGAAATCCTCCTAGAATGATCAGGCACTTGTGGGTCCACTGGTGCCCCAATAAGAAAGCCCGAGCGCCCGAGCCACACTACCCATGTGTTTTTGTTGGTATCTCTGAAGACGAGAAGCGCCAAATTCTGCGTAGTCCTGACAAAGTGAGGTCTTCGACAAATCTGGAAGAGCTTGGAGTTCCACGTCTCCGTGTGCAAAGGTGCCTGGAGAGCTGGAGATAACAATAGCTGGAGTTGAATTTGCGGACCAGGTCACTTCAGACCCGAGAAGAAGTTTCAACATGTTTAAGCCATGTAATTCAATTCAAATGCACGTGCTTTTCAATTTAGGTTGTTCCCCTTCCAAATCCTGAAGAATATGAAACCCTGTAATTTTCTATTCTTTGATCTCTTGGGCGTCTTGGGACCCCGCAGCAAACCCTGATTTTGATTCCCTGATTTTGAGGATACCGCTGCCATCCGCTGCCCAATTCCCATCGACTCATCAACTTCAAAATTGACATGTGGAAATTCCAAACCACCCCGTCACATGGTACTTACCCTCTGGTAAACTAACATAGCTATTGAAAATGGCCATCTATAGTTGATTTACCTATGAATAATGGTGATGTTCCATGGTTATGTTAGTTTACCAGAGTGTAGTCTCATTTCGTCTCATTTCGAGACACAAAGGCTGCACACTTGGCATTTCTCCAAGCTACACTGATCACCACGGGTGCACTTGCCTTTTGCCTCAAGGTTGCACGACGCTCCAGTCGCTCCTCTGAAACGTTTCGCTTGAAAGAGTTCACTGCTTGGCGGTGCATTCCACTTAGTAAATGATTATACCTTACCCCCTGTTATAGTTAAATGGAATATCCCCACTTATATATGGGAGTATATGGGTTATAAGAAGATTAGAAACCACTTACGAATCGTGGGATGCACATGAAAAAGATGGTCATCTAAGTTGGTAGCCATTGGTAGATGCAGCCCAGTGACGTAGAAAGAGCAAGGCTGTGTTTTCAAAAACTGTTGCTCATAGCGTGAGCGGTCTTTTTGGGTTGCAGCTCCCTGATCGTCGAGAGGTCGAACTGGTCGAACCCAGGGCCGCGATAGGATTTTCGATAGGGGGTTGGTGAATAAAAATTTGCAAATAAATAGCAAATAGCACTTCACATTCAAAAGCGAACAAAACTTGCTTGATTCCCACATGTCTGGCTTTCAGACTGACTTTGTGATGTTCTTCCTTTCTGACAACTGTGAAAAATGTGACAAGCAAGGTGTGTTAGCGATTTATGTGCCATGTGCTACATTAGCTACTTCTGCATATAGCCTTATAGCATTTTGCTTGGCGGATCACTGAAGCAGTTGGGATTCTGGTTGCAACTGGGGAAGGCCCACGATGGGTGCCCACCTCAAAAATCACCAATTGCGTTTCCACAATTGTTCATGGCTGGATCCCCATGTTTGATTTGTCAATCTCCATATTCCCATGATTCAATCTCCGGTGTTACGCGTAGTTTGCTGATGAAAAGCTTATTCTTGTTGGTTAAATCCATGGTTTTCTTGATTCAATCAATTCAATCCCCAAAAAATGTGATATGTTTCCTCATTCAATATATTCAATCTATTTTGTTGATGAATGTCCTGAGTTTCTTTGTCCGTCAACCCTCCAAAAAACGGCCACCCCGGCCATCACTCCAAGCCCCAAAAGGCCGTCGCTTGTTGGACCTTCGCAACCTTCGACTTGCGGGGCATTGGTCGAAGCCCAGACCTGTCCGATGTCGGCGGGGATCACCCCAGGTGTGATATACCTCTATAGTAAATGCCACCTTGTGTATTTATATATATATATTTATATATATATATATATGTGTGTATATATATATATATATGTATATATACACATGTATATATGTATGATTATACAAAGATTCATTATTGTTGTTACTAGTGTTATCATTATTGTTCTTATGATTATTGGTGTTATCATTATCACTGTGATGTGTACGCATATTGATATATGTATATATATATATTGGAAGTGTGTCTTTGGTCTTTACCCAAATATGTATTGTTACGTGATGTAAGGGAATGTAAGATAAGGGAATGTAATGTAATGTGTGAAGCGAGTATGCACTGCACTGTATGTCATGCTTGTATTTTTTTTTCTGTGTATTCTATGTACAGTAAATGTATTGTAGGTATAGGCTATCTTGATTCGTATGGATATATCACGGTACACACTGTATTAGAACGTATTATGTGTATATATATATATATGTAATTATATATATATATACTCTCTGTACTCAAACATCATGGCTATAAGATCTCCATAGATCTCCCATTTACTTCGATGACTTCCCCATTCAAACATATTAAAACCTCCATTTCGTGCGGGGATTTCCCATATTTCCCAGCGAAAGCCACGCGTTTCGGCTGAGAGTCCCACAGGGCCACAGGCTCAGGAAGCTGATGGGAAGGGGCGCGACGAAGTGGACGGGAAGCTCACTGGAACTCAACGGCGTCACTGGAACTCAATGGATGATGATTGGGTTTTATTGGATACCCAATTTTTTTCAAATGGATCATGTTGGGATATAATATGATGTAATAGATATGTATACCGTATACCCTGTGATCTTTTTGGGGATATGCTGAAATACCATGAAATACCCACCATTGATTATTTGGGATTGAAAAATTCAATTCGGCATATCCAAAAGATTGAAAAATCGTCTCCAACATCCGTTTACCCCCTTCATACCTCTGCCAGACAATGTGGGACTTGTGGTAGACTTGAGATGTAGAACGTGTGTGACGGGCCACTTCTTCACTTTTTGTTGATGCATTTGGGACCTCCAAGCATTTTGGTGCCGAGATCAGAATTGAACTGTGTTTTCAGCCAAAAGCAAGCAGCGGCAAGGACATGAACATGATGCTCTCAGATTCTTCATGCCTTTGAAGCTTAAAAAACAGTCACAAAATGGTTTTGTTCCCAATTCGGCCCATTCAATCCAATACCTCTCCCTTCAGCTCCTATTGAAAATGCCGGTGGCAAAGCGTAACCTGGCAACGGCGTTTGGGGCGTTTTGGTTTGTTGTTAGGTTGTTGGGTTTTATTTCAGAGACGGCTCCTTTATGTTCGGAGATGCTGAGTCATCCTGTCAGTTGGGAGAGATACCACGTTGGGGATCCAGTGACTGAAGAGTGGCCATCAGCCTCTTCCCGTTGGTGCCACAATGTGCCACACAGCTGAATATTGAGTACAAAGACCATCTCAGAATATAGCCGAGCAAATTCTGACCTGTGACATCTGTGACTCTGAACTCCAGAGCTAATGAAAGAAATGTCAATTTGTCTTGAAAATAGGCCACTCCATGCCACTCCCTATTTTCCCCTGGATTCTCGTTCTCTTCCCATCTCTTCCCTATTCTTTCTCAAATTGTCTCGCCTTCCACCTGAGAGACCCGTGTTGTCCTGTCCAGGTCGCAGGGCGAGAGTCCCCTATCTGGCTGTGTCTGATATTGTCTGATATCTTATTATTGGATATGTTGCTATGTTCATTGGGAAAATGATGAAAAAACATTAAATTTGGGGAAGCCTATGTTCAAACAAACCCATCTGACTGACCAGAAAGACATTGACATCTTCCAAAAGAAGTATCTATGGGTATCTAATGTTGTGATATTGAAACTTCATTAATTATTCAGTTCAGTGCTACGGGTCTATTCAAATGACAAGCGATCAACCAGTGACATGTGGAAATATTGACCATCAACAATCAAGGGGGATGTATGGGGATACTATATAGTAATCAGTACCGGGTATGTCCCGAAATAGGCTACCCCAAAATTCAATGGTTTATCATCATTTTCTCCATGAAACTTGCCATTCTGGGGTACTTTACTATGTTCAAACGAGCCTTTACTATTTGAACATGCAACAATGGAAACAGCCTAAAGCAACACTCCAAGTCGTTTGTCACAAGAGTGACAAATATATTTTGTATGATTTGGAGGTGAAAATACACCAACCCCCGTGGTTGAAAGCATCATTTCTCCATTTTTCACAGCGATTTCCCCGGTCCGACTTGCCTCCTGTTCCTTGGTGCTGATGAAGTGGCTCAGAAATCTGCTGAATGCTGTCGTCTGCTTGCGCTTGATTGCCTGAAAAGGACGGCTAAGTGAAACATAGTGAAACTGCCATGATCTGCCATGTGTATCCGAAAGAAAAAACTTTGCGCCTGCAATTGGCAAGAGTCCAGTCAGCCTATGGCATCCATTGCTTTGCAGACGCACATCTATTGCAATTCCACAGCCGGAACCCAGTTGTGAGCTTAATCCTCCATTTTATGGGACCTCCAAAAAGGGTGCCAAGGTAGTTCATCGTTTTCCCATTTTCCATAGCCATGAATTGGGCCCAACATCTCCAACCCTGGTCCAACCCCCAGTCCCCCAGTTCGGTCTCGGGCCTCAACACGTTCCACGTTCTCTCGCAAGGTCTGATCTCGCTGCTGTTTCATGGCCTTAGGAACCCATCGCAGCGAAGCACATAGAGTCATATAGCATGAGATAAGGCAGTTTGTGTGGTTGAAAAATGTCAAGAACCCCCCCCGTTTGTCTTTAGTGTAAATAAGTTTAAATATGTGTAATTCTGTGATATGATGTGTAAAGGCTGTACAATGTTATGGATTGTAATGCTCTGGAATACGATGGAAAATCCCATCCCAGGATCATATCAAATCCATGACTACTTTGCCACCGAGTTCTTGCAAACATGGGGAATTGATGGGGAGATATTCATGGGGGATCACCCTGTCCTTTGTATAATTTGACCATGGCAACTTTATTGACATTTATCAACACATCTGATAGCAGTTGTCAAATGCTAATAAGTCAGTATGAATTCTGCATGCCTTTTAACTACTGAGAACTGATGCGTTCCAACTCCTTCAAGTTTGAGATGCTTCGTCTTTTGCCACTGACACACCACATGCAAAATATCAGCGACTGAGGCAGTGACGTGATGCATGTCCTCTGAAAATCTGAGAACAACCTGAGATCCGCAGGGGCGCCCAGTTATCTCATACCGCAAATGGTGTTTTCAAGCTTCAGGGTCGACTTCGTTTCAACTTCCTGGACGTCCCTGCATCCTGCTGCTGGTCGCGACGCTCCTTCATGTGGTTGGAAGTATCCATCATCAACACCTGGCTGGGGATAGCTCGTCAAGGTTTCTGAAATCATGGAAATGGTTATACTAGATGTTATACTATACTGCGCCTTCGACCCAAAAGAATCAACTGTTGATTTTGGGGCACTTTTCGAATCTGTTCGAACGTTTGACTTTAAAAACCTTCTTGTAAAAAGGTTGGATGTTGCGGTTGATAGAATTGAGCCTTTGCTATGGAGCAGCTTTGTGACCAGCCATGCAAAAGACATCTAAGAGCTTTCGTATTGCGGATTTTTTCGGACCAAGACTTTTAAGCCAGAAAGCCAGGCATCAACTCCACAGGGCTTTCTGGCAACGGTTCTCACCACTCCAGACGACTAGAGAGACGACTAGAGACTCGGCAGTTTCTGACAGCAGCTTTCAACAGGATTTTGGAAAGGAAACCTCGACTGTTGCTGTTGATGTTGCTGTTGATGTTGCTGTTGATGTTGCTGTTGATGTTGCTGTTGTTTCCTGACGTTTACCTCCTGGTCTTGGTCTGGGAGCCCGCTGGAACCGTCGCACCATGTCAATGTTCTCCATGGTGACAAAGGCGCTGATGATCTTATCAGGTTGCAAGTACGTCTTGTAGAGGGCGACCTCAAGACATGCTGTTTTCAGCAGATGTGGAGTCCTAGATATCCTAGATTTGATGGCACATCCACAAAACAGTCACAAAAAAAACAAGCATTTGCCATTGCCAGCCCTGCTTTTACTGTTTGTCCATGCAAGAACGTTCAGAGCAATCGTGCAACCAACACTAATATCGCCTCATATCGAAACTACATGTGCAGAACTACCGAGCCGTGCCTACAGTTTTTCAGTTTGGAAATTCACCAAGCGAGGTATTTTTTGAGAGACCACCGGTGGTGTTTGCTTGTTGTTTCATCCTTTTGTTCATCTAAAAAAATCCCAGAAACCTGTCAGAGATGTCGAATAATATGGACGTGTGTGAAAATGGGAGACGCGAAAGTGGCAATGGCTTACTGGCCGCAATGATGAATCATATGGGATGTGGGGGCAAACTTTTTTCAGAACAAGGCCCCAGCCACCACACCAAGGACTGCCTGCAACGAAAGATTTGACTACGTGATGTTTATGACAGATAATGATATGACTAGATGAATTAGATAATTAGGTGGTTGGATCAGTCAACTGTCTCCTCACAATTTCACCTGTTTCTCTTCAAAAGTTCCAGTTTTGCTTTCGGCAGTTGCAATGACCCAGTATGGAATCAAATGCACAGTTGGCCAAAAGCCAGAAACATCCAGAAATTGCATCAACAATGATCTCGAGTTTATGATGAACATATCTTTAGAAAAAATGCTGTCAGACATATCTTTATAAACTTCCCTGCTGGTGACATGTCAGCGCCTGGCAAATGAGAAAGACCAGAATCACCTGGTGATGTGCAGGATCCAACTGCTAAGTGGGCAATGATCATGATGTTATCATAGTAACTTATAACTGGGATGCCATGAATACCAACAGATGTGTATATATATATGTATCTGTGTATAATATCTATATATATATACGTATAATATATATATATATATTATATTATATATTATATTATATATTATATATATATTATACGTATGTATATAATATATATATACCTGAGAAGGGGTGGAACGAAAGCCAGCGCTTGCTTTTTGACTCGCGCGGGGGCGCGTGAAACTCCACCTCATCCATATGGCATGGCTCAAACATGAAGCGCCCCAACATCAACAATTGCTATCGGGTCATAATTTTCCAATCATTAAATGGACCTTTTTAGGGTAAACTCCACGATTTTGTAACTTCTATATCCAAATATGTTTCCTACAATGTACTGCGGCATTGTGAAAAGTTCTGTCTCAAATTCCGTAAATCCGCCTTTGGTTGCTCATTTATCTTAAAGCAGCGCAAGTTTGCTCCCACCTATTGTAGATAAATAATACCCGCTTTTTTGTGTGAACAGTGGTCATGTGACCTCTCACAGTCTAAATTGTTTTCTCCCCAGAATCGTGGTCCATGCTTCTCCGCGAAGTTCCGCAACATTTTGGCCGTACGGTGAGAAATCAAAACATAGCTCTACTCGCAAAATGGGCAGTGCAAACCCAAGACAATATTATAACATACGTAAGAAAGGGTATAAGAACGAATGAAAATCGAGGAAAACAATGCAAAACCCACGGGAAATATAGAACAGTGGCGAACATGCAGTCCAAATCAAAAGTATATATATTTAGGCCATTTACAGACCTGGGTACCCACCCCCACCCCCCAAGGGTCTGGAAAATAGGTATTTTACAGGAAATGTCGCGGAATAGCATCATCCCTGACATCGATAGAGATAATTGTTTGGCATCCCGGAAAATCTTCTCAGCTATCACCCTCGCCAAACATCCCTTTTAAAAGGCACACATACTATCACGGACGTACAGATGCATATCATTCCCGTCATTGCCATTAGAAGATTCAAATTCTTTCTCGATGTTTTAGTACAAGATTCACTTTTAGTTCTGTTTCAGCCTTCTCAGTACGGCCTCTTACAATGATATTACAGCATTTGTCTCCTAACCTAGGTGGCTCCTGGGCGCAATCTTCATTCCAATGCTTTGTGACAATAACCAGAGGCCTGGAGCCTATGCATCACTTGACAGTCGACTCAGTTCTAAACCGGAAAGACTATTCCTTCCGTTTACCAGTAGATCGTTTTTGTAGTTCTTATCACAAAACTACCAGAATCAGGGAGGCACCAAAAAACGCCAAACAGCTTTAAGCATTATAAATACTCTAATCTGCAGATTGTATTTATTTTTCTTACTCTGTGAACGAAATCACGCTTTTCTAACTTCACACAGATTACCATGAAACCAATTTTCCCATGCAACTCTTAAATCTTACAACTCATACATCTTTTTTCCTATACCATCCGCATCTTGCTCCAAGGTTTCATGGCAATGTCTTGTACGCGAGTCAGCCACTATTTCCTATCACCAAACTACATTGCTCATCATCTAACATTATCTACAGAAACCAAATCGGATTTCCTGCTCAACGTTTCCGCTCGTTAACATTGTCTTGGTTTTCACTATATTTTTAAAGCATTTTTAGTTATAACATGTTCCTAGGTTTTCACTGTATTTTTCTAACATGTTACATGCCTCCTAGCATGTTCACGCGTGTCCTCCATGTTGTACTGTTTTCTACATCGTTTCCTCTAGTTGTTACAAGCATTTCCTAGCTTGTACACCGTTTTCCTAATATTGTCACAACTTTTCTTCCAGGTTCCACTGCTTTTTCTACCGTTTCCTGTGGTTACTTTCTTCTCTTTTGTAGATTTTCATTGTGTTTTGTCCAGCTTTTTTTATTACATGCTTCCTACCATTTTCACCGCTTTCCTCTATGGTTTTTTGTACCATTTCCCCTCGTTTCCTGCATTTCATGCATTTTCAATATATTTTTCCAAGAGTTTACCCGTCTCCTTCAGTTTCCGATCGTTTTTGCACCATTTCCTCTGGTTGTTATCGCATTTTCCTGCACTTTCACTGTATTTTTCCAGCATGTTTACTGCATCGTCATAGTTTGTTCCTAGCAGTCGCTCCGGTTTCCTCCATGTTCCAACAGATTTTGCACCCTTTATTCTGGTTGTTATCACATTTTCCTGCCAGGTTGTTATCACATTTTCCTTCACTGTATCTTTCCAGCATTTTCCAGTGGATTTTGCACGATTTCCTCTGATTGTTATCATGTTTTCCTGCAGTTTCTATATCCTCTTCGTGGGTTTTCAGTCTATTCATGCATTTTTAATCTATTTTTCCAAGATTTTTACCCGTCTCCTTTTTGCACCATTTCCTCTGGTTTGCTGCATTTTCAATGTATTTGTCCAAGAGTTTTACCCGTCTCCTTGATTTTTCCGATTGTTTTTGCACCATTTCCTCTGGTTGTTATCGCATTTTCCTGCACTTTCACTGTCTTTTTCCAACATGTTTACTGCATCGTCATAGTTTGTTCCTAGCAGTCACTCCGGTTTCCTCCATGTTCCAACAGATTTTGCATGGTTTGTTCCTAGCATTTTCCTCTGATCGTTATCATGTTTTCCTCAAGTTTCATTGTATTTTCCAATACATCCTCTTCGTGGGTTTTCAATATGTTTTGTCCAGCATTTTTTTACTACATGTTTCCTATCATTTTCACCTCTTTCCTCCATAGGTGTTTGCACCATTTCCTCTGGTTTCCTGCATTTTCATACCTTTTCAATATTAATATTAATCCAAGAGTTTTACCTGACTCCTTCATTTTCCGATCCTTTTTGCACCCTTTCCTCTCGTTGTTATCACATTTTCCTGCACTTTCACTGTATTTTTCCAGCATGTTTACTGCATCGTCATGGTTTGCGCCTAGCATTCGCTCCGGTTTCCTCCATTTTCCAAGGGATTTTCCATGGTTTGTTCCTAGCATTCGCTCCGTTTTCGTCCGTTTTCCAGGGGATTTTGTACGATTTCCTCTGATCGTTATCATGTTTTCCTGCAGTTTCATTGTATTTTCCAATACATCCTCATGGTCTCTCCGGCCACCAAAAAGGCGGACCTAGGGGGAATCGATACCCCACCGTCAGCAAATTACCTAGTGGTACATAATCCAGCAAAATGCTCCGTTTTCTGGCGCTCAACACAGGGGCACGGCGAGATTTCGTTCCCTTTCGGCAACCACCCCCCCCACACCCCCTATTCTCACTTCGTTCGCAAACAGCAACTAGCCAGCTAGCTGGCTTTCGTAATATATGTGTATATATATATATATATATATATATATATGTACACGTATATATTACGTATATAATTATCATGGTATGATAACACTGGGTTATATTCTCATGTTGTTATATAATATACGGTTCACAACTACTTACCAAGTGGTGCCACAGGTTGGATTTCAATACTTTGAACTTTGAGCTTCTCTGAGCCTTACAGCATGGCATATTCCGCACCCGCCTTTTGCAAACGATCTTCTCGATTTCGCTTCTTTTCTCTCTTGAGGTTCTGCTTGTTGGTAGCAGCCTTGGCTCTAAAAGGATCTAAAAGGATGTTCTAATACCTGCCCACAAAGATTTAAACCTGCTTGTATGTGCATGTTTCTGTCCTTCATCAAAACATCTTAAAGTCTTTTAATCATTTGGAATCGTCTTTAAGGATCTTTAAGGTAAATGTGTTCATCTTTGTCTGTACATAGATACTGGACTGTATGTATGCGCCAAAAAGAATAAAATGATTCCAGACAACCAGATCAGATTAATGAACTCACCATAGGAGTGTTCATCTTCGTTGTAGATACCACGGTCATGTTCAATCTTCGAGACTCCTTGACTGCGGATTGCTTGGTGCTGTTTAGAAGCTATCAGGTCTTCCATATATTTCTCATCCAACAGGGCATCAATGTAGTCTTCCGGCACCCCTGCAAGTTTGCAAACCGCGAAACTGCAGTCTTTGACCAAAAAAAAGGGAAAAAACTGACAGACACATTCTGTCATGTTTCATCATTCTTCAATATTATTCATATGCACACCACTGTGAGCATGGCAGAAGGATCAAGAGGTCCTTCCTTCAAGATTTCACCTAAAGCAAAATCTGCAATGGACAAACATGGCGTGATGCATCTGATATTATCTGATACAGCTGATACCCCCGGTGTCCTGACATCAACATGTCAGCCCTTGAAGGGCGGCTGGCCCGGGGCGGGGGCATGGCGTCCACAGGGGCAATCGTCCGGGATGGAAACAACACGGCGGGGGCAACAGCTGCATTGAGGGCTTTGGGAGTTTTCTATGTTGGTTTGACCCCAGGCATTATTGGTTCAATATGGATCAATATGGAAACTCTAGTCGGTTGTTCGTTTCCAAGATCTTCAGATCAGTTCAACAAAGGACCTGTCTTGGTGCATTGCCTGTTCAATCTACGAATGTTTTGAGTATGTTCTAAATGATCAGCAAGTGCGAACCCCTCACGAGACACAACCACTGCTCGTCCAATTGTCCAATGGCTGCATAGATACAAATACTAGGACAGGCTACCAGCTTTGGCTTGCAGTGTTTTCCAGTACCTTTACTTTCTTCCTATAGCATGATATTCATGGGCAAAATCCATATGCTTTGCACATTTCTATGATGGCATGGGTGGGACTCCACGTAATACAGTTCACGTCAGTAGAGAGAGATGTACTGCGAAGGGGGAACTTGCATTTCTTCGTTCCGGAAGGCTACAATTGTTTCAACCATAGGGGTTTTCACGACCAATATTCAACCCCAAGACCATTGGTTTCTAAACTCAATTGCTTCTTGGGGAAGACTATAAATTTGATATGAAATTAGTTGAAATGACTGTACGTGTTGCTATAAATGACACCAGCCGTCTTTGATTGTTAATGATTGTTCGTACGTAGCTGTGATCTGTGCGGTGCATTCGCAACTGTTTTCCGCCTATTGGGTGACCTGTGGTGGTCATGGTATGTCATGGTTCTGGGTCCTGGATGCTTCCAATCAGGAATGTTGTCGCAGGATGTCGCAGGTGGAATGTCGCAGGTATGACTCACGACAAACGTTGGAGTGGCAGCTCTGAATCTTCACTCAGCAAACCCCGGAGGCTGTGTCAAGGCTGGTCTCAAAAATCGTGTCTTCCCTGTTCGTTGTCACGGCACCCTGCAAGCACTCATCATCCCTTTGGAAAGCCCAAACAGCGCAAAGGCAAGGAGTGCCTTCAAAGGGATTTGCCATCTGCCCTGGCTCAAAGCAGAATCCAGTTGGCAACATCATCAACATCACTGGCAATGCGGCCGCAACCTGTTCCCCGTCCGCTTTGGAAATACGCGTGTTGTTGTTGCAGCATTGCCATCAGGGTGCCCACAATGTCGCTGAGACATGGTAGGCAAAGCGATAAATGTAACCTGAGACAACCAAACAAGCAGACCAAGGCAGTGAAAATGTTTTTCAACCGTTGTGCTTCCGACAGGTTGTACGACTCCTTAAGGCAATGCCAGTAGGTGTACAACGTCCGACGGCGTGTTTGAATATACTGACCCCAAAGATTAAGATGACCAAAAGATGGATGGGTTTTCCATACCTCAAGCACTTGAAGGTCACTCGGCACTGCACTTTGCATGCTTGACATCGCAAGAAAAAGAAACATGAATAGAAGGGAAAGACCAGGGATAAATATAGAGAAGAGGGGAAGAACATGTTCCTTTGATTTCTCAAGTAGCGCGAAGGGGTTGCCGAAAAAAACAAGGCAGAGGGTCGAGGCGTTCTTGTTTCTCAAGAAGCAAAGGTTCAAGAACAATTATTCAGCCCAACTGAACGTGTTCAAAAAAAAAGATGCTGAATTGGTTCTTCGAGAAACGGGCCCACGGAGTGGCTTGCGTGAACCGAAGGCGGCCACAGTTTTCGACGCTGATACCTTGCCATTGGAACACCTGAGCGGAGCTGTTCTCAGCATAGGAATCTGTTGTCAAACCAAGCCTTCTGAATGGTTTTTTTCCTATAGTGGAATGGCCCCAAAACTTTGGATGATTTGGTATCTGCACCTCTCTTTCAATGCCATGTTAGGCCTCTCGAAGCCGAATTTCAAGCACTCCGTCCTCATTTGTTGCAAGGAACATCACCGTGAAATTTTGCTGGCCTTCCTGTCAAGGTGGGGCCTCCAGAGCGACAAACCCACCCACGAAAGCATGGTGAGCAACCACTGCCAGTGTTATGAAATCCTACCCCGCTTGTTGCTCTTCTGTCCTGACTCTGAGTCATTTCAACATGATTTCCTGGATAAAGCCAAGAATCAGGCAACCTGCCTTGCTCTGTGGAAGCTTTAGGCCATATTACACTTGCATCAATCTATATGAACCCACTTATCTTGCCTCTGCTGCCATTCTGGGCATCAACCTTAGATACACACACACACACTAGACAAGAATGGATCTTTAATCGATCCGTCGGGAACTGAATCCCCTCACACGCAATTCGATTAGAAACAATGACCTAAAGTAGATCTCTTCGATGAAAATCGCGAATAAATTGAAGGTCATCCGAAAACGTCGCACGTAGATAAAACCAGATTCCAAAACACCCAATAAATAGCCATGTTAGGGTTCTCGGCTTAGCCCTCTGCCATGTCGACGAAAAAGAATAAATCCCAAATAAATAATCTTGTAAGGGTTCTCGGCTTAGCCCTCTGCCATGTCGACGAAAAAGAATAACCGCCGTAAATACCAGATTGAGGCAACCGTGAAGGAAGAATCATTGTTGTTGTTGGGGTTCTTGGCTTAGCCTTGCCACAAAAATGGTAAATAATGCAGGTACAAGTGGTTGATCAGACCACCCACCGAAATGCCATAGTTTCGTTGGACTGGACAGGCAAATCGGCTCCAGTCCCCCTGCTTTGACTTTGACAAAAATTCTTTGAAGTCCCTGGCAATAAGTACAACAACAGAAAAGCCCGGAAGTTTTACATCTATACAGATGTTTCACACACACACACAAAGCTTTGCCGTGCACTTGACGAGATATCACCCTCCTTACATGTCTTACATTCTCTCTCAGGACAAAAAAGTCTTCCCTAACAGAACGCTGAAGGCTAGCCATGTCAGCGGTCTGCAAGTAGACTCTAAGTAGACTATCATGCAAACTGAGCCCTGCGACTGGTGAAAGAAGCCTTCAAATTATACAGATTCATACAGTAGAAATGAAGAAATCAGTACAGTTCTAGACTGCCTCAATGTGACACGGTCCATCGCCAAGCCACTGAAGGCGAAAGAACTTCAAGCAATCTCTTCACCAAAGGATGTGCGCAGCCTTGGGCATCGCTCCAAAAGGACTTTTTTAGGACTTGGCTTTGGGATGAGTTTTTCCAGGCAGAATCTGAGTTATCTGAGTTGGTCAGTACGTTGGTAAAGGGCGGTAAACCCATCTTTAAATATCTTTAAAAAGAAGCAGAAAGCTTGGGGATGGTTCACGATCAGGTCTACCACATTGAACTGATACCCGCGGCTGACAGCTGCGGTTTCCTCTTTTCAGGAGATGCCCCCGGTGCCTCGTAGCACGGAAGCGAAGCTGCGCCATTCCTGCCACACTGCGGCACGACCCAGTTGTCCTCAGCCACTGCAGATTGGGTGTGCAAACTGGTTCAGAGTCATGTTGTGTCATGTCCTTTCCAGCTTTCCTGTCAGTCCTCTGAATCCTATAATTTCGCTCGCCCCAACTACTCTAACTGCCATGCAACCTAACACAGCCAGCTTCACTGCGCGCAGCAGCAGCACCATCGATCTTCGGTCTTCCCAAAGGCCTGCATTGTGTGTTTCTATTGGCCAAGATACCACCGCAATGCAACAGATTGGATGACAGTGAGTACTATGCATTGAAAAATGAAACATCGTCAAACATCTCGCAATCACTATGAAGCACCGTGCAATTCTCTTGTCAGCACCCTCACAATTTGGGAATGAAGCCTTAAGCGGCCGGAACACAATTCTTACAGTCTTACATTGCCTGACTCCAAATATCTGTATGTATGTGTATATATATATATATCATGGGTATACATATATACATATACATATATATATATACACATAGAATCCAATTCCCAAGATTTCAACATGTAGCTCGTATAATATATGGCTGTGTCCGAGAATGACGACAGCTTACAGCTTCGCTTGTTCCCGTGCCTGGCGCAGAAGTCAAGGGATCCATGGCATCGTAGAGCCAGGGGATGGGGAGCCCAAAGAGCTGTGCGAAGTAGCTGGAGTTCATAGACACCGCCTCTGCCAAGATATGGCAGTGTGTCAAAACCTTGTACCCCTGTAGTTCACATCAAAATAGCTGGGATTTATGGATGTTCATCCCCCTAAAAATGTATCTATAGGTATTGACCCATACCCATATGACAGAGGACACTGCTGGGAGGAATCGATATAAGACATGTACCTTTTAAAAATGGAAACATGTGGAAACAACGTGTTCATCAAGTCCCTTGTGAAATTTGAGTGTGATACTGGTAGCTTCGCTGTATACAGATGGGTCAGGGCAAGATCCAGTCTGGTTTCCACATCTCATTCCTCTGACATGATAGGTTCGTCCAAAAACTGTGTATCCGAAAATCCCATGACCATTCAAGACCTTATTTTCTCAAGTTCCTTCATGACCATTCAATGGTGATTCAATGCTCTTGAACAAACTCAAATCCGTGAAAATCGATGGGTCGAATCCCTATGTTTGATGGTCGAAATATGAGGAAATCCCGATTTCTTTATGAGGTAATAGTCAAATTTTTAGTCGAAATAGACTTAGGAATAGTTCAATA
Organism: Cladocopium goreaui; assembly: GCA_947184155.2. Lineage (NCBI taxonomy): Eukaryota > Dinophyceae > Suessiales > Symbiodiniaceae > Cladocopium > Cladocopium goreaui. Next base: position 100,408 of record CAMXCT020000854.1, on the reverse strand, counting down.
CACTTCAAATATAGTTGAAGTCATCTTCAAATCCAATTTTTTTCCAAATTTTAAATCAGGTTACCCTCTGGTAATTTAACATAGCTATTGAAAATCACCATGCTATTAATGGGAAAATCCACTATTTCTATGGCCATTTTCCATTGCTATGTTAGTTCACCAGAGGTTAAATCCACATCTTGTGGGTTTGTCTGAAAATAGGGTATATCCCAATTATAGCCATTTAATAGGGATAATGATCAGCAAAACCATTGGGTAAATGGGGTACATTATTTTCAGACATACCCTTGTGTTTCTCATCCTGTCCTGCCTCTGGTTGCGTCAGCAAGACATCCGAGCGCTGCGTGCGGCCCACCAAGGCCACCGCTTGGTGGGCCGCCCGCGGCACGGCAGGCCGCGCCTCTTTGAGGCCTTGGGGAAGGTCCAATATGGGGATACAAAAAATGGGATATGACATGTATGCTATATGTATATATATATATGTGTGTGGGTGATATACATGTACATATGTATATATATATAGACATACATACATACGCTTTCGTAAAATGTGGATATTGGGATTTAGATGAGAAATAATGGGAGATATAACCAACCATGTGATGTTAAGTGGGATTTAAACCAACCAATGCGGATGTTCTGGGGATATTATTGGGATATAGCGGGAAAGAATGCGAAATAATGTTGCCAACAATATGAATTTTGGGATTTAAAGGTTTAACCATGGAAAATTAGGATAGGTGATATATATTGATATATAATATGGGTATATCAATCATCCGTACTACTGGGTTTGTCTGAACTCTAGGTATACCCTCCCAGGTATTTCCATCTTAATGGAGAAAATTGGACGACGAGTAAATATGATTAACTAGTGGACGAAACGGGGTACTGTATGCCATATGTGGATCTATTAATCACACAGTTTATCAATATTATATAGACTAATTTGATCGATCATTCCCAAATCCGCCGACCCCTGCCTAGCCTTGGCCCAGGCGGGGCGGCGCCCGGGATCACCGCAGGTGTGCGGCTTTGGCCTGCCAGGACCTGGGCCTGCATGGTCCACCAGACACCAAACCCTTTGCCACTGCCTTCCCAAGTCACCGCGAACACGTTACCCTGCAGCGGCAGTCCTTTGCCAGCGCCTGGCAAGTCGCCATACTCCATTTAGAGGGTTTCACAACCTGCGCGAAGCACGGCCCATCACGACACAAAACCCCGTCTGTGGGCCTTTACCGCTTTGGTCACCCCAAACACGTTGCCCTGCAGCGGCAGGCCTTTGCCAGCGCCTGGCCAGTCGCCATACTCCATTTAGAGGGTTTCAAAACGTGCGACGTGCGCGAAGCACGGCCCATCACGACACAAACCCCGTCTGTGGGCCTTTACCGCTTTGCCACTGCCTTCCCAGGTCACCGCAAACACGTTGCCCTGCAGCGGCAGCCCTTTGCCAGCGCTTGGCCATGTCGCCAGAATGCCATACTCCACTCCATCCATTTAGAGGGTTTCACAACCTGCGCGAAGCACGGGCCATCAGGACACAAAACCCCCGTGTGGGCCTTTACCGCTTTGCCACTGCCTTCGCAGGTCACCGGCCATGTCGCCATAATCCATTTAGAGGGTTTCAAAACGTGCGCGAAGCACTGTCCATCAGGACACAAAACCCCTCTGTGGGCCTTTACCGCTTTGCCACTGCCTTCCCAGGTCACCGCGAACACGTTGCCCTGCAGCAGCAGTCCTTTGCCAGCGCCTGGCAAGTCGCCATACTCCATTTAGAGGGTTTCAAAACCTGCGCGAAGCACGGCCCATCACGACACAAAACCCCTCTGTGGGCCTTTACCGCTTTGCCACTGCCTTCCCAGGTCACCGCGAACACGTTGCCCTGCAGCAGCAGCCCTTTGCCAGCGCCTGGCCATGTCGCCATACTCCATTTAGAGGGTTTCAAAACGTGCGCTAAGCACGGCCCATCACGACACAAAACCCGTCTGTGGGCCTTTACCGCTTTGCCACTGCCTTCCCAGGTCACCGCAAACACGTTGCCCTGCAGCGGCAGGCCTTTGCCAGCGCCTGGCCAGTTGCCATACTCCATCCAGAGAGTTTCAAAACGTGCGACGTGCGCGAAGCACGGCCCATCACGACACAAACCCCGTCTGTGGGCCTTTACCGCTTTGCCACTGCCTTCCCAGGTCACCGCAAACACGTTGCCCTGCAGCGGCAGCCCTTTGCCAGCGCTTGGCCATGTCGCCAGAATGCCATACTCCACTCCATCCATTTAGAGGGTTTCACAACCTGCGCGAAGCACGGGCCATCAGGACACAAAACCCCCGTGTGGGCCTTTACCGCTTTGCCACTGCCTTCGCAGGTCACCGGCCATGTCGCCATAATCCATTTAGAGGGTTTCAAAACGTGCGCGAAGCACTGTCCATCAGGACACAAAACCCCTCTGTGGGCCTTTACCGCTTTGCCACTGCCTTCCCAGGTCACCGCGAACACGTTGCCCTGCAGCAGCAGTCCTTTGCCAGCGCCTGGCCAGTCGCCATACTCCATTTAGAGGGTTTCAAAACGTGCGCGAAGCACGGCCCATCACGACACAAAACCCGTCTGTGGGCCTTTACCGCTTTGCCACTGCCTTCCCAGGTCACCGCGAACACGTTGCCCTGCAGCAGCAGTCCTTTGCCAGCGCCTGGCCAGTCGCCATACTCCATTTAGAGGGTTTCAAAACGTGCGCGAAGCATGGCCCATCACGACACAAAACCCCTTCTGGGCCTTTACCGCTTCGCCACTGCCTTCCCAGGTCACCGCGAACACGTTGCCCTGCAGCGGCAGCCCTTTGCCGGCGCCTGGCCAGTCGCCATACTCCATTTAGAGGGTTTCAAAAAGTCCGACGTGCGCCGCAGGCTAGGGCCCATCACGACACAAAACCCGTCTGTGGGCCTTTACCGCTTTGCCACTGCCTTCCCAGGTCACCGCAAACACGTTGCCCTGCAGCGGCAGTCCTTTGCCAGCGCCTGGCCAGTCGCCATACTCCATTTAGAGGGTTTCAAAACGTGCGCGAAGCACGGCCCATCACGACACAAAACCCCTCTGTGGGCCTTTACCGCTTTGCCACTGCTTTCCCAAGTCACTGCGAACACGTTGCAATGCAGTGGCAGGCCTTTGCCAGCGCCTGGCCAGTCGCCATACTCCATTTAGAGGGTTTCAAAACGTGCGCGAAGCACGGCCCATCACGACACAAAACCCCTCTGTGGGCCTTTACCGCTTTGCCACTGCTTTCCCAAGTCACTGCGAACACGTTGCCCTGCAGCAGCAGTCCTTTGCCAGCGCCTGGCCAGTCGCCATACTCCATTTAGAGGGTTTCAAAACGTGCGCGAAGCACGGCCCATCACGACACAAAACCCCTCTGTGGGCCTTTACCGCTTTGCCACTGCCTTATCAGGTCACCGCAAACACGTTGCCCTGCAGCGGCAGCCCTTTGCCAGCGCCTGGCCATGTCGCCATACTCCATTTAGAGGGTTTCAAAACGTGCGCGAAGCACGGTCCATCAGGACACAAAACCCCTCTGTGGGCCTTTACCGCTTTGCCACTGCCTTCCCAGGTCACCGCGAACACGTTGCCCTGCAGCGGCAGGCCTTTGCCAGCGCCTGGCCAGTCGCCATACTCCATCCAGAGGGTTTCAAAACCGAAGCACGGCCCATCACGACACAAACCCCGTCTGTGGGCCTTTACCGCTTTGCCACTGCCTTCCCAGGTCACCGCAAACACGTTGCCCTGCAGCGGCAGGCCTTTGCCAGCGCCTGGCCAGTCGCCATACTCCATTTAGAGGGTTTCAAAACGTGCGACGTGCGTGAAGCACGGCCCATCACGACACAAACCCCGTCTGTGGGCCTTTACCGCTTTGCCACTGCCTTCCCAGGTCACCGCGAACACGTTGCCCTGCAGCAGTCCTTTGCCAGCGCCTGGCCAGTCGCCATACTCCATTTAGAGGGTTTCAAAACGTGCGCGAAGCACGGCCCATCACGACACAAAACCCCTCTGTAGGCCTTTACCGCTTTGCCACTGCCTTCCCAGTCACCGCAAACACGTTGCCCTGCAGCGGCAGTCCTTTGCCAGCGCCTGGCCAGTCGCCATACTCCATTTAGAGGGTCCCAAAACGTGCGCGCGAAGCACGGCCCATCACGACACAAAACCCCCTCTGTGGGCCTTTACCGCTTTGCCACTGCTTTCCCAAGTCACTGCGAACACGTTGCCCTGCAGCAGTCCTTTGCCAGCGCCTGGCCAGTCGCCATACTCCATTTAGAGGGTTTCAAAACGTGCGCGAAGCACGGCCCATCACGACACAAAACCCCTCTGTGGGCCTTTACCGCTTTGCCACTGCCTTCCCAGGTCACAGCGAACACGTTGCCCTGCAGCGGCAAGCCTTTGCCAGCGCCTGGCCAGTCGCCATACTCCATTTAGAGGGTTTCAAAACGTGCGACGTGCGCGAAGCACGGCCCATCACGGCACAAAACCTCTGTGGGCCTTTACCGCTTTGCCACTGCTTTCCCAAGTCACTGCGAACACGTTGCCCTGCAGCAGTCCTTTGCCAGCGCCTGGACAGTCGCCATACTCCATTTAGAGGGTTTCAAAACGTGCGCGAAGCACGGCCCATCACGACACAAAACCCCTTTGTGGGCCTTTACCGCTTTGCCACTGCCTTCCCAGGTCACAGCGAACACGTTGCCCTGCAGCAGCAGTCCTTTGCCAGCGCCTGGCCAGTCGCCATACTCCATTTAGAGGGTTTCAAAACGTGCGCGAAGCACGGCCCATCACGACACAAACCCCCTCTGTGGGCCTTTACCGCTTTGCCACTGCCTTCCCAGGTCACCGCGAACACGTTGCCCTGCAGCAGCAGTCCTTTGCCAGCGCCTGGCCAGTCGCCATACTCCATTTAGAGGGTTTCAAAACGTGCGCGAAGCACGGCCCATCACGACACAAACCCCGTCTGTGGGCCTTTACCGCTTTGCCGCTGCCCAAGTCACCGCGAATCAGTCCCGCTTTACCGTCTTCGGCCGGCTCTTCCATGGGTCATGCTCAGGATTTACCAGCCCTCTGCAAGGGAACAAGGTGATGATACGTATAGGTGGTTGCTCTGGTGAGTTACCCAAAATCCTGGTGAAAATCATGGACAAACATGACAAATATGGAAACATGTGGGATAACATCGCATAACATCGGATAACCATGGCCCTCCAAATGGGGGTCGGCGGCACCAGGGCGTTAGCCCATTTATAAAAATATAATGAAGATCTTGAAGTGCAGCCGCATTGATTTTAGTTTTTTCGTTTGGGTTTCGGGGCCCTGGCTATCCCTGGCCATGGCTTTTCCGATGTTTTCCGCTGTGGCTCCGGGCGGCTTTTTTCGCAGGCAAAACATTCGACGTAGTCCTCGTTCATGCTCTCGCAGATGGTGTTGCTCTTATCCCGGCAGTTCGGGATGCTGAAGCGACCACGGCAACCGAAATGCACCTGAACGTCCGAGAAACCACCGTGAACATCAGCGGAATCAAATTCTTCGTCCAAAGCACATAGGTCATGTTGGTTTTTCTGGAAACCCAAACATCCCAAAACTATGATAGTATCACTTTCAACCAAAACCTACGGTTTATCGCTTTCCCTATTAAAATGACATGATGTGACAATTCATTTTTGAACCAACGTCAAGAGGCCCAGATTCCACCGGGTATGCAGCCGTAGTTCCTCAGTGCTGGGCGGTAAGTCATAGGATTTTGGGGTGCCCCGGCGATCCCAATCGTCAAGTGTCTGCTGCAAAACACACGGCTGGCTTTCTGGGAGTTGTTCTAGTAATCGCGCATGGCAAGTCCGCAAGGGCCTCACATGTGGATTCAAAATGCGCTTAGACTCTTGAAATCTCTTGAATGCGTGTGCTATCTTTTTGCAACAGAAAGGGCATGACTCCACTAGCAACAAACAAGTCTGCTGCCCACCATTCTATGCAAAAGACCCCCATTCACCTCCATTCCAATGGATTCTCACAAAAATTCATAGGGATGCTCCATGATTTTCAATGGATGTTCCATGGCCTGTGCTTCTTGAGAACCAAGGTGTTCTGGTTCCATGGGCAGCATAGCAGCCCTCCAAAGAGCCGCAGCTCTCGACTGACGCGACGATCAGCCAGGTAACCTGCCGCCATCAGGTGGCCATTGGATCATCAGCCCTTCCCTATTGAATGGACGTGTCTGAAATCTGAAAAGTGGGGATATGGTGATACACTGGGATATACTCATATACCATATGTCATATACATATGTACATGATTATACATGATTATACATGTATAACATTGTATAACCAACTTGATATGATATTTGATGATATTTGGATAAATTTGGACTGTCTCACAATTGATGGCTATTAAAATATGAAAAGGGAAGACCGATGATTCACCAATGGATGCAATGATGATTCGCCTATTTGTCAGACCCAAATGGCCATGAAATGGGGGGATTCCATATTTCAGACACACGAACCAACGGTGGAAATCCGAAGGATACAATGAGTGCAGCCGTAAGATTGCGAAATTGCGGATGTGGAAATGCCAAGATCACCCAATTGTAGAGACTTTGCATTTTGGATGCATTTTGCACATGTAGGGAGGAAGGGAACAGCGCTTCGATCCTATAGTTTCCGCAAAAAATAAAGCTCGTACTTGAAAGCACTGCATCACTTTTAAAGATAGGTCCCAACATGTCAATGTTTGAAAATTCCAGCCACACATGTTTTTTTCTAGTTTTATAACCACAAGGTATGGCCCCGCAGCAATCGTGTCCTTGGTGATGGAGATGTCGAAGAAGGTCTCGCATCTTTAGGTGATCCAATCTCCTGCACATGCCGCCATGAATTCCATCAACTCAACAAAAATTCTAGGCTTCAACTGACAAAAAAAAAACGAAGCCACTACATTGTCACTACATGGGTATGGGTCAATACCTATAGATACATTTTTAGTGGGATGAACATCCATTTACCAGCTATTTTGGGGTTCACTAGGTACCAGGGTTTTGACCCATCCCCACATCTCAATGATGACATCACATCTCAGCCCCAAAGCTTTCCCAAAGACCCGACTCAGAGGCGTTCCTCGCTGAAACCCAACTGATGACGATGGTGTGGCCAGAAGCCAGGCGTGTGGCCAACCTGGAGATCAGCTGTCGAGGAATGTCTCTGATCAAGTTCAGGGCCTTGGTTCCGGTGGATCCAGCTTGGTTTAGACTTTGATTTAGCTGGAGATTAGATGATTTAGGTGTTGATTTGGATTGGATTGGGATTTAAGTTTCGATATTAAGGTTAAGATTTGGATTTAGATCTATAGATTAGATTTAGACATATATTTAGAATGATTTAGATGTAGATTTACGTTTAGAATTCAAATTAGATTCAGATTTGGATTTAGATCTGAAGATTGGATGAGATTCGGATCAGATTTAGAAGAGACTTAGAGTAGATTTAGATTAGGTTTTAATTCGATGTAGATAGATTGTATTTGGGTTGGATTTAGATTAGATTTAGATTCAATTGGATTTGATTAGGTTGGAGTAGATTTGGACTTAGAGTAGATTGAGACTATATAGATTAGATTAGATTAGATAGAATAGACTAGATTGGATTGGATTGGATTAGATTGGATAGATTGATAGATATTGATATGATATTCTGATTAAAAGACTATTCCAGACCTGTCTGCCTATCCCAAAATGCTACAAGCCATTGGAATTCAAAAAGTCGAATTGCTACACTGAGCTTATCAGTCCAAGCGGCTAGGACCCAGTCAGACCCTTTATATCCATCCAACCATCTGCAAAAGCCTCGTTCTGCGGCTGCCTGCGAGAACATATGGGATGAGCGGATGAGAAACCAACAGCCCATTTCCTATATTTCCTTTGAAATCAGCAACGCCAATAACATCCAGTTGCTGCAAAGCCATTCCTGCCTCACAAGCATCTTGCCAGCTATCAGCCAAAATATCTAAGCAAAGGCCCGAGGAAAGTGCCAGCACCAAGCAGTTGCCTGCTGGGCGGAATCTGGACATATCTGGACATATCTGGCTGGGGTTTGGATCTCCCCAGTTTCTCCCTATGCCGATTGCTGTGAAAGCCGCTGAGGGGAAGATCCAAACAACTGAAGCAATCTTTTTTGGTGCTCTGTCATCAGAATAATTTGAATGTCGGTAGCAAAAAAGTCAAGTCCTTGGCAAAAAAGTCAACCCCTCCGAAAAATATGACTTCGTCAGTTGGGATGATTTTCCATTCCCAACTGAATGGAAAGTCATTCAAAATTCCTGGTGGATGGTACCAATATATTACATTATATTACCATCCACCAGGTATTTCCATATATTTACCATTTACCATCCACCATCCCAATATATGGATGGTTCCAAACCACCAACCAGGCCATAAAGCCAATTTTTAGGTTGCCACATGTTGCCACCAGGTACCATCCACCGACGTCACCGGCAAGCCCCAGCGGCTCAGCTGCTCCTGAATGAATTTGCAGCACCACGATCGGATCGTGTCCCGGAAACCATGGAAAAAAAAACAGGGAACATATGGTAAAATGACCCTAGAATTGTCGTTCAATGATAATGAACCATTGAGAAAATATGGGGCATACCATGGTATACAGGGAAGCGACAATGTCACGCCTAAGTCCTGCCTAGCATGTTTTTGAATGGCATTTACCATTGTAAACGCTGTATCCAAGAAGTCATGCCTAAGTCATGCCTAAATGCTTTTCTGCATGGAACGCAGTCCTCAATAAACGTGTAACCATGCATTTTAGACATGAAAAACAAATGAAACACAATGGAACGCGATGGATGAAAATATTGATTTTCTACTCTCTTATAATGTCATTCTCGTGTGCAACCTGCATGTCAACGCTGGGATTCAGCATCATTATTTTTCTATTCTCTGGGTCACTTCCCAGTACTACTTTGCACCACTACAATGCTTGCGCAAAGCACTTCCCAGTACTACTTTGTACTACAAAGCTCGCACAAAGCACTTCCCAGTACTACTTTACGTACTACAAAGCTTGCACAAAGTCCTTCCCAGTACTACTTTGTACTACAAAGCTTGCACAAAGCACTTCCCAGTACTACTTTGCACTACAAAGCTTGCACAAAGCACTTCCCAGCACTACTTTGTACTACAAAGCTTGCACAAAGCACTTCCCAGTACTACTTTGTACTACAAAGCTTGTACACACTACTTCCCAGTACTACTTTGTACTACAAAGCTTGCACAAAGCACTTCCCAGTACTACTTTGTACTACAAAGCTTGCACAAACTACTTCCCAGCACTACTTTTTACTAGAAAGCTTGCACAAAGCACTTCCCAGTACTACTTTGTACTACAAAGCTTGCACAAAGCACGTTCCAGTACTACTTTGTACTACAAAGCTTGCACAAAGCACTTCCCAGTACTACTTTTTACGACAAAGCTTGCACAAAGTCATTTCCAGTACTAGATGGTCAGTAAAAATTGGTAGAAAGTGTTCAAAAATGCCCATTCTGATCCAACCTTGGTCCATCAATGAAGAAATGGAATCATTATTCATGGACTTTTGTTGAATCATGTTGAATCAAACTCAGGCAGATTGTCTTTTTTGTCAAAGCTCTCACTAGGGTAAGGACTTTGCGGTCTGGCAACTAGAATCTGTCCATCAAAATGAGATTTAACCCATGTCATGCCACAGATTTTAGGCCTGCAACATGTATGATATGTGTCAAACATCGCACTCAAACGGCAGTTGGTATCAAACAAATGTACTCAAAATTCTTCAAAATTCCTCCCAAATCCTTGATCCCAAAATGGTTTCCTGATGGTTTCCTATACATTCCGTGGTCGTGCTATCGTGGGGCCCTGGGGGCCCCCAAGAACAGCGAAATCAACCACCGATCCATCGCTCCGCCATCGCTCCGCGCCCAGCACCCAGGTGCAACGTCTTCGGGGGTCGCTGGGCCTGCGAATTGGACCCTGGAGAAGTGACAGGTTCGGCAAGTACCAAAAAATGAAAAAAAAAAAAAAATGGCCGGATTGGTCCTGTTTCAAGTGTTTGATATTGTGTTGATGCCTTCCGTTCCGAGTCGTTTCGTCGAATTGTTGGCGATCAAACCTAGTTCAACCCAAACGTCCCAAAACTGTCCAGAGTCCAGAGTGGTCTGGCTTGACTGTGTTGCATCCCACATAACCCTCATTTGCTCATGCCTCGCCCCACTGCTCAAGCAGAAACTCTGCCAATCGCGCAGTGAAGTGAGCGTCATAGGGTAATAAGCCTCAACATGATACCACTGCGATCATGAGTTCATTTGCACCTGAAATCAATCAAACCACAGTCCCGCACAAAGCAGTTCCAGTCGATGTTGATTTTGAAAGAGGAGAGCTGTCCCAAGAGTCTTGAGACACCGTGGAGCAGTGTTCAAAGCCAACTGTCGTCCCTTTATATTGTCTGGATCATTGGGAGACCCATATTTTGCTTTGATAATCCCCAATGTTGGGTATTTAGTATGATCCCCTTACAATCATCAACCAACAGCGGTTATGTAGCCACTGCTCATGCACCACCATCATGTTCTGTGTCCACCGCAACGCACCGCGAGAGCTGCATGGATGAAGTCTGCCAAGGAACGCGTTTCGAGTTTCTCACTACCAGCAGTGACCTGCCACAGGAGTTTCTCCCATAATAACCCTGGTTAGTAAGTCCCCTAATAAATTAGGTTATCCCATCTATATGTTGTATATATATATATACATTTGGATTTTATAACTATGGCTATTAACCACGTGTTAAGTGGGATGATCCTCCAAGTATTCCCTGCCTGACGACTAATGTAATTCTCAACAAGCTCGGGCTTCATGTCGGTCATCCAATAGCCGTGAGGATGTCGCTCCGGTCTTTGCTCGCAGGCGGAATCCAAGATCCTGTCGGTTGTGGATGCTCACAACAGGGCGAGAGCCAGGATGCACTGACACTTGTGAAACAGCCCAGTCCTACCAAGCTGCTTCGCAAACCTCGGGGTTTCCAATCCAGACATTCGGAACATGGATATGTCATGACATGTATAAATGTGAGCCTGCCTTGACAAGAAAGCATGAACACCAGGCTTCTTGATTTTCTTGCGTAAGCATCACCTCTTCGTGGGGGAATTACTATAACGCCTAACGCCTTTCACCATGCAATGTCACTGTCCACAAAAAACAGAAGAATATCCAAAAGCTTGCCTTAAACATATGACACCCATTGACACCTAACAAATGGGGAAAATGTATGAAAATTGCATATGAATCCCTGCACAAACCAGGCACCAGTTTTACCCCAAGGCACTGATTGAAGCAAATGTCCTGCCGCAGGCGGAAGTTGATGGAGGCCTGTGCAAGTGTTTTTGCGCACTTCCGACATCTGAAACAGGTATGGGATCATGAAACTATGTCTTACATATAACTGATTTATTCAGACTGTTGTCTGCCCATGCTCATATTTGTTTGCACTACAAACAGAAAGGGTTATTTAAATGTTTCCGAATATACAAGATATACACATATAATATATATATATATATGTGTTCTGTATATATATATGTATATAAGAGTTCAATTGATTTCATATGTGTAAGTCTTGTATATAATCATATAGACAGAGAGAGAGAGCAACAAACTGTCAGCGAGGCCCACGCCTTGTACGTAAAGAGTCGCGCTTCCAAGACGTTTTCCGGTCCTGCGACGTGCATCGACGTGCTACGTCAAGCGGCGCCATGAGGCGAATGGCGAATCGCCACGACCGATGAAAACGATAAAAACAATGCGGTGGATTGTGGGTTTAATATGTTTTAATTCTCAATCACTTTGAGTAATAGCTTTATAGAAACTATAAAGTCTGCTTTGATGGATTGTCATCTAAACCTAATTCTGACTTCCTTTGAGTTGCCCCCTCCTCACACAGACTCACGCAGCTGACACCGGGGCGTCCTTGATAGGCGAAGCCTCTCGCAGAGTGCTCTGGGCACGGCCAAATCTTCCCCACAGATCGGATTCGCCCATCGTGGAGCCACATGTGCCCACGCCTCTGACATGCCTTAGCTGAGTCGCCCCAATCTCTGGAAGTTGAAGAATGGCTGAAAAACAGCTACCACTGAGACACTGGCGAAATTGGTATATATTGAGGAGATACATAGAAAATAGCTATAACATCTATATAATTAAGGAGTTCTCACTTCTCACATAGACTGACTTGCAGAAATTGTGCATCATGCTGCCGATGATCAAACTTTGGGGAAAAATGTGCTGCTGGAGGGCACTAAGCAGATCAATGGGCACGAAATGCAACAGTTCCACACCAGTTGTTGGGTGTTTCATCCGAATGGAATCTTCCTGAAGCCCTTGATATTGACCATGAGATCGCAAAACAGTGGCATGATGATGGATGTTCATGGATTTTCCATGTGGATGTGTTAATTCACTTCCGTTTGGAGAAGCTGCCTCTTTGCAGTCTCAGCGACGTGTACCACTGCAGGGTCATAGTGCCTCCAGCTCTGCATGTCAAGCATCCTGAGCAGTCGACCTAATGGTCTGTTAAGAAATGGTAGTATATAATAGTATATAGTATATAGGGATTCCCAGTTGGTTCTGCAAAATTACTGTATGATAATATAGCATGTTACATCAACAAATCATCAACAAATCATCAACAAATAGAAATGGTATCCATTGGTACCCTATAATCATCAACGGACTGACGTGTTTGAAACTGTTCAGTCACTTGCAAGTGCCAGCTGTGCTGCCATCGCCATCTGTATGGAACCCAGTACCCCAGCGCCGCGAATTCGCAAAGGAACCAACTGTAGGTTGAGAAGTACACCTCCAGCATCAAGTGTGATGGGCCAATGGCAAACCTCGCAAGGTTTGAAGAGAAAGAAAGATTCGTGAGTTTCAGCGACTTCATCTAGAAGGAACTATATAATGCTTAAGTCATCTGTCAGGATGACCGTCCTTCGACCATCTCACAGGACAGTTGAAAGTTGCAACCAACAGATTTGATGTCACTGAGGACCCCTGTCCAATACATGTATGAAACGCGCACACACCATATCACTCGCAATACAGGTGCCTTCAGGGGGATACCCCTCAAGCAGCGCAAACCTATCAGAAGCTGCCTGTCGGGCATTGGGATCCATTGGCGATCTGGAATGGCATAAGCCCAAACTGTCTGCTCGTCGGCAAAGGCATTCATGACATCCTATCGAAACAGGGTTTCGCTAAAAAGGACAACACCTAAAGACCTTAAAATCATCTTCTTCAAATAATGAAAAACAAAACTTTTCTAAAAAATGCAGTTTGAAAGTTCAACATTCCAAGATCTTCTTCCTTTACTCAGATATTACAACTATCATAGTGGCCCTACCTACACCAGAAGCACCATGGAAGGAACAGATTCTTGATCTGGATCACGGAATCACGCAGCTTTCATCCAGCCTTTGGAAAGATCTCCATCCGCAAATCCAAGCGCATCCGCGCCACCCGCCAGTAAGAGGTGCGAAACCTGCACCATCGTCAGCTTCCAAGGGAGATCTGACCGACATTTTGGTGCATTAAGTGGTCATCGTTGATCAAGTGGATATTGGATTTGCATTCGAAAACACTTATGAAATCTTATGAATGTGTGGAACTGGATATGAATTGCAAATCCACTTCGACATTTTGTCAAGACTGTCAGTCGACATGTGTTTGTCAAGACGTTGGTCCGCTGCTCCTTTCACTATGCCAACGCAAATCCAATGATCCGAATCCCTGGCGGAGGCATCTTTTTCTCCCGGAAGCCAGCTGTCTCTGCACTGGAACCTGCCAAGCCACCTGCCAGGATCTGGAACCCTCCACATTGCAGTCATGAGATTTAGAATAGGTTTTTTGGAGGAGGATGACCGGGATGACCTGATGACCATCTCCTGTGGGAATATCAACTCAATTCCGGGGTTTCTTTGGCGTTTCATTTCATAGTTCCACGACATTGCCACCTTGGTCTTTGGATCTCCAGGGTGGCGCATCCCAGGCCATCTGGACCTGCGTTGGAGTCAAATTTTAATCCAACCATAAGAATGACAGTGTTTGTGCAGAGCAAATACATTGTATCCCATAGTTACTTAGACTTCATCGACTTAGCTAGCATCCAACTTCAACATCAAACTCGCCAAACAACTCCAAAGCAGTCAGCCACCTCCGAAGCTGGTTGGAGCCATTCCAGCAACCAATAGAGCAAAGTATCCAAGGCCACCAGAAGCATGAAGAGCCTGAGAGTTCGAGGGACAAGTCACTCCACATTTGGGGGATTCGTAAGTCATGGGGGTACATACCCGGGGATACCCAAATAGCTGGATGGTTTAGAATGGAAAATCCTGTTTGAACAAATGGATGAGACATAGATGGTCAGGCCCATGCCACGTCTAAATGCGTTTATACTTATCCCTCATTGCCCTAACTGGCGTTTAACCAATGGATCCAAAATTCAATGGATTGGGTTTTGCCCCAAATCTGCAAGAAATCATGTACTGTCCACCCAAGTAGAGGGGTGAAACCTGCAAAAATTCGCTTAAACCAATCTCGGAAAATAGAAGATCTGCCCAAACATGGCTCCAGTGGCACTTATGTCAAATCATGTAGTAAACCGCCACAAACCATCCCCACGTTACCACATCACCAGCTACTGGTTCCAACTCCATGGCATCTCCAGGCCCCCGCACTTTCCAGACACAGGTCCCACATGAAGGAAACCCAGTAGCCGCTGCCGCAAGGACAGGCGAGGCTGTCGCAGCACCTTCCGAGAAAATCCCCAGAATATCCCAATAATGCAACTTTGTGGTGCAATCCCCAGAATTCGTGGAAAAGGATTGCAAAGAAATTACGGTGGATTATGATCAACCCAAATACATATAATATAATACATTAAAAAATATATAATATATAATATATAATATATATTATATAAAATAAAATATATAATATATAATATATAATATAAAATAAAATATATAATATATAATATATAATATAAAATATATAATATACAATATATAATATAAAGTATATTATATATAAAATATAATATATATATATATTATACAAAATAAAATATATAATATCTAATATATAATATACAATATATAATATAAAGTATATTATATATATTATATAATATAATATATATATATTATATATAAAAATATAATATATAATATATAATATATAAAAAATATATATAATATAATAATATATAATATAATATATATAATATAAAATATATAATATATAATATATAATATATAATATATAATATATGATATATAATATAT